>CM054057.1:143305323-143643711 GCA_028641055.1 Alopecurus myosuroides
CACTTTCAAAGTTCAAGAGGAAGACTAGAACAAATAATTTAAGAACAAATGATATCACATCATGAAGTAATTATTGATGTTTATGTGACAAATGCACATAGAACTCAGAATGGCAAAAATTCTCTCTGAACTATGCATAAAGTTAGAGGATGGAGACTTAACATAAAAGTAAAAGAAAGGACCTTCGCAGAGGGAATAAGGGATCACTCATGTGCTAGAGCTTTTTATTTAATTAAACAGAGGTATTAAAAGTTGACATTAGTGGAGGAATGTCTATAGTTTAGGAGGGGTGTATGCTAGTGTCAACGAATGGTAAACAAACAATACAGTACGTCACAAGCCAACTGGATTCACAAGAGCGGCTCCCATGGTGAAGGACGCAACTGGTGTAGAAGGTCATCCCTCTTTCTCTTTTTTTTACACAATTATGCTTTGACAGATATGATCTGTGGCAAAAATAGTGAAGATAATTTGTTTGTATTAATTTGGGGCTGGGCACCCTGCTGCCAGCTCTTATATCATTTGGATAAGCGGATGAAGCCACTAGTCCAGGGTGTGAAATCCAATCAACAAGTGAGATAAAGATTCTCTATTGGCGTCCTCATGAGCAAAAACAAAAATACAAAGCAGGAGTAATTTTGAAGGTTTTAAAGGTAACACATGAGCAATTTACTTGGAATGGTAGTTAAATACCACATGTAGGTAGGTATGGTGGACACAATGGGAAAAACTTTGGTTTAAGGGAGTTTGGATGCACGAGTAGAGCTCATACTCAGTACAAGTGGATGCTAGCAAAAGACTGGGAGCAACAAGTCAAGAGAACATAAGAGCCATAATCATGCATATCGACATAAGCATCATTAATTAAAACATAAGCAGTATCACAAGTTCAAAAACTAAGTGGTCATGGAGGCTGTTCGTGACTGGTTTGTATTCATAAACATGGTGTGAGCATGCGCCAAGTCAACCAAATAAAACATTCGAAAGAGAATACAATATATTGATGCTTTAATATGACAATAACAACTCATGAATCTTTCAATATATATTAAAAACTCTCAGCTATTTGAGGCTATTGATGCTATTCAATAACCACAAGGCTTTAAAACTAAAATAACATTTAGCATGGCATGAAAAAGTTCTAGCCACAGTCTATACAAACTTCTACTATCACTTTTATACATTCTACTTCAAGCAGCAGTTTTCTTTCTCCCAACAAGCACCATACAAAACATGCTTTAAAAATAATACTCTTTATGATACAGAAAGAAAACATGAGAGTACTCAAATATAACTACTAAAACTAACATCTCTGATAAGAGATGCATGCAAAACAGGAGCTAAATAAATGCAGCAGCCAAACAAAGACTAAGAATACAACGTATTCTGATGAAAAACCGGAGCGTGTCACTCTTTAATAAAAGAATGCTGGGGTCCAACCAAACTTATTATGAAAGTAAAAAAAACTGAAAACAAAAATAAAAGACGCTCCAAAAATCACATAAGATACGACCGAATAAAAATATAGTTTCACTAGAAGTGGCCTAATAATTTGTTGATGAAGAAGGGGATGCCTTGGGCATCCCCAAGCTTAGACAAGTGTTACTTCTTGGAATTTTCTGGGATGCACCACCGGTGCATCCCCAAGCTTAAGCGTTTCATTCTTCTTGATCACCTCATATCATCCTCTTCTCTTGACCCTTGAAAACTTCCTTCACATCAAAATTCTCACAATCTTCATTAGCAACGTTAGTGAAATCGAAATAATAAACTCACATGGTTAAGTTTCAACACATGACTAGCAATAAAAAACACATTATATACTGTCACAACTTATTTTAAAACACTTTTTCTCAAAGGAACACCAAAAGAAAGAGATTAAGATGCAAATGCAATAATTGGCACAAATCTGTCAAAACAGAACAGCAGGGAGAGATCGATTTTTTAAGAAAATATTCTGTTGCTCAAATAACAAAGTTGTCAACTAAGAAAAGTTGAGTATATAACTCATGATAAATAACAAAAAAGCTCAGGTCATTTTGAAGTTTCTGTGGTGTTTAACGGAATTAACAGTGGACAACAGAAATCTGTTTTCTGCGCAGAAATCTGAAATATAGTGTCAACTTTCCACTAGAGGCTTTACTTGGATCAAACAAAAAACAAAAGAAAAGATACAGAGGGTTTTATAAGAAAATATACAACACCTAGTTCCAAAGCACACCAGAGCAAACAAATAAAAACATAATGAAAACAGAAAAATAAAACGGGTTGTCTCCCGGTAGCGCTTTTCTTTAACGCCTTTCAGCTAGGCATAAAAGATCAACTTAAGTATTTTCAAGTGAAGAAGCATCAACATCATATTTTTCTCTAATAATAGAGTCAAAGGTTAGATTCATCTTCTTTCTAGGAAAGTGTTCCAAAACTTTCTTGAGGGGAAGTTGATATTTAGTACTCCCCTCTTTCATGTTAATAATAGCACCAACAGTTCTAAGAAAAGGTCTTCCCAAAACAATAGGACAAGAAGAATTTAATTCAATATTCATAACAACAAATCAACATAGGAAAGTTTTTTATTAACCATAATAAGAACATCATCAATTCTACCAAGAGATTTCTTTTTAGCATTATCAGCAAGATGAACATCCAAATAACAGTGTTCCAACGGTGGTAAATCAAGAATATCATAGAGCTTTTGAGGAATAACAGAGATACTAGCCCCAAGATCACACAAAGCATTGCAATCAAAATCATTTACTTTTATCTTAATGATAGGCTCCCAACCATCATCTAATTTTCTAGGATAGATGTCTCTAGTTGCAACTTTTCTTCCCTAACTTTCATGAGAGCATTGGTAATATGTTTAGTAAAGGCCATATTCATGGCAGTAGCATTGGGACTTCTAGCAAGATTTTGTAGAAACATAATAACTTTAGAGATGTTGCAATCATCAAAATCGAAATTATTATCATCAAATTTAATGGGTCCATTATCTCCTACATCTCTAATTTTTTTAGCAATTTTATTAGAAGTAGTTTCAGCAATTTGAGGCAATTTAGCACGTTTCACCAAAGGAGTAGGGACTTTATTAACACCAACTACTTTACCATTGATAGAAGGAGGTTTACTAGCACTTTGAGCTTCATTTTTACTAGTGGTTGTGATAGTACAAACTCTAGCAATATTATTCTTTCTAGCCAATTTATCTTCTTTTTCCCACCTAGCATGTAATTGAGCCATCAATATAGCATTATTGTCTATTTGAACTTGGATGGGATTCAAAAAAAAAAATTAATATCTTGTGGCAAAACCTTCAGTTTTAGAAAATCAACATCAATAGCAAGGCTATCTACTTTAGAGGCAAGAAAATCTATTTTACCAAGCTTTTCCTCAACAGGTTTATTAAAAGCAGTTTGTGTGCTAATAAATTCTCTAAGCATGTTTTCAAGATCAGAGGTAGAGCTTTTATTATTATTGTAGGAGTTATCATAAGAATTACCATAACCATTATTAGGAGGATAGGGCTTGTAATTGTTTCCACCAAAATTATTTCTATACGCATTGTTCTTAAAATTATTATTTCTAATAAAGTTTACATCAACATGCTCTTCTTGAGCAACCAAAGAGGCTAAAGGAAAATTATTTGGATCAACTTGAGCTTTATCATTAACAAGCATAGAAATAATAGCATCAAGCCTTTCACTCAAAGAGGAGGTTTCCTCAACATAATTTACCTTCTTACCTTGTGGAGCTCTCTCAGTGTGCCACTCTGAATAATTTATCGTCATATCATCAAGAAGCTTTGTTGCATTGCCCAAGGTGATGGACATAAAGGTACCTCCAGCAGCTGAATCCAATAGTTTCCTTGAGGAAAAATTCAGCCCTGCGTAAAAAGTTTGTATAATCATCCAAGTAGTCAGTCCATGAGTGGGACAATTCTTCACCATAGTTTTCATTCTTTCCCAAGCTTTAGCAACATGTTCATTATAAAATTGTTTAAAACTCATTATGTCACTTCTTAGGGATATAATCTTAGTAGGAGAATAATACTTTCCAATGAAAGCATCTTTACACTTAGTCCATGAATCAATACTATTTCTAGGCAAAGATAACAAACATTCTTTAGCTCTTCCTCTCAAAGAGAAAGGAAATAATTTTTTAATAATATTTCCATCTACATCTTTATATTTTTGCATCTCACATAGTTCAACAAAATTATTAAGGTGGTCATCAGCATCATCAGTACTAATACCAGAAAAATTCTCTTTCATAACAAGATTTAATAAAGAAGGTTTAATCTCACAGTAAGCAGCAGTAGGAGCAGGTGGAGAAATAGGTGTGCAAATAAAATCATTGTTGTTTGTGCTAGTGAAGTCAAAAAACTTGGTATTCTCAGAGGAACTCATTTTAGCAGAATAATAGCAAGCAAATAAATAACAACTATGAAGTAAACTAATTTTTTTGTGTGTTTTCAATATATAGAATAAAAACAATACAGAAATAAAAACAAGACAATAAACAAAATAAAGAGGTTGAGAGCTGAGAGGCTCCCCTTGCCAGAAGACTTCCTTCTCCCCGACAACGGTGCCATAAATAGTCCTTGATGGTGTAGATCTTGGAGCCGTCGGGATACCCCAAGAGGAGGATGTGATGAGCACAGCGGTAGGAGTTTTCCCCTTAGTTAAGAACCAAGGTTATCAATCCAGTAGGAGAAGGAGGACCTTCGGAAGGTTGGCGCCACTGACGGTGGTGCTGGCGCTTCACCAGTGTCACCAACAACGTGGAACTTGCACACAAGACAACCAAAATACTTTGCCCCAACGGTACAGTGAGGTTGTCAATCTCACTGGTCTTGCTCAAAGCAAAGATTAGACATATAGTGTGGAAAACAGTTGTGTGCTTGCAGAAAGTAGAGAGAGCAGAAAATTGTTGTGGTTTTCTTAACAATGTGGAAAATGGTCCGGTGTTCATAGGTTCACTAGTGGTGTCTCTCCATAAAAATAACATGCTAGGTGAACAAATTACAGCTGGGCAATTGAAAAATAAAGGTTGGACCGTAGTGCACATTATAACATGATGATTACTATGATATTTAGTGCGTGCATTACAACAAGATACATAGACCGACATCCATCTGCATCTATGACTAATAATCCACCCTCAGGTTATCATCCGAACCCCTTTAGGTATTAAGTTGCAAGCAACAGATAATTGCATTAAACAAAGTGTGTAATGTAAGCAATGATTATGCACGCGGGAACTCTCACCGTTGTTTTCTCCTTGATGGCAACAACACATCCTCCCCTTGACGTTTCTGTCACTCGAGCAAGGCACCGAGGAGGCATGAACCCACTATCAAGCATAAATACTCCCTCTTGGAGTCACTAGCAACTACTTGACCAGAGCAACCACTAGCAACGGAAAGAATGCAAGATCACAAATAGCATATGCAGTAAAAACTATAATCAACTTGGCATAAGGTCAATATTCATCGGATCCCAGCAAACACAGCATATAGAATTACATAAGATCAATCTCGATCATGATAGGCAGCTGACGAGATCTAAACATGGAGGCATATGAGGAGGAGACAACCATCTAGCTACTGCTATGGACCCGTAGTCCAAGGATGAACTACTCATGCATCCCTCCGGAGGCAGGCATGGTGATGTAGAAGCCTACGGTGATGATTTCCTCTTCGGAGTGCCGAAAATAGCTCCAGAACCCTCCTGATCTAGGGTTGACGACGACGGCGGCTGCCGAACTTTTTCGGGATTTTTGATCAGGTGCCTAGGGTTTTCCATCCGGGGGGATTAAATAGGCTAAAGGGCAGAGGCGGTGGAGGTCCAGGGGCCCCACACCACCCCCTGGCGCGGCCAAGGGGGGCACGCCACCCTATGATGTGGGCCCCCTGATGCCCCTCTTCATCTCCTCTTCGGTCTTCTGGATGCTTCCGGGGAAAATAGGACCTCCAGGCTTCGAAATTTCTAATTCCGGGAATATTTTTAGAACATCTTTTCTGAAACTAAAAAACAGCAGAAAACAGGGAACTGGCTCTGTGGCATCTTGTCAATAGGTTAGGCCGGAAAATCGATAAAAAATGAAATAAAGAAGGGATAAATCATGTAGCAATTGGCAAAATATCATCATGGAGCATCAGAAATTAGGTATACGTTTATGACGTATCAGCTATAGGTTGCAATTAATTTTTTATGGCATTAAAAGCTTGATCTCCATCACAATGAAGAAAATCTCCTCCTACCACAGTATCCAAAGAATATCTATAGCAAAGAACAAGACCAAAATAAAACCGACGAAGAAACAGTCTTAGAGTCATTTTAGGTTTAATTTTACAGTAGGAAGGAAAAACTCTAGACCAAGCTTCTTTAAAACTCTCATCAATCCCTTGTTTGGAAGTGAAGATCATTTCCTCATGTCACATGGTAAAAGGAACATGAGTAATCATTTTAGCAAGATTAAAAACAGGATAAAGATAACAACTAGAATAAGAACTAATTTTTTCTGTGTTTTTGATGTAGAGAAACAAGCAAGACAATAAAATAAAACTAAGAAAAACCAAAAAAAAAAGCAAAGAGATTGGAAGTGAGAGACTCCCCTTGAAGAAATCCTCTTTCTCCCCGGCAACAACGCCATAAAACTTGATGGGTTGTCGACGTTGGTAAACCCCAAGAGAAAGGTTATGACGAGTGAAGCGGCAAGTTTTCCCTTAGAAAGAAACCAAGGTTGAATCGAATAGTAGGAGAAAGAAAACAATTCTGAAGGTTGATGCAGCTGATGTGGAAGGGCGCACTACTGTTTCAGAAGCAATGTGGAACCAACACAACACAATCAAATAACTTTCCCCCAACGAAGCAGTGAGGTTGTCAATCTCACCAGTTTTGCTGATTACAAAGGGGTTAAACATATGGTGTGGAAAACACTAGGAAAACAATATGAAAATAGAGATTGCAGTGGTTACCTTATCAGTATGAGGAAAATGGACCACGGTGCAAAGTTCAGTAGTGGCGTCTCTCCAAAACAGATAAATAACATGTGTGGTAAACAAATTACAACTGGTCAATTGACAGATATTAAAACATGCATGACATGAGGATTACTATATCATTCATCCGGGCATTACAACAAAATACATAGACCGTTATCCAACTGTATCTATGACTAATAATCGACCCTCAGAATGTCATCCGAGCAAACCTTGGTTATTAAGTTGCAAGCAATAGATAATTTCATTAAGCAAAGTGTGTAATGTAAACATAGTTGTTTTCTCCCAAGTGGGAACAACACATCCCCCACTTGTTATGTTTCAGCCGCTCGAGCGTGAGTAAAATGGAGGCATGAACCCACTATAGAGCATTAATACCTCCTCTTAGAGTTACTAGCATCTACTTGGCCAGAGCATCTACTAATAACGGAGAACATGCAAGATCATAAATAACATACACATGAATAAAACATGATAGATTGATAATGAAGATACATAGCATTCAATATTTATCGTATCCCAGCGAACACAACATGTAGCATTACCATAAGATAACCTTGATCATGTAGGGCAGCTCCCAAGATCTTAGAATGAGGCATAAAGAGGAGAGAACAACAATCTAGCTACTGCTATGGACACGTAGTCCAAGGATGAACTACTCACGCATCATTCCGGAGCCGGGCATGGTGGTGTAGAGCCCTCCGGTGATGATTTCCCCTCCAGGCAGGGTGCCGGTGAGAGCCTATAATCTTCCTAAACTAGGGTTGACGATGACGGCGGCATCGGGTGTTTGTCATGGGGAAATCTTCTATATTTAGGGTTAACATCTCGAGGGGGTTAAATAGGCGAGCGGGCAACGTCGGTGGGCGGCCAGGGGGGCCACACCACCCCTGGGCACGGCCAAGGGGGGGGCGCCGACCTATGGTGTTGGGGGCCTGTGGCCCTTCTCCGGGTCTCCTCCAGACTCCGTGTGCGCGATAACTTTCTAAGACTTTAGGGCTTTGAATCATCCAATTCCGATAATATTTCCAGAACAACTTCTCTAAAACTAAAAACAACAGAAAACATGATCTGGCTCTTTGGCATCTTGTCGATAGGTTATTCCCATAAAATCGATAAAAATGGCATAAAGTGTATAGCAAGCATGTAGCATATAGCATGAAAACAACGTGGAACATCAGAAATTATGGATACATTTATGATGTATCAGTCTCTTCTAAAATTTTTGTTGCTGTTGTCGCATATCGAAATACGGACACCGGGAGTGATCGACGTCCAGCTCCCTTATTTCTTCAGAAGCGTGGCAGAGGCAACCCTGGTCACAGTGGCCATATTGCCCCGAAGTAAGGCGAGATGGGATACTCTAGAGAAGGCACTAATTTTTACCCAGGTTTAGGCCATCGCAAGATGGATCCCTACATCCTGCATGTCTGATATGGAATTATTTAATGGTATATGTTGCTACATCTGGGAAACTAGTGTTCTAGCTCTCTGCTTACTTCTATGCCCCCGGCTACCTTTGGCCTTCTTTCTTCTGTTCTTCCTCCTCCTATTTGAACTGCTGCCCCCTGTGGGGCTGCAACAAGCTTTCCACTTGTCCATCCCTTCCTCGTACACGCTGGGGGGAGGTGTCACACCCCAGATTTGGGACACTTGTAACACATGAGGGAGACCATTTTTGCGAGCCAACAAATTTTTTTTAATGCCCTGGTGTAATCCAACATTATGTATTGAACCATGGTTATCTATGCAATGCAAGCAAATTTGACTAAAAAATCATTCACTTGTTTTCTGGTATTTTGTGATCATTTCTGGATTGTTTTCATTTTGGCATCCTTGTTATTTTCAATCAAAATTCATGTGGCAATGTTATAGTCAACTTAGTAATAATATTTTGAGTGATTAAAAGCAAGAAAACAATTTGACAAAAGTTTAATCTCATGTTTTCCTTAAGTTTTTCTATAAAAACTCACTTCTTAAAAATAAGCCAATTAGGTGTTTTTCACCCTTGTTATCTATATGCTAGAGAGTCACATTTTGTGTTTTCTTGGCATGGATATGATCTCTATTATATGTACTACAAATTGGTTAACTTGGTTTGAAATTTTGAATCACAGAAACAATAATTGCTTGATGTTTTTGTGTTAAGAAAATAAGACAGAATTAGTGATTTTTAGAAAACAGAGAAAAACCCAAACTAACTGTTTTTCCACCTTGTTTTCATGGTGAATTTGAACTTCAAAATTATTTTCTTTTTTTGTTTATGAAATTACAAATGTTGCTTAACAGAGCCATACTTGGAAAACAAATTAGGAATAAGATTTGATTCTGAGACTGAAACTGAAACTGAATTTTTTCAGAAACAGTGAGTTTGCACGATTTTCAAATGATCATAACTTTTTATTGGTGGAACCAAATGCTGCACACTTTGGAGCTTCTAGAAGCCTAGTGAGAACCCATCCTTTTCAACCCTTAGCCACCAAGTTGCTTTGACCATAGAGGGAGAGAGAGACTGAAGAACAGAGAGGGAAACGGGAAGGAGAGGGATGGGCACGGCCTGACAGGCTCGCCCCTGTCGCGTGCCAGAGTGCAACCCTGCTGTTTTCTTCCTTTTCCTCGACCCCTTGGCCTTTGACTCGCCTAGTCATGCCCATGTCCACGCCCAAGAGCCAAATGGCACGGCATGGGCATGCCGGAGCGCGTACGGGCGCGTCTCACTGGCCCTCGTGGCCACCCGAGCGTGCACCACTGCCGCCCGCCCATATAAATCCATGCGAAGGCCCCTGCCCTTGCTACCACTCGCTCACCCGCTCACTCACTCTCCCCATCCACCGCAATGAACTCGAGAAGCCACTAGCTAGCCGGAAATGCCGGAGAACCACCGTGGGCAGTCGAGGTGAAATACTCGCGCCTCAGTCCACCCTAGCTCTCTCTGTCACTCTAGATCAAACCCCACCCTCTGTAGGCCGTGCCTGACGCTTCCCTTGGTTCCTCGTTTGCAGGGACACCGGAGAGCACGTCGGAGCAGTCGCGGGACACCTACATGGCGCCGTTGATTGGAGCTACCCCGAGCCATGATCTTCGCGCCCCTGCACAACATTGAGCCTCTGCGACCCCATCGACCACTCGCCACCGTTCTGCAAGCCCCCTAGGTGAGCTATTTCATCCTAGCTTGCCGTCGGCCGCGCGCGAGCTCGTCGGAGAGAAACAGAAAAGCGAGAGAGAAGAGGCGATGACCGTGCGTCGTAGATCTGAAGATCTACGGTCACGTTTGAATCGCGAACCGATACTCGCTCTTCGCGCGCGCCGTAGAAGCGAGGTGGGCCTCTGAGTGCAAATGGGCTGCGTGCCCGTGTGCTGCTCAGCCCGTGGCAGTTTTCTTTTTCATTTTCTAAAATGAACTGAATCTGCTGTTTTACTTTAATAGTGTAAAAAAAATGTTAAACTCAAAAATAAAATGAACTAAAATTACCTGAGGTGTATGAACGAATTCTTGAACCGATGCAACTTGCAGAACTGGTTTTGAACGTGGTATGAACGAAGTTTTCAAAAACTTAAAGCTTGCTGTTATTCCCTACTTATCATTATGTATCATGCATTATCTACTTATGAAGTTTTCAAAAACTTGTTTACCAAAAACTATTTTATTGAGTGAATATTACTATTAATATTATATAGTATTTTATCACTTTGCCATTAGTCAAATTGGTGTTACCAAGCCCTCTAGCCACCATAAGGTATATACATATCGCCAAAGATAATAATTTTGAGTCCGTAAGTGGGCACTTTTAAAATGTGCTTCTGCAAACAAAAAGGAGTTATGAAAAGTCCACGGTGAAAAGGCGGGACCTTGTTCACCGAGGGAACTAAAGAGTTGTTTTCAAATGTTTTAGAAAAGGCACATAACCTAGTCTTCGCTGGACAACCAAGAAGTACTGCCACTCTACCCCAACATGGGTACGGGGCCTCTCTGTATACTTAGGCTTGTTATTGTGTGTTACATCCCAAGATGCTATAGAGAGGATGATTCTCTAAACCGAAGTGTCGCTAGGAGGAAGGAACAGGACATACACAGTGAGGGATTAAGTTCTCCTCTGGGCGTGACTGTTGGGTCTCCTAACAAGGCAGGGTGGGACCTGGTGCCGGGGAGAACACCCCAACTGAAGGGATGAGCATATACTATCTTGTGTCAGAGTGGACAGTTAGGATCATTCTCTGATGCTTGCATATCACTGTGTCGATCCATGGGTGGTTCATGGCAGACGTTTGGATCTAGTGGAATGTGTACACCTCTGCAGAGTAAAACTATGCAGAATAGTCGAGCCCTCGGATATGGGCAGTTGAAAGACCATGTAGCTAGTATTGTGTCAAGTTTTCAAAGTGTGTTTTTGAACAAAGGCTTGTACCTGAGAGGTGCTGATGAAGGACGTGGACATGTTGTTCCAAGAAGTTTTGCAAAGAAAACCTTCTTTTATGAAACCTCTTGTACATGCGATATCTACAAGAGAAAGGAAAATTATATTATTTTCTGCTGAAGTATCTTCTTCAACGAAGATATAGATAAAATGAATGCAACTGTGATGTCATCGTAGATGTACACCATAGGTACTGAGCCCTATTTATAGCCTACCTATCCACCATATAAGCATGATGCATTTTGTAAGTGTATAAAGGATGACTTGCTGAGTACATTCAAAAGTACTTATATTGGTTTCGCCCCTGGCTATTTACTTGGCCAGACTTTGAGGAGACGCCTTTGGAGGAGGAATACGACGAAGGGTACTATTCTGACGATTATGCGAACTAGGCCCGGCTCCCGGTCAGCAGCCTGTCGGTGACGGCGTGACATGGGCTATCTACGTGTGTTTTCTTTCCGCTGTGTTTGTGAGTTGTGAGACTTGCCTGTCCTGCGTGACAGCTACTAAAGACTTGGTCATGTGACCATTGGCTTGTAAGACTGTTGTTATTCGTGTAATGGATAATGTATCTGTGTACCACTTCGTATGTTGTTCACGACTAAATTTCCTGGATCATGAATGTATGCATATGAGGGGTTCTAGACCTTCCGGTTTGGGGCCTCTACAAAGTTGGTATCAGAGCTATCCTGATCCTAGGAGCCCTTAGTTAGCATGGATGTAAACTAGTACTCTATATAATATACATACTATACTTAAGTGACTAAACTTTAAAAGATTCTTATACCTATCTTACCTATTTTCTCAAACCATACTTACATCAAGTTACATCATGTTCGACTCTAAAATTTTGCACACTTGGGTCTAACTAAATCTTACTTAAAACTTTGTGTAGATGGACGTTGTTTAAACGGAGGCGTGCCAGTTGGGACTTGGTAGGGACTTCCCTTTCGCTTCGAGCAGAGGCTCGTAGCAATGACCGAGCTTCTTGACCGTCCTGTTCCTGAGCTGCGGGGAGAGATGATCACCGGGACTCCCATAGAGGGAGAGTGGTTGGTAGAGTGTATCATACGCCCTCCACTTACCACTCCTTCCGCGGAGACTTTCTTCTTCGCCACCGTCGAGCGCTCCTGGCAGCAGGGAGCAGTACGAGTGATCCAGGAGGCCATAGCGCGTCTGGTTCACTTGCCGGACTACCAGTTCGTGGGGTCTACATACGAGTTCCTCGAGAGGAGGGATGAGACCGGCACACCTGTTGCCGTGTCTCAGGACTTCGCGGATCTCGGTGCACACCAGGACGACATGGAGTTTCTACTTTACCGCATGCAGCGTCGTCTTGATGATATGAGCATCCTGCAGCACATCATTGCTGCAGAGTGCCGTCTCCTCTATACCCATCTGGGTAAGACGTTGCTCGACCTTGAGACAGCTACTGCGCGGTCCCGAGCCCTAGCGAGTCAGCTGGGACCACTCGTCTTGCCCGTACCCATCTCACCACCAAGGTGGGATCACTTCAGCAAGCGAACGTGATTCTGCGTGAGCGTCTGAAGACCGCTAGAGAGGAGTTGGCCACTCGAGACTCCACACTCGAGGAGTTAGATGAGGAGAACTCCGAGCTCCGTAGGGAGAACGAGGATCTCCTCGTTGACGATGACGTCCTGTCCGATGCCGAGGGTATGGACATGAGTGAGCAGAGCCTGCAGGTGGACGACGACTCCGTTGAGGAGGAGGACCCAGAGGAGCTCCTCTTTGATGTCGAAATCACTTAGGACTAGTCGTAGTGTCTCTTAGTTGAGAAGTAGTGCCAGTTAGTTTGTACGCCGACCCTATAAGGAGAATCCCCCCGATGTAGCTCTGAGGAGCGTAGTTGTGGTAGATGTTTGTTGGTGTGTTGTGCTATGTATGACTCGATGCTATTAGTATGATGTTTGTCTGTATGATATCTGTGTTTGAAAATTTGTCTCAACCCTTAAAACAAATCATTACCCAAATTAAATCACTTATCATTTCCTTTTGGAATTTAAACACTCCCTTTGGTTGCTAAAACTTTTAGCATTCTAAAAACAATAAGTCTTGCTGCATAGTCTTACACATGTCTCAATAAACAGCATGTTGCCGCGTCGGGAACCACCACCACCACCCCCGCCGTCAATGGAGGCATTGCTAGCACTTCTGATGGAGGATCGCCAGGCCACTAGAGACGAGAGTGCTGCCACAGTTGCTGCCCTGCAAAAGTTGGCCGCTGCCAGCGCCAACAACGATAACAACAATGGCGATGACAACGGTAATGGCGGACGCTTGAAGCTGAAGGTGTTTCAGCAGACAAATCCTCCGGTGTTCACCAAGATCGTGGAACCACTTGACGCTGACGACTGGCTTTGCACCATCGCCAACGATCTGAAAGTGGCAAGAGTTGATCATAATGACAAGGTGCTCTTTGCCACCTATTTTCTTGCTAGACCAACGAGGACTTGGTGGGAGACCACCAGTGACACCGTCGCTCCTGATTACGTGTTCACCTGGGAAGACTTCTCTGCCCGTTTTCGCAAGTATCATATCCCTCAGGGGGGATGAACATCATGAAGGACAAGTTCCTGAAGCTGAGGCAGGGAGGTATGTCTGTGTCAAAGTACTGGGAAGAGTTTACTCTGCTACCCCGGTATGCACCAGATGAAGTCAACACAGAAGCCAATAAGAAGGAGAGGTTCTTGAATGGGCTGCACGATGAGTTGCAGTGTACCCTTGTGGTCATTCCATTTGCGGATCTGGAGTCACTCGCGGATGCCGCGATGATGATGGAGCACAAGAGACAAAATGTCTTTGAAAACAGAAAGAGGAAGATGCAGTTCCAAGGAGGACCAAGTGCACCCAGAAACGGCCCCACACGCTATACCAGGCCATCACCACACAGGGCGCCTACCTTCACGCCAAGAAACCACAAAACATCCACAACCACAAGAACAACCACCACCATGGCCACAACAACCACAACCTCACAACAACCACCACAACAACAACAACCATGCATCCTATGCACCCAATCCTGGAGGTAGTGGAAATGGAAATGGGAATGGACATAAGCCCAACCATGATGTCAAGCCAAACCAGAACACCAAACCCAGTGGAGGTTGCTTTGCCTGTGGCAAGGAAGGACATTTTGCCCGTGATTGCCCAACCAAGAATGTTGCACCACCTCAGAACAATGCTACCAAGATGACACATGCACCAGTGCCCAAGAGGCAGAATGTGACCAGAGGACACCTGAATCACGTCACTGTTGAGGAAGTCCAGGACACGCCAGAGATGGTGATGGGTACGTTTCCTGTCAACTCAGTACCTGCTGAAGTATTGTTTGATTCGGGTGCATCACATTCATTTGTTACTATGCCATTTGTTGAAAAGAGTGGATTGAAACCCGCCCTCATGCAAAACCCGATGTTAGTACAAATACCCGGAGCTAGAACAAAGACCAACCGTGTTTGCAAAGAAGTACCCGTTGACATAAAAGGGAAAACCTTTCATGCCAACCTAATAGTACTGGGATGCCAAGGGATAGAAGTAGTACTAGGAATGAATTGGATGACCAAGTATAGTGGTGTGATCAACTGCACCATAAAGTCCATATCATTGACTGTCAGTGATGGGGAGAAGGTTGCCTTCAGCGCAACCAAAATAAGTTCAGAGACTCACTGCCACACTGGTATAGCCACACCTGCACTTGAGGAAGTTCCGGTAGTATGTGAATACCCGGATGTGTTTCCTGAGGAGTTACACGGTATGACGCCTGATCGGAATATCTAGTTTGTTATCGAGTTGATACCCGGCACTGGACCCATAGCATAGAAACCATACCGGATGAACCCGAAAGAGCTAGATGAGTTGAAGAAGCAGCTGGATGACATGTTGAGAAAAGGTCTGATTCGCCCTAGTGCATCACCATGGGGATCACCTGTCATTTTTGTGGACAAGCGGGACGGTTCCTCCCGTCTATGTGTGGATTACCGTAAGTTGAATGATGTTACCATCAAGAACAAATAACCGCTGCCAAATATTGAAGACCTGTTTGACAAGCTAAATGGGGCAAGAATTTTCTCAAAGATCGATCTTCGTACTTGTTATCATCAGTTGAAGGTTCGTGAGACCGATATTCCAAAGACCGCCTTCACCACAAGTTACGGATTGTATGAGTACACCGTGATGTCTTTTGGTCTTACCAATGCCCTCGCCTACTTCATGAATCTTATGAATAAGGTTTTCATGGAATGTTTGGATAATTTTGTCTGGGTTTTTATTGACGACATTCTTATTTACTCCAAGAGTGAGGAAGAACACGAAGAACATCTGAGAATTGTTTTCGGAACACTTCGACAGCATCAATTGTCTTCTAAGTTCAGTAAGTGCCAATTCTGGTTGAAAGAAGTTGGATTTCTTGGACATGTAGTATCCGGAGGTGGAATCTGTGTTGACCCTGCTCTGGTTCAGTCTGTCGCTAATCGGGCTGCCCCGACTAATCATACTGAAGTCAGATCTTTTCTGGGATTAGCCGGATATTATCGCAAGTTTGTTCAAGGGTTTTCCAGTATAGCCAGACCACTCAGTTGCTCCATAAGGATAGCAAGTTCGTTTGGACGGACAAATGTGCTGAGAGTTTTCAAGAGTTGAAGAATCGACTGGTGACAGCCCCGGTACTCATTATGCCGGATGTCTCCAAGAGTTTCGATGTGTATTTTGATGCTTCTAAGCTTGGTCTTGGAAGTTTTCTCATGCAAGAAGGAAAGTTCATCTTGTTGATCTCATGCCAGTTGAGACCATATGAGTTGAATTGTCCTACTCATGACTTAGAGCTTGCTGCAGTTGTACATGCTCTCAAAGCATGGCGACATTTCCTTATTGGGATGAGGTGTGAAATCTATACAGATCATAAGAGTTTGAAGTATATCTTCACACAGCGTGAACTCAATATGAGGCAACGCCGTTGGATAGATCTCATCAAGGACTATGATCTTAGTATCCACTATCACCCCGGAAAGGCGAATGTTGTTGCAGACGCTCTTAGTCGAGAGCCGGTCTCTCTGAATTCTATGATTCAGATCAGACAACCGGAGTTGTGGAAAGAACTTGACCAGCTTGGTATAGAGGTGGTCAGCTATGGCATGTTGGACACCATGGAAGCTAAACCAACTCTTGTTGATCAAATCAAAGAAGCCTAGAAGGGCCAGAAGAGCATTGAGGGAATTAAAACCCGCATGGAGAAAGAAGAAGTTGCCGGTTTTACCATTGATTCTGATTGAGTCTTACGGTTTGAAGGACGCATTTGTGTTCCCATTGAATCGGAGTTGAAGAAAACCATCATGACTGAGGCTCATGACACTTTATACTCTATTCACCCTGGAGGAACTAAAATGTATCAAGATCTGAAGGAGAAGTTTTGGTGGCACGGAATGAAGCAAGATATTGCCTCGTTTATAGCAAAGTGCCATATTTGTCAGCAAGTGAAGGATGGACATCAGCGTCCCGCTGGTTTGTTACAGCCATTGCAATTACCTGTTTGGAAATGGGACGAAGTTGGGATGGACTTCATTACTGGACTGCCACGGTCTAGTTGAGGAAATGATTCGATAAGGGTAGTCGTTGACATGCTCACCAAATTTGCACTCTTTATACCTGTCAAGACCACATATCGTGGAGACCAGCTTGCTGATCTCTATATTTCTCGGATAGTCGGCCTACATGGAGTTCCCAGCAGGATTGTTTCAGATCGAGGATCACAGTTCACCTCTCGATTCTAGAAGAAGTTACACGAAGCCTTGGGAACCAAGCTAGCCTTTAGCACTGCCTACCATCCGCAGACTGATGGACAGACAGAGCATGTGAACTAGATATTGGAAGACATGCTTCGTGCCTGTGTTTTGTCCTATGGAGTTAATAGGGAAGACTGTCTGCCGTTTGCGGAGTTTTCCTACAATAACAGCTATCAGTCAAGCCTGCAGATGGCACCTTTTGAAGCACTGTATGGACGAAAATGCCGTACACCTCTGAACTGGACTGAAACAGGAGACAACCAAATCTTTGGAGTTGATACTCTGAAAGCTGCAGAGGAACAAGTGCATTTAATCCGTGACCATCTTAAAGCCGTGCAATCACGCCAGACGAGTTATGCGGACACTAAGCGTCACAATGTCTCTTTCACTATAGGAGATTTCGTGTATCTTCGTGTTACGCCGCTCAAATGGATGTAGCGTTTTCATGTGAAGGGAAAGCTTGCACCCCGGTATATTGGCCCGTTTAAGATCCTAACCCGTCGTGGAGAGGTATCTTATCAGCTGGAGCTACCTGAAGAGTTGTCATCCTTTCACGATGTTTTTCACGTGTCATTGCTCCGGAAGTGTCTTCATGTACCTGAGAAGAATCTCACTTACCAAGACATTGACTTCAAGACCATTGACATCAACGATGATTTGACCTACCGTGATCAACCCCTGCGAGTACCCGGAGAAATGCTTTCAAGTTCCTTAAGATTCAGTGGACGAATCATTCCGAGGAGGAAGCAAATAGGGAGCGTGAAGATTATATCAGGAAGGAATTTCCTTGTTTCCTTAAAGACTAAACTCGCGAATCTCGGTGCGAGATTCTTTTAAGGGGTTGGGGGGGAGATCTGTCACACCCCAGATTTGGGACACTTGTAACACATGAGGGAGACCATTTTTGTGAGCCAACAAAACCTTTTTAATTCCCTTGTGTAATCCAAACTTATGAATTGAACCATGGTTATCTACGCAATGCAAGAAAATTTGACTCAAAAATCTGTTGGAACGCGTGGAGATAAACGAAACCTTTTTCCTACGCGATGCTTCCAAGATCTAGCCGAGGTAGAAGGCCACGAGTATTACCACTAGACGCGCAGGTGCGGATTATCGATGCAGCGCGTCGGGGCAGTGCAGTCCCACGATCCGATTCGGTCCAGCCGATCCAATCCCTCGAACGTCGAAGTGCTGAACGTACATCACCTCTGCCGATATCCACACGTACGAGGAGGAGCTCCGACGGCGGACTGCTAGGTCTGGTGCGACGACTGTACTGAGTGGGGCTAGGGTTCCCAACGCATGGGAGAGTGGACTAACTTGCCCGCTGGGCAACCTGCGCCCCTCTTTATATAGCGAATGGTAGTGGGCTTCACAACACTTGTGGCCCATTCCTTCTGTGAGTCCGACTCACAAACTTAGTCCATTTCCGGTTCGGGTCCATCCCGACCAATACTTGCTCCCGCTCTTAAGTGTGCGACCCTGCAGGCTCATGGGGACTTGGACACGATTGGAGTCTGACTCTCAATCGATCAATCTGTAGCGGCTTCTAGCAGAACGTGCCGACTCCCAAGTCCCATTGAGTCATGACGACATACCTTTCAATGTGATATACATCTTATTCCCTTTTGCCTCATGATATATCTTGTCGAGCTATAGGCGATTTATCGTCATCCCTTCTTCTCGGTCTGTGATATGTGATTCATCTGACTAACTCTTTAGTCAATAGACACAGTTAACACTTAACTGAGTCGCGCATTGCCATGCTTCCGGAATCATATCACTCGAGAGGGCCCAGAGAATATCTCTCCATTCGGAGGGGCAAAATCCCATCTTGATTATCCACATCACGCAGCTTGCTTCTCATTCGACCCGGACTCTGTCTTTATAGCTGCCTTGTCACAGAACAACATTTGATAGAACCTAAGTCGGTGATTCACAACTCGGATTGTGCGACAACCTCAGGTCTAAGGATTACATTGATTGAGACATGCAAATAACGACTTGCTCGTTGCATCTCAATGTGGGTCAGTCCGACTTGCTAACTCTTTAGACAAGTCCGTGAATGTTGACATGGGATCACCATGCCCATGACAAGTGGAACCGTGTCATCAGCCAACACTCACATTAGTCTAGGGTGTGTTTCTAGCACAACCTAAATGACCAAGGACAATCTAGTATGAACAACATGAATATATAGTTCCACAATCGAATCACATATTCAATGACATATATCAGATGTTCAAAACAAGGACAACTTAATAACTTTATGAATACAGTGGGAATTACTATCACGACCCCGGACTCAAAGATATACATACTGTTATGTGCTCCTAGCCATGGACTCACAAGGGCTTCAGGGTTACCAGCCCCGGCCGCAACAAACAACGGCAGGCAGACTGGATTCATCGGCACGTAGTCCGGATCCCCAGTCTACTACTCCTTGTATCCATGCTAGTCATAACCAACTATGCATATCAAAGCGTCCACGAATCGAATGAAACTGAAGGAAACGGGACCAAAGCTATACAGAGATGCTATGTGTCCAGAAAGTGCAACAACAATCGAGGGTTACTGGGGTTACCTCGCCCCAGGCCGATCACATCGACAGGCGGGCTCGGACATGGATCATCGGCTCCACAACCCCTCGACTGCGACAACTATGCAGGCATAGCCAAAACTGTATAACAATGAGCTCGAAACCAACAACCGATCAAAGCAGTACTCTAAACATGAAACTTGTATTAAACAGGTGTTACTAGAGTATAGCTTACAAGCAGAGGTCACATGACCCAACATTACATCAGACAACGGAAGGCAAATTATGTTGCTAATCAACAAGAACCAAAAAGGCCTAAGAGGCCGCAACATAAGGCGACGTCCCAGCCCATAGATTCCAGGCTGCTACCTGGGAACCCCAAACTACTCGTCGATGTCCACGTCGAACCATCACTGAAGTGACGAACTCCACCTGAACCAAAATTAAGCAAACCTGAGTACGGGAGGTACTCAACAAGACTTAGTTAACCTATTATATATCTGCTTATTTTCAGAAAGGTTTGATGACGGCTGTTTTGCGTAAAGCAATCTTTGTTTTCCAAAACGAGGAAGAATAACACGTCTCATGGAGTTTTTAAAACAGATGAGAGGACTAATCAACTACTGAAATCATCATCTTTTCATCCACCAACATCATTTCCCAGCACCTTACATGCTACAAGGATCACCCCTCCCGGCATCTCCGGGGAGGCACCCTTCATCTACTGCCTCCATGCATAGTCAACATATTTTACGTCACGTTCGATTTATCTATGACCCCGTGACTTTCACCAAGTCGTCCATAACCGTGGACACGGCTTTCCGAAAGATTTATCCCTGCAGGGTGGTACACTTTACCCACACGTACCATCCGACTCTTAATGCCAAGCTATTGGCACAATTCCGACGATGTGCCGGCAGAGTGTGGTTGGCCACGACCTTTACCTTGTCGAGACCTATCAATGAGTCAACCCAAACAGGGCCACCCCGTCAACAGGGAGTTGGCCACCTCCTGACGGCACCTGTTCTGTGAGTCGGGATCAAGATCCGTGTACGTCCATCACTTGTCCCGGTCACGCCCTAAACACCTCCAAAATGTTTTTGACTCACACGCAGATGGAAATCCCAAACTACGTGACTCACGGATAGAACCAAACAAGTTAGTTAGTCGAGCGCGGTCTGTTAGGCCCCGCGTGTGGTTGCACGCTCAGTCTTGGTTTCCGCGGCGAGACCTTACTCCTAGGGTTGGCAAGTACGGAACGAACAACCACTTCCCAAGTGGCCTCCCGTCCAAGCCTTAGTCAAGTTGACCACACAGTCCTCATCTCACCACGTCATCATATCATTCTAGGTTATCGCAGCTCTGATTCATCAACCGGATGGAGCAGAGGTAACAAATATGTAAAGCTAAGCGAAGCAGATATGAGGCTCTGGCGATGCGCACAAGCAATTCTGTAACATCCCAGTGTTTGGGAGGTTATAAGGATCTAAATTTAATATGTGCACTTGCAAAGCATGCATCTAAAAGTACGGGAAATTTTGGCGCGAAAGTTTAAACGAATCAAAGTGACCAAAGTTTCACCTGACATGATGAAATAGTTCTAGTTCATCTAGTCAAGAATGCATTTGGGATGATCTTTATAACATAGTATCTTTACAAACCAAATCATATGTTTACACAAACCATAATTGGTTGTGACCAACACAAACTCTCAACAAACTAAACCACAAGTCTTTAAGTGACTTGGGATAATTCAATAGGTATCTAAAACTCAAAGAGGGGTGAGTATCCAAATCCCATAACTGATAATCATAATTTCAGAAATAAGTAATACATAACTTAACCATCTCATCAACAGAGATGTGATCTTCTATAAAACAACAGCTCCCTAAGCTATCAATTCATCTCCACAACATCTCTATAAACCATCCCATAAGTATCAGGTGAACCATCACAAGTAAATAACAAAGTTTCAATAGAACACAAGTGATACAAACAAGTATTAACTTAAACCCCACAAGTGGGAAATGACATAATAATTGTATTAACATATTTATCGAATATGTACATATCTTATCAACCATAAAAGAAGTACCTAAGGGAATAATCAAATCTTCTTTAACCACTGTTAAAACCTTGATCATCACATATGATCTTTTCAAACCTCTATGCCTGCATCATGAATACAAATCAAGGATATAAAATCAAAACATAGCACCCTGAGTAACCAAGTAACAACCATGATCAAAGCCATTAAGTCCAATCATTTTATCATGCTCAATGTTTCTATCATCTCAAACAAGTGAGCATATGAAAGCTCAACACATTTAATGAACCATTTGATTAACTTATAATCTTAAGTTTCCATTTCACAAACACTCCACATTTCTATCTATATCAATATTCAACAACTAAAGTACCTCTGGATACAAGTAAAGAATAACAACTAGATATAATCTCTATGAGAGGAATTGGATTGAAAGCTAAATAAAACCAATCATGTGTGCTATAAGTATCTATTTTATGGGAAGCAAAACAAGAAATGTATGGAAGGATAATAAATGTATGAATTAAATCCTAATCTAGATCTTGTTAGTTTGGCTAGACCAATGTATCATGTTTCCTCAAACTCCTCGAAGATATTCTGCAAGAGAAGAAACCATAAGATAGGAGGAACTACAACATGAAGATTCTCAAGAAGATTATTTAGAGTGTGCTAGAAGTGCTACTCTAAGCTACTATAAGAGTACTTGGAAACTCTTATATAGTGAGCTGATCTTATTAACCTCTTGAAATAGTATGATATTCCAATGTTAGTGCTATATAGAAGTATTTTGGTAACAAGAGTAATTACCTTGTTAACAGATAACTTTTGTATATTCAAACAATTGAGTGTCATACACAAACAAACAGAAGACTGAATAACCTGGTACATCTCAGCCTATTGTATATGAGTATTAATTTGGAGGCAAGACTAGCTACCTTGTTTACAAATTCTTCTTATATGCATAGGTCAACTTGATGTCATAAACTACACCTACATTCCTTTTATCATCAACCAATAGAAAGAATAACCCTAAGGAAACAAGAAACCACAGTATAATTATCTAAGTAAAATCTTTGCTTGAAGTAATTGGATGTTTTCACCACAAGGGTGAGATAACTGAAGTTGGAAACCAAGAGATGAACCTAACTGCAATGGACAAAGGTGATAACAGAAGACTAGTGGCAACTAAAGAGTAGAACATCAAGCA
The DNA here is from genome assembly GCA_028641055.1 of Alopecurus myosuroides. Classification (NCBI taxonomy): domain Eukaryota; kingdom Viridiplantae; phylum Streptophyta; class Magnoliopsida; order Poales; family Poaceae; genus Alopecurus; species Alopecurus myosuroides. The sequence continues at coordinate 143,328,333 of CM054057.1, forward strand.
ACAGAAGACCACCAGGAGCAACCCTGCCTCAGCAAGAGATCATAAGAAATTAGCCAGTGAGTCATTAGGATATATTAGAGAACCAATAATTTCTATTCCTTGACAAGCTCATCTGAGATGAGGAACTCATAATGATATATTTAATGGAAATAATTATCAAGTATAAAATGATAACCAACCATTGCATCCACATGTCTTATGATATGGGGAGGTTAATGGACACAAGTTTAACACCTTGTTTTCCAGATCAATCTCATCCATAAGACCAATGTATAATAACCAAAAATCCATTCATACATAATCATACAATTTATTACATGTTATTAAATCAACAAAGGATAATATCCATAGTGGAACCTATGTGGAAAACAGACAAATAAGGTTTTACAACCACACATGTTTTCCATTTTATCAAGTACTAAAAACAGCAAACATAGAATACACACACCTAAGTAAAATGTCCACAAAACTTGATAGAAGTTTCAATTAGGAAATAACAAAGACTCATAAGTAGAAAACAACTATCTTCAACTATTAAAATCATGTGATGTGACATGGAATAAAATTCCATATTAAAATATTTCCATAACAGTGCACAGAACCAGTACCAAGTAATTTTACCAAACTATTTTCTATAAGGGAATATACTTAAAATTGTCCAATTATGATCACCACCTTGGTATCCACAAGATGGGAGTGTGTACTTTCATTAAATATGCTTTGGCATAATTTTAGGTCCATTAAATGAATTAAAAGAAGAGAAAACCACAAAACCACTTAATCTAACACCCTAAATAAAAAATACAAATATTGCTCCAATTCACCAAAACAAAATATGGTGAGATTGCAAATTTGATAAGCTTTCCAAATATATTTTTAAATAATTTTTATCTTCACAAAAAGACCCTGAAAACAATGTTTTCTTCTCTGTTTTTAAGACAGAAGGACCTAGTTGTAAAATGTATCAATCATAGGGGGTTATTGAAAGACTGTTTATTTCTTTATTTCTTCAACCTCTGGCCAGAAGGCCAGAGGCGTGCGACCACCTCCAACGTCGAGGCCACGTCCTACTTGCCGCCCTTGTGCGCGGATAAGTAGAAGAGAGGAGCCCTAGAACTTGCCCTCTCCCTCACTCGTTGCCTCGCCTAGCTTTCTCACTCTCTCTCTGTATCTCTCTGTAGAAGAAACCGAAACCCTAACCTCACTGCCGCCGCTCGTCACCGTCGTCTCCGGCGATCCCGCGAGCAACCGTGAGTACCATTAGATGCGCCAGGACCTCCTCTACCGCCGTGATGATCCTCGTTTGCTGGGATGGCGGGAGGACGAGGAATTTGACCAATTCTTTTCTCACTGCCGCCGGCGACCGTGGCCGATTGCCGTCGATTCCGGGCTCCGTTTTCTTCCTCGACCTCTCCCTCGAGCTCCTGGAGTACCGGTGAGCACGCCCGTTTCCTTGGCCCACTCTATCGTGCACTCTAACTCGCCATCACCGAATCACCGCCACCGCCGCCGCATGAGCTCGCCGCCGTTGATGCTCCGGCGACCATATGGTCAAGCCGAAGCCACTCTTTGGTTCGCAATGAACTCCTCTAGCCAATGGAACATATCACACTCCCCAATTCGCACTCAAACTCTCGAATCGAATTCATCTGTAAGCAATCAAGTTCCTGTGATGTCATTGTGACATCACAGTGATGTCATCGGGCCTTTTATTTTATTTTTTAGAAGTAAAACTGAATATGACAGGTGGGACCCACCTGTCAATTTAAAATTAGCAAAAAATGAAATAAACTTAAATACTCAATAACTTTAATTCTACTAATCTGAAAAATATAAATAATATATCAAATTAATCATAAAAATGTAATCTAAATGATTATCAACTTTCCAAAAATATTTGATAAAGTTTAAAATTCAATATTTTCTTTAATTAAATGAAATCATTTAAAATTGAGAAAATAATAAATAATTCAAAAAATCAGAAAAGTACAAGTTATATACCAAAATGCTCCAAATCACAAATACAACTCATCTATGATGTTTACAAAGTCATTTGACCATGTTTTCGTGTGTGCAATATTTTGTCTAGTCATTTAATTCATTTAAACTTAATAAATTAATAGTTTATTCAAATATTTCTCAGAAAGCATTAAATAATATACCAAATTAAAGATAAAATCAATTCCAATTCAAATATGTCAAACATAAAACATTTTGTTGAACTTATAAACTTGTTACTCAAAGTATAATGGAATTTGACAATAGTCTATTATAACCATAAGCAACTATCACAAACATTATTTTATTTACTAATAAAACTCATGTTTCCACACCTACTAAAACCTATCATCACAAGTCATTAGCAAGTATTGTGATGATAGAGTTAGCTGTATTAGTTCATCATTTTCAACTAAACTCATTGTCATTAGCTCTACACCTTTGGAATATAAAATCAAACATGTTTGTTACCTTTTCAATAATTGTTTACCATGTGCTATTGTCTTGTTGCTTAACCATGTTATAACACTTCTACTTAAACATGATATAAGCCTAAAAGAAATAACAACATCACCACAAGTAATGAAACAACTCTAAGTCACCTAACAATTGTGTGAATACGTTATCGTTTCAAATGTGGCTTACACTTGTAAGCTGGGGTATTTTCCAGGGGATTTCACGATGCATCTCATTACTATGCATATATCATCTTGCCAGTGTTTTCTGTAGTCCTTACCGGGACTACTTTGCTATCTTTCAGATGTTTGGATTTCTCTACGCAACCCTCGAACCCCGAAGACCTGGATTATCATTGTTATTTCAACATCAGGCAAGTTCATCACTTGCTCATATCCTTTGCAGTACTTCATATCAAACTAATTGCAAAAACCCTATCGTCTTATCACCTACTCTCAAAAGAATGCATGATCCTATTTTTATAATAATATGACTAATTGAATGACTACCCGAGTGGTAGTGTTCTGTTTGGTGGGCGGATGGAACCATGGTAAGATGAATAGGTCAAAGGAAGGTTCCATCTGCATGGGAACGTATTACCTAGGAATTAACAACAACTGCCGTCAGGATTCTTGCGCCGTAAATTCGCGTTGACCATGGATCTTTTGTGGGGGGAGTAAGTCAGCCGTGATACTTTTCTCGTTCGCATGTCAACGGACGCGCCAGAGACGTACGCTGTAGGTCTTGCGAGACTACATGCACATGGCTGGGAGCCCTTACGTCCCACGGACTCTGGGGTCTATGAGTGTCTGCCAGGGGCGCGTAGATCTCCATCGTGAGGGGTGGAATCAGGCGTTCAACCTGCTGGCAGAAATGGGTGGGCATGCGTTGTGCGGAGAAGCACGGTTTGGCTTGGACCAACTACCGGGCCCCACACCTAAGTGGGAGTGGACAGGATCTCGAGCCTGGTTGTGCAACATGGTCTTGGTCGTCCATGGGTAAAGTAACGCACCTCTGCAGAGTGTAAAAGGATGTGACATGTTACCCCTTGTTCCGGGAAGGAGCTGCGAACGCCGCAGGAAAGGCAACTCCATGAAAGTTCTAATCCTGTGAAGATCTGGCGGGCATAGTTTTCAGAATTAAAAGCAACCTCTTGAAGAAAGTTTTACAAAACCTTGCATTAGCTTATGACTCTTTCGAGTCTAAAGCTGTAGTTAGTGCATCAACCACCCACTATATACCATGAACTTGTTGAGTAACGCTCGTTACTCATTCTATCCCGTTTGACCCCTGCTTAGAGTTGAAGCCTATGGAAGTCGTCATCGTGAAGCCATCTTTACCTTATGAAGCTAGGTGGAGTCTTATACTACTTAGTCGGTAAAGTATCGTCATCAACAACGCTGGTGGAGGAGAAGCTATCAAGGTGTAGGTAGAGACCATTCTTGGACTTAACATTTACTAGCCATAGATTAGGGCTGCCACCAGCCGTAGTGGATTATGTTCTGAGCTAGAGTTCTTCTCCGGCTTGGAGCTTCGAATTGCTTCTTCTGATGTTTCTTTTGCAGGAGATCTTCTTGATTCATTAAGGAGATTCTCAAGATGTTGTAATGATGTTTGTATCCTATAGCTTTGCTTGGCCCCGCTGTGTTTCTGTTGTACCACTCTGAGAGATGTAATATTCACGGATAAGTCCTTCTGTGAGTATTATGTCACCGACTTGCGCACTACACATGCAGTGGTGTGCTGGGTCACCACAGGTTGTATCAGAGCGAAGCGACCTTAGGTTTAAAACCTTTTAGGAGATCTGTAGGTTGGTAAAGACTATAAGAAGCCACCTTATCTAAGCCATATTTCCTACAACTATGATGATCATTCACTTGAGAATGATATTATTATACTTGTATAGAATTTCTTACTCAACTTGAGTAAATCTACTTATCTATTTTCTTTATACCTAGGTATGTATAGTTAGAAGTTTGTGAGTATCAGTGTTATTGTGAAAAGGAGTGTTCTGACATAGTCAGAGATGCTTAAGTCAAAGTGATGATTACCCCATTCCATGAATGTATAGGATGGAGTAGAATATGGTATTGAGTTAGTATAGGAGTCATCAAGAATGGATGTTGAGAATCCTTAAGAGTTATTATAAACCATGGTAACTACGGGGTACATACCATATCCTTAGTTATCAAGTACAGAGGTGAATCATAATAGTATAGAATAGAATTAGGAAAAGGCATAAGCATGGATGGAAGCTACATTACTACTCCTACGATGTGATCAACACCATGAAGGATCAACAGATACCATGAGAAGATTATTATAATCAAGATGAAGTAATTAAATTTACATAATACTTAATACTATGTGGAACCAAGTTAGACAACAACTACTCTAGGAACATTTTGTCTTGGTTTATTCCATTGTAGTAAGGCATGCAATTGGAGTAATTACCTGGGCAAAGAGTGGTTGTGTAGAATATGATTACAAGGTAGTATTTACCTACTTGTAGTGTATAGCATTTAAGAGCCTTGGTACTTGAGATGTTTTACTCAAAGTGCTATTATTTAATGGGCTTTTGATGCATGAGTGATAAATGCATTTGGGATTTATTCGATCTTATTTGGATCTTTGATTGACTAGATCTGTCCATGAAGTTGGAACTTTATGTGCATATGCATGTGCAAACATTGAGTTCTAGCTTGATGTTACTGGTCTAGAGGGTATAGGATTAGTATGAGAGCGGTCTGAAATCTCAGCTGATAGAAGCAACTACCAAAGCTCTGGAAATCCTTGAAGTCAAGAAGGCAGAAATCAATAAAGCAGTGATGGGAATGGACCACATTCCACATCTTGTTTGGAGTTGGAAATATACTTCATCAACACCTGGAGATCTACTGTAAGTGATGCCAAGAAAATAACATGAATAGTTATATCTTAGAAGGAAACATGTAGAAGTTGATAAATAAACTTATAGAATTGTCCCATAGAAGTCAAAACCCAAAGATATAGAAGGACCATAGGAAGTAATTAGTGGAATAGGTTATAATCACCTCTAGGAAAGAGTTAAAACTCGAGGAAACTCGAAGATATTTTCACTAATTATTGAGTCTAAGTCAACATACACTACATCGTACAAGTTTCTTTGAGCAGTATTCCTCTTGAGACCATTAGATTGAACCAAATGGAGTCCTAAACATAGACAATATCCAGTGTATCGGAAGAATATTATTGGTTTTTCATCACCTGGTGGATGTACCAATTGTTCTTCACAAAGTTGTGAGGGATAGGAAACCATACCTATTCATCGGAGAACGAAATTTGGTATCCACTATATGGTGGAAATACCACGTGTTCTTCGTGAGACTATTAGGAAGGCCTAGTAGCAAGACATAGTTGTCCTAACAACTGGCATACTATTAGATTATCATACAGGACAGTGAAAGGTGAACAATCAAGACAAGAGGATACACATGCCAAGGACAACACAAGAAAACAGATGTGAAGATTCAACGGTCTACAGAAGTTCTCTCTACCTATCTTTACGTGAGAGAGGTTGAACTTCGGGACGAAGTTCTTGTTAAGGGGGAGATACTGTAACATCCCAGTGTTTGGGAGGTTATAAGGATCTAAATTTAATATGTGCACTTGCAAAGCATGCATCTAAAAGTACGGGAAATTTTGGCGCGAAAGTTTAAACGAATCAAAGTGACCAAAGTTTCACCTGACATGATGAAATAGTTCTAGTTCATCTAGTCAAGAATGCATTTGGGATGATCTTTATAACATAGTATCTTTACAAACCAAATCATATGTTTACACAAACCATAATTGGTTGTGACCAACACAAACTCTCAACAAACTAAACCACAAGTCTTTAAGTGACTTGGGATAATTCACTAGGTATCTAAAACTCAAAGAGGGGTGAGTATCCAAATCCCATAACTGATAATCATAATTTCAGAAATAAGTAATACATAACTTAACCATCTCATCAACAGAGATGTGATCTTCTATAAAACAACAACTCCCTAAGCTATCAATTCATCTCCACAACATCTCTATAAACCATCCCATAAGTATCAGGTGAACCATCACAAGTAAATAACAAAGTTTCAATAGAACACAAGTGATACAAACAAGTATTAACTTAAACCCCACAAGTGGGAAATGACATAATAATTGTATTAACATATTTATCGAATATGTACATATCTTATCAACCATAAAAGAAGTACCTAAGGGAATAATCAAATCTTCTTTAACCACTGTTAAAACCTTGATCATCACATATGATCTTTTCAAACCTCTATGCCTGCATCATGAATACAAATCAAGGATATAAAATCAAAACATAGCACCCTGAGTAACCAAGTAACAACCATGATCAAAGCCATTAAGTCCAATCACTTTATCATGCTCAATGTTTCTATCATCTCAAACAAGTGAGCATATGAAAGCTCAACACATTTAATGAACCATTTGATTAACTTATAATCTTAAGTTTCCATTTCACAAACACTCCACATTTCTATCTATATCAATATTCAACAACTAAAGTACCTCTGGATACAAGTAAAGAATAACAACTAGATATAATCTCTATGAGAGGAATTCGATTGAAAGCTAAATAAAACCAATCATGTGTGCTATAAGTATCTATTTTATGGGAAGCAAAACAAGAAATGTATGGAAGGATAATAAATGTATGAATTAAATCCTAATCTAGATCTTGTTAGTTTGGCTAGACCAATGTATCATGTTTCCTCAAACTCCTCGAAGATATTCTGCAAGAGAAGAAACCACAAGACAGGAGGAACTACAACATGAAGATTCTCAAGAAGATTATTTAGAGTGTGCTAGAAGTGCTACTCCAAGCTACTATAAGAGTACTTGGAAACTCTTATATAGTGAGCTGATCTTATTAACCTCTTGAAATAGTATGATATTCCAATGTTAGTGCTATATAGAAGTATTTTGGTAACAAGAGTAATTACCTTGTTAACAGATAACTTTTGTATATTCAAACAATTGAGTGTCATACACAAACAAACAGAAGACTGAATAACCTGGTACATCTCAGCCTATTGTATATGAGTATTAATTTGGAGGCAAGACTAGCTACCTTGTTTACAAATTCTTCTTATATGCATAGGTCAACTTGATGTCATAAACTACACCTACATTCCTTTTATCATCAACCAATAGAAAGAATAACCCTAAGGAAACAAGAAACCACAGTATAATTATCTAAGTAAAATCTTTGCTTGAAGTAATTGGATGTTTTCACCACAAGGGTGAGATAACTGAAGTTGGAAACCAAGAGATGAACCTAACTGCAATGGACAAAGGTGATAACAGAAGACTAGTGGCAACTAAAGAGTAGAACATCAAGCAACAGAAGACCACCAGGAGCAACCCTGCCTCAGCAAGAGATCATAAGAAATTAGCCAGTGAGTCATTAGGATATATTAGAGAACCAATAATTTCTATTCCTTGACAAGCTCATCTGAGATGAGGAACTCATAATGATATATTTAATGGAAATAATTATCAAGTATAAAATGATAACCAACCATTGCATCCACATGTCTTATGATATGGGGAGGTTAATGGACACAAGTTTAACACCTTGTTTTCCAGATCAATCTCATCCATAAGACCAATGTATAATAACCAAAAATCCATTCATACATAATCATACAATTTATTACATGTTATTAAATCAACAAAGGATAATATCCATAGTGGAACCTATGTGGAAAACAGACAAATAAGGTTTTACAACCACACATGTTTTCCATTTTATCAAGTACTAAAAACAGCAAACATAGAATACACACACCTAAGTAAAATGTCCACAAAACTTGATAGAAGTTTCAATTAGGAAATAACAAAGACTCATAAGTAGAAAACAACTATCTTCAACTATTAAAATCATGTGATGTGACATGGAATAAAATTCCATATTAAAATATTTCCATAACAGTGCACAGAACCAGTACCAAGTAATTTTACCAAACTATTTTCTATAAGGGAATATACTTAAAATTGTCCAATTATGATACACCACCTTGGTATCCACAAGATGGGAGTGTGTACTTTCATTAAATATGCTTTGGCATAATTTTAGGTCCATTAAATGAATTAAAAGAAGAGAAAACCACAAAACCACTTAATCTAACACCCTAAATAAAAAAATACAAATATTGCTCCAATTCACCAAAACAAAATATGGTGAGATTGCAAATTTGATAAGCTTTCCAAATATATTTTTAAATAATTTTTATCTTCACAAAAAGACCCTGAAAACAATGTTTTCTTCTCTGTTTTTAAGACAGAAGGACCTAGTTGTAAAATGTATCAATCATAGGGGGTTATTGAAAGACTGTTTATTTCTTTCTTTCTTCAACCTCTGGCCAGAAGGCCAGAGGCGTGCGACCACCTCCAACGTCGAGGCCACGTCCTACTTGCCGCCCTTGTGCGCGGATAAGTAGAAGAGAGGAGCCCTAGAACTTGCCCTCTCCCTCACTCGTTGCCTCGCCTAGCTTTCTCACTCTCTCTCTGTATCTCTCTGTAGAAGAAACCGAAACCCTAACCTCACTGCCGCCGCTCGTCACCGTCGTCTCCGGCGATCCCGCGAGCAACCGTGAGTACCATCAGATGCGCCAGGACCTCCTCTACCGCCGTGATGATCCTCGTTTGCTGGGATGGCGGGAGGACGAGGAATTTGACCAATTCTTTTCTCACTGCCGCCGGCGACCGTGGCCGATTGCCGTCGATTCCGGGCTCCGTTTTCTTCCTCGACCTCTCCCTCGAGCTCCTGGAGTAACGGTGAGCACGCCCGTTTCCTTGGCCCACTCTATCGTGCACTCTAACTCGCCATCACCGAATCACCGCCACCGCCGCCGCATGAGCTCGCCGCCGTTGATGCTCCGGCGACCATATGGTCAAGCCGAAGCCACTCTTTGGTTCGCAATGAACTCCTCTAGCCAATGGAACATATCACACTCCCCAATTCGCACTCAAACTCTCGAATCGAATTCATCTGTAAGCAATCAAGTTCCTGTGATGTCATTGTGACATCACAGTGATGTCATCGGGCCTTTTATTTTATTTTTTAGAAGTAAAACTGAATATGACAGGTGGGACCCACCTGTCAATTTAAAATTAGCAAAAAATGAAATAAACTTAAATACTCAATAACTTTAATTCTACTAATCTGAAAAATATAAATAATATATCAAATTAATCATAAAAATGTAATCTAAATGATTATCAACTTTCCAAAAATATTTGATAAAGTTTAAAATTCAATATTTTCTTTAATTAAATTAAATCATTTAAAATTGAGAAAATAATAAATAATTCAAAAAATCAGAAAAGTACAAGTTATATACCAAAATGCTCCAAATCACAAATACAACTCATCTATGATGTTTACAAAGTCATTTGACCATGTTTTCGTGTGTGCAATATTTTGTCTAGTCATTTAATTCATTTAAATTTTATAAATTAATAGTTTATTCAAATATTTCTCAGAAAGCATTAAATAATATACCAAATTAAAGAAAAAATCAATTCCAATTCAAATATGTCAAACATAAAACATTTTGTTGAACTTATAAACTTGTTACTCAAAGTATAATGGAATTTGACAATAGTCTATTATAACCATAAGCAACTATCACAAACATTATTTTATTTACTAATAAAACTCATGTTTCCACACCTACTAAAACCTATCATCACAAGTCATTAGCAAGTATTGTGATGATAGAGTTAGCTGTATTAGTTCATCATTTTCAACTAAACTCATTGTCATTAGCTCTACACTTTTGGAATATAAAATCAAACATGTTTGTTACCTTTTCAATAATTGTTTACCATGTGCTATTGTCTTGTTGCTTAACCATGTTATAACACTTATACTTAAACATGATAACAAGTGTTTGTTCAATAAAAGTGAAACACACTTAAGCCTAAAAGAAATAACAACATCACCACAAGTAATGAAACAACTCTAAGTCACCTAACAATTGTGTGAATACGTTATCGTTTCAAATGTGGCTTACACTTGTAAGCTGGGGTATTTTCCAGGGGATTTCACGATGCATCTCATTACTATGCATATATCATCTTGCCAGTGTTTTCTGTAGTCCTTACCGGGACTACTTTGCTATCTTTCAGATGTTTGGATTTCTGTACGCAACCCTCGAACCCCGAAGACCTGGATTATCATTGTTATTTCAACATCAGGCAAGTTCATCACTTGCTCATATCCTTTGCAGTACTTCATAACAAACTAATTGCAAAAAACCTATCGTCTTATCACCTACTCTCAAAAGAATGCATGATCCTATTTTTATAATAATATGACTAATTGAATGACTACCCGAGTGGTAGTGTTCTGTTTGGTGGGCGGATGGAACCATGGTAAGATGAATAGGTCAAAGGAAGGTTCTATCTGCATGGGAACGTATTACCTAGGAATTAACAACAACTGCCGTCAGGATTCTTGCGCCGTAAATTCGCGTTGACCATGGATCTTTTGTGGGGGGAGTAAGTCAGCCGTGATACTTTTCTCGTTCGCATGTCAACGGACGCGCCAGAGACGTACGCTGTAGGTCTTGCGAGACTACATGCACATGGGTGGGAGCCCTTACGTCCCACGGACTCTGGGGTCTATGAGTGTCTGCCAGGGGCGCGTAGATCTCCATCGTGAGGGGTGGAATCAGGCGTTCAACCTGCTGGCAGAAATGGGTGGGCATGCGTTGTGCGGAGAAGCACGGTTTGGCTTGGACCAACTACCGGGCCCCACACCTAAGTGGGAGTGGACAGGATCTCGAGCCTGGTTGTGCAACATGGTCTTGGTCGTCCATGGGTAAAGTAACGCACCTCTGCAGAGTGTAAAAGGATGTGACATGTTACCCCTTGTTCCGGGAAGGAGCTGCGAACGCCGCAGGAAAGGCAACTCCATGAAAGTTCTAATCCTGTGAAGATCTGGCGGGCATAGTTTTCAGAATTAAAAGCAACCTCTTGAAGAAAGTTTTACAAAACCTTGCATTAGCTTATGACTCTTTCGAGTCTAAAGCTGTAGTTAGTGCATCAACCACCCACTATATACCATGAACTTGTTGAGTAACGCTCGTTACTCATTCTATCCCGTTTGACCCCTGCTTAGAGTTGAAGCCTATGGAAGTCGTCATCGTGAAGCCATCTTTACCTTATGAAGCTAGGTGGAGTCTTATACTACTTAGTCGGTAAAGTATCGTCATCAACAACGCTGGTGGAGGAGAAGCTATCAAGGTGTAGGTAGAGACCATTCTTGGACTTAACATTTACTAGCCATAGATTAGGGCTGCCATCAGCCGTAGTGGATTATGTTCTGAGCTAGAGTTCTTCTCCGGCTTGGAGCTTCGAATTGCTTCTTCTGATGTTTCTTTTGCAGGAGATCTTCTTGATTCATTAAGGAGATTCTCAAGATGTTGTAATGATGTTTGTATCCTATAGCTTTGCTTGGCCCCGCTGTGTTTCTGTTGTACCACTCTGAGAGATGTAATATTCACGGATAAGTCCTTCTGTGAGTATTATGTCACCGACTTGCGCACTACACATGCAGTGGTGTGCTGGGTCACCACAGGTTGTATCAGAGCGAAGCGACCTTAGGTTTAAAACCTTTTAGGAGATCTGTAGGTTGGTAAAGACTATAAGAAGCCACCTTATCTAAGCCATATTTCCTACAACTATGATGATCATTCACTTGAGAATGATATTATTATACTTGTATAGAATTTCTTACTCAACTTGAGTAAATCTACTTATCTATTTTCTTTATACCTAGGTATGTATAGTTAGAAGTTTGTGAGTATCAGTGTTATTGTGAAAAGGAGTGTTCTGACATAGTCAGAGATGCTTAAGTCAAAGTGATGATTACCCCATTCCATGAATGTATAGGATGGAGTAGAATATGGTATTGAGTTAGTATAGGAGTCATCAAGAATGGATGTTGAGAATCCTTAAGAGTTATTATAAACCATGGTAACTACGGGGTACATACCATATCCTTAGTTATCAAGTACAGAGGTGAATCATAATAGTATAGAATAGAATTAGGAAAAGGCATAAGCATGGATGGAAGCTACATTACTACTCCTACGATGTGATCAACACCATGAAGGATCAACAGATACCATGAGAAGATTATTATAATCAAGATGAAGTAATTAAATTTACATAATACTTAATACTATGTGGAACCAAGTTAGACAACAACTACTCTAGGAACATTTTGTCTTGGTTTATTCCATTGTAGTAAGGCATGCAATTGGAGTAATTACCTGGGCAAAGAGTGGTTGTGTAGAATATGATTACAAGGTAGTATTTACCTACTTGTAGTGTATAGCATTTAAGAGCCTTGGTACTTGAGATGTTTTACTCAAAGTGCTATTATTTAATGGGCTTTTGATGCATGAGTGATAAATGCATTTGGGATTTATTGGATCTTATTTGGATCTTTGATTGACTAGATCTGTCCATGAAGTTGGAACTTTATGTGCATATGCATGTGCAAACATTGAGTTCTAGCTTGATGTTACTGGTCTAGAGGGTATAGGATTAGTATGAGAGCGGTCTGAAATCTCAGCTGATAGAAGCAACTACCAAAGCTCTGGAAATCCTTGAAGTCAAGAAGGCAGAAATCAATAAAGCAGTGATGGGAATGGACCACATTCCACATCTTGTTTGGAGTTGGAAATATACTTCATCAACACCTGGAGATCTACTATAAGTGATGCCAAGAAAATAACATGAATAGTTATATCTTAGAAGGAAACATGTAGAAGTTGATAAATAAACTTATAGAATTGTCCCATAGAAGTCAAAACCCAAAGATATAGAAGGACCATAGGAAGTAATTAGTGGAATAGGTTATAATCACCTCTAGGAAAGAGTTAAAACTCGAGGAAACTCGAAGATATTTTCACTAATTATTGAGTCTAAGTCAACATACACTACATCGTACAAGTTTCTTTGAGCAGTATTCCTCTTGAGACCATTAGATTGAACCAAATGGAGTCCTAAACATAGACAATATCCCGTGTATCGGAAGAATATTATTGGTTTTTCATCACCTGGTGGATGTACCAATTGTTCTTCACAAAGTTGTGAGGGATAGGAAACCATACCTATTCATCGGAGAACAAAATTTGGTATCCACTATATGGTGGAAATACCACGTGTTCTTCGTGAGACTATTAGGAAGGCCTAGTAGCAAGACATAGTTGTCCTAACAACTGGCATACTATTAGATTATCATACAGGACAGTGAAAGGTGAACAATCAAGACAAGAGGATACACATGCCAAGGACAACACAAGAAAACAGATGTGAAGATTCAACGGTCTACAGAAGTTCTCTCTACCTATCTTTACGTGAGAGAGGTTGAACTTCGGGACGAAGTTCTTGTTAAGGGGGAGATACTGTAACATCCCAGTGTTTGGGAGGTTATAAGGATCTAAATTTAATATGTGCACTTGCAAAGCATGCATCTAAAAGTACGGGAAATTTTGGCGCGAAAGTTTAAACGAATCAAAGTGACCAAAGTTTCACCTGACATGATGAAATAGTTCTAGTTCATCTAGTCAAGAATGCATTTGGGATGATCTTTATAACATAGTATCTTTACAAACCAAATCATATGTTTACACAAACCATAATTGGTTGTGACCAACACAAACTCTCAACAAACTAAACCACAAGTCTTTAAGTGACTTGGGATAATTCACTAGGTATCTAAAACTCAAAGAGGGGTGAGTATCCAAATCCCATAACTGATAATCATAATTTCAGAAATAAGTAATACATAACTTAACCATCTCATCAACAGAGATGTGATCTTCTATAAAACAACAACTCCCTAAGCTATCAATTCATCTCCACAACATCTCTATAAACCATCCCATAAGTATCAGGTGAACCATCACAAGTAAATAACAAAGTTTCAATAGAACACAAGTGATACAAACAAGTATTAACTTAAACCCCACAAGTGGGAAATGACATAATAATTGTATTAACATATTTATCGAATATGTACATATCTTATCAACCATAAAAGAAGTACCTAAGGGAATAATCAAATCTTCTTTAACCACTGTTAAAACCTTGATCATCACATATGATCTTTTCAAACCTCTATGCCTGCATCATGAATACAAATCAAGGATATAAAATCAAAACATAGCACCCTGAGTAACCAAGTAACAACCATGATCAAAGCCATTAAGTCCAATCACTTTATCATGCTCAATGTTTCTATCATCTCAAACAAGTGAGCATATGAAAGCTCAACACATTTAATGAACCATTTGATTAACTTATAATCTTAAGTTTCCATTTCACAAACACTCCACATTTCTATCTATATCAATATTCAACAACTAAAGTACCTCTGGATACAAGTAAAGAATAACAACTAGATATAATCTCTATGAGAGGAATTGGATTGAAAGCTAAATAAAACCAATCATGTGTGCTATAAGTATCTATTTTATGGGAAGCAAAACAAGAAATGTATGGAAGGATAATAAATGTATGAATTAAATCCTAATCTAGATCTTGTTAGTTTGGCTAGACCAATGTATCATGTTTCCTCAAACTCCTCGAAGATATTCTGCAAGAGAAGAAACCACAAGACAGGAGGAACTACAACATGAAGATTCTCAAGAAGATTATTTAGAGTGTGCTAGAAGTGCTACTCTAAGCTACTATAAGAGTACTTGGAAACTCTTATATAGTGAGCTGATCTTATTAACCTCTTGAAATAGTATGATATTCCAATGTTAGTGCTATATAGAAGTATTTTGGTAACAAGAGTAATTACCTTGTTAACAGATAACTTTTGTATATTCAAACAATTGAGTGTCATACACAAACAAACAGAAGACTGAATAACCTGGTACATCTCAGCCTATTGTATATGAGTATTAATTTGGAGGCAAGACTAGCTACCTTGTTTACAAATTCTTCTTATATGCATAGGTCAACTTGATGTCATAAACTACACCTACATTCCTTTTATCATCAACCAATAGAAAGAATAACCCTAAGGAAACAAGAAACCACAGTATAATTATCTAAGTAAAATCTTTGCTTGAAGTAATTGGATGTTTTCACCACAAGGGTGAGATAACTGAAGTTGGAAACCAAGAGATGAACCTAACTGCAATGGACAAAGGTGATAACAGAAGACTAGTGGCAACTAAAGAGTAGAACATCAAGCAACAGAAGACCACCAGGAGCAACCCTGCCTCAGCAAGAGATCATAAGAAATTAGCCAGTGAGTCATTAGGATATATTAGAGAACCAATAATTTCTATTCCTTGACAAGCTCATCTGAGATGAGGAACTCATAATGATATATTTAATGGAAATAATTATCAAGTATAAAATGATAACCAACCATTGCATCCACATGTCTTATGATATGGGGAGGTTAATGGACACAAGTTTAACACCTTGTTTTCCAGATCAATCTCATCCATAAGACCAATGTATAATAACCAAAAATCCATTCATACATAATCATACAATTTATTACATGTTATTAAATCAACAAAGGATAATATCCATAGTGGAACCTATGTGGAAAACAGACAAATAAGGTTTTACAACCACACATGTTTTCCATTTTATCAAGTACTAAAAACAGCAAACATAGAATACACACACCTAAGTAAAATGTCCACAAAACTTGATAGAAGTTTCAATTAGGAAATAACAAAGACTCATAAGTAGAAAACAACTATCTTCAACTATTAAAATCATGTGATGTGACATGGAATAAAATTCCATATTAAAATATTTCCATAACAGTGCACAGAACCAGTACCAAGTAATTTTACCAAACTATTTTCTATAAGGGAATATACTTAAAATTGTCCAATTATGATACACCACCTTGGTATCCACAAGATGGGAGTGTGTACTTTCATTAAATATGCTTTGGCATAATTTTAGGTCCATTAAATGAATTAAAAGAAGAGAAAACCACAAAACCACTTAATCTAACACCCTAAATAAAAAATACAAATATTGCTCCAATTCACCAAAACAAAATATGGTGAGATTGCAAATTTGATAAGCTTTCCAAATATATTTTTAAATAATTTTTATCTTCACAAAAAGACCCCGAAAACAATGTTTTCTTCTCTGTTTTTAAGACAGAAGGACCTAGTTGTAAAATGTATCAATCATAGGGGGTTATTGAAAGACTGTTTATTTCTTTCTTTCTTCAACCTCTGGCCAGAAGGCCAGAGGCGTGCGACCACCTCCAACGTCGAGGCCACGTCCTACTTGCCGCCCTTGTGCGCGGATAAGTAGAAGAGAGGAGCCCTAGAACTTGCCCTCTCCCTCACTCGTTGCCTCGCCTAGCTTTCTCACTCTCTCTCTGTATCTCTCTGTAGAAGAAACCGAAACCCTAACCTCACTGCCGCCGCTCGTCACCGTCGTCTCCGGCGATCCCGCGAGCAACCGTGAGTACCATCAGATGCGCCAGGACCTCCTCTACCGCCGTGATGATCCTCGTTTGCTGGGATGGCGGGAGGACGAGGAATTTGACCAATTCTTTTCTCACTGCCGCCGGCGACCGTGGCCGATTGCCGTCGATTCCGGGCTCCGTTTTCTTCCTCGACCTCTCCCTCGAGCTCCTGGAGTACCGGTGAGCACGCCCGTTTCCTTGGCCCACTCTATCGTGCACTCTAACTCGCCATCACCGAATCACCGCCACCGCCGCCGCATGAGCTCGCCGCCGTTGATGCTCCGGCGACCATATGGTCAAGCCGAAGCCACTCTTTGGTTCGCAATGAACTCCTCTAGCCAATGGAACATATCACACTCCCCAATTCGCACTCAAACTCTCGAATCGAATTCATCTGTAAGCAATCAAGTTCCTGTGATGTCATTGTGACGTCACAGTGATGTCATCGGGCCTTTTATTTTATTTTTTAGAAGTAAAACTGAATATGACAGGTGGGACCCACCTGTCAATTTAAAATTAGCAAAAAATGAAATAAACTTAAATACTCAATAACTTTAATTCTACTAATCTGAAAAATATAAATAATATATCAAATTAATCATAAAAATGTAATCTAAATGATTATCAACTTTCCAAAAATATTTGATAAAGTTTAAAATTCAATATTTTCTTTAATTAAATTAAATCATTTAAAATTGAGAAAATAATAAATAATTCAAAAAATCAGAAAAGTACAAGTTATATACCAAAATGCTCCAAATCACAAATACAACTCATCTATGATGTTTACAAAGTCATTTGACCATGTTTTCGTGTGTGCAATATTTTGTCTAGTCATTTAATTCATTTAAACTTAATAAATTAATAGTTTATTCAAATATTTCTCAGAAAGCATTAAATAATATACCAAATTAAAGATAAAATCAATTCCAATTCAAATATGTCAAACATAAAACATTTTGTTGAACTTATAAACTTGTTACTCAAAGTATAATGGAATTTGACAATAGTCTATTATAACCATAAGCAACTATCACAAACATTATTTTATTTACTAATAAAACTCATGTTTCCACACCTACTAAAACCTATCATCACAAGTCATTAGCAAGTATTGTGATGATAGAGTTAGCTGTATTAGTTCATCATTTTCAACTAAACTCATTGTCATTAGCTCTACACCTTTGGAATATAAAATCAAACATGTTTGTTACCTTTTCAATAATTGTTTACCATGTGCTATTGTCTTGTTGCTTAACCATGTTATAACACTTCTACTTAAACATGATAACAAGTGTTTGTTCAATAAAAGTGAAACACACTTAAGCCTAAAAGAAATAACAACATCACCACAAGTAATGAAACAACTCTAAGTCACCTAACAATTGTGTGAATACGTTATCGTTTCAAATGTGGCTTACACTTGTAAGCTGGGGTATTTTCCAGGGGATTTCACGATGCATCTCATTACTATGCATATATCATCTTGCCAGTGTTTTCTGTAGTCCTTACCGGGACTACTTTGCTATCTTTCAGATGTTTGGATTTCTCTACGCAACCCTCGAACCCCGAAGACCTGGATTATCATTGTTATTTCAACATCAGGCAAGTTCATCACTTGCTCATATCCTTTGCAGTACTTCATATCAAACTAATTGCAAAAACCCTATCGTCTTATCACCTACTCTCAAAAGAATGCATGATCCTATTTTTATAATAATATGACTAATTGAATGACTACCCGAGTGGTAGTGTTCTGTTTGGTGGGCGGATGGAACCATGGTAAGATGAATAGGTCAAAGGAAGGTTCCATCTGCATGGGAACGTATTACCTAGGAATTAACAACAACTGCCGTCAGGATTCTTGCGCCGTAAATTCGCGTTGACCATGGATCTTTTGTGGGGGGAGTAAGTCAGCCGTGATACTTTTCTCGTTCGCATGTCAACGGACGCGCCAGAGACGTACGCTGTAGGTCTTGCGAGACTACATGCACATGGGTGGGAGCCCTTACGTCCCACGGACTCTGGGGTCTATGAGTGTCTGCCAGGGGCGCGTAGATCTCCATCGTGAGGGGTGGAATCAGGCGTTCAACCTGCTGGCAGAAATGGGTGGGCATGCGTTGTGCGGAGAAGCACGGTTTGGCTTGGACCAACTACCGGGCCCCACACCTAAGTGGGAGTGGACAGGATCTCGAGCCTGGTTGTGCAACATGGTATTGGTCGTCCATGGGTAAAGTAACGCACCTCTGCGGAGTGTAAAAGGATGTGACATGTTACCCCTTGTTCCGGGAAGGAGCTGCGAACGCCGCAGGAAAGGCAACTCCATGAAAGTTCTAATCCTGTGAAGATCTGGCGGGCATAGTTTTCAGAATTAAAAGCAACCTCTTGAAGAAAGTTTTACAAAACCTTGCATTAGCTTATGACTCTTTCGAGTCTAAAGCTGTAGTTAGTGCATCAACCACCCACTATATACCATGAACTTGTTGAGTAACGCTCGTTACTCATTCTATCCCGTTTGACCCCTGCTTAGAGTTGAAGCCTATGGAAGTCGTCATCGTGAAGCCATCTTTACCTTATGAAGCTAGGTGGAGTCTTATACTACTTAGTCGGTAAAGTATCGTCATCAACAACGCTGGTGGAGGAGAAGCTATCAAGGTGTAGGTAGAGACCATTCTTGGACTTAACATTTACTAGCCATAGATTAGGGCTGCCATCAGCCGTAGTGGATTATGTTCTGAGCTAGAGTTCTTCTCCGGCTTGGAGCTTCGAATTGCTTCTTCTGATGTTTCTTTTGCAGGAGTTCTTCTTGATTCATTAAGGAGATTCTCAAGATGTTGTAATGATGTTTGTATCCTATAGCTTTGCTTGGCCCCGCTGTGTTTCTGTTGTACCACTCTGAGAGATGTAATATTCACGGATAAGTCCTTCTGTGAGTATTATGTCACCGACTTGCGCACTACACATGCAGTGGTGTGCTGGGTCACCACAAATTCTATGGCAGCTAGGAGCAGTGGATCAGGATATTGAGGCAATGCAGTATATAGGTGAACTATATCTACTAACATCAAATACTTTGGAATCGAATGCAACATACGAGATTCAAATGTTGTTCGAAAGCATATATGAGCAGATAAGAGGTTATGCTTGCCTTGGTTATAAGAAAACCAGATAAAGTCTTCAGGAATAAGTGCTTGACTTGTCGGTTAAGATCAAGTATTCGTCATTGGACTGCCGGCCTTCTCTTCGGAGTCACGTTCTACCGAGGGGGAAACAACACCGAAAGAGAAATAACAATCAACCATGGCATCGATGCAATGCGCAATATGTATGCATGAGCAAATTAATGCACTGAAATAAAGCCCTAAACATGATCGTTGGGTTGCTAGGGTTCATATGTCAGTTAGGTATTTTTACTGAATTTATCCCGAAATAGACCCCGGAGGGGGTTTCGGGCGATACTGAAAGTGAGTGCAATTTAAAGTGCTCAAATGAGGTTGAAAACATCATAAATAGATTCCATTTGTCATTTTGAGCAATTTGGTATATAACTTTTAATTTTCTAATTTTTGTGAATAAAAACTTATTTTTCCATTTTTAAATGATTAAACAACATTAAAATAAAGCCATAAAATGAAGTGTGTCAAACATGGACGAAAGTGACATTTTTGGAAAGAGTACACTTTTCTGAAGACAGCCATATTTTTATTATATTTTTCTGACTTATATCTTAAAAGTTATTGATTTTCCAACATTAAATCATTTTCTGGATTTATAAAGCAGAGGGGGCCCACGTGTCAAAGTATTATTCTTTTTCTAAAAGAATAAGGAAACTGAATTGTGACGTCATAGTGACGTCACTGTGACCTCATCAATGGCCACAGAGGCTATGTTCTGGAAGGAATCGATCGGTTCCGCGCGAATTGGGCGAAGCCATCTTGTGGGGAAGATGCAGCACGCCGTGGCGAAGCTAGGGGAGGCGGCGCCGCCGGCGTATGGTTGCCGGAGACGGGCCGGCGAGCAGTTTTTGCGGCGGCGACGGCGGAACGCGACGACGACTATGAAAACGGCTACCAAAAACGAATCGGAGGGCATCACGAGGGAGGCAAGCTCACCCTTGCCGCGTGTGGATGGTCAGCAGGAGCGATGTAGGGCAGAGATGGCCGGAATTTCCTCGACGGCCGGCGGCCGGAGAGGTAGAAGGTGACGAAATTCCAGCGACAGAGGCCACTTCTGCTCGATTCCAGCGGCAAGGAGGTAGAGGGGAGGACGACGGGGTCGATGGCGCGCACGGCGGGGCGCGGGGTTGGCCAGAACGACGGCGGCGAGTCGGCTCGCCGGAGCTAGGGTTTCGTCCGCCCATGGAGAGACAGAGAGAGGCAGAGGCAGTGAGGGGGAAAGTCGAGAGATGGAGGCCCGGGAGGAGAGAAGAGGCACCACGTCTCGCTGTTCTATTCCTTCTTCGACACCGGAAGCAGGACGTGGCGGCAGTGGCAGTTCTCTGCTGCCTTCTGGCCAGAGCTAGAAGAAAGGAAAAAAGAAAACATTTTCAAGAAAACCCCCAGAATATTTGGATAAATTACAAAGAGGCCCTTATGTGTTAAAAACTGAGAAGAAAACAATGTTTTCAGGACCTTTTCTCCAACAGAAAAATTTGCAAAAATACTTTTTGGAAATCTCACAAAATTTCCAACCTCGCCATGTTTCACTTTGATGAAATTGAAATATTTTTCAGAACAAAACTTTGGAAACCAAAATAAGTACTTTTTGTGGGATTTTCTCACACCATTTAATTTCATAGTTTAAATTGGTTCAAACATGATTTAAATTCTTGTTTGATGCATGTATGAGATGCCAACAACACCACAACCCTAACTTAGCAAAATTGGGATGTTACAAATCTACCCCCCTTACAAGAATCTCGTCCCGAGATTCCCGAAGGAGAAGAAAGAAGGAACACCGGTTTTGAACGATCTTCTTGAACCTTACGGTTCTTTTCTCGAAGAGGCTGATCCGTAGCACTTGCGAAGATTCTTCAGCGGCTACACCTTAGGTGAGAGGGAAAACTCTTAGGAATTGATCTTTACAAAGATCGAGTATCTCATGGCTAACTCATGACAGGGATGTTCGTAAAGAACTGTTGAGTTAACAAGCAAGAAACACATCAAGGTAACGGAGGGAATAAAAGATGGTTTCAAGTTTATGGACGAATGTTCTGGAAAGGATTTAGAATATGAGCTTTGCACAAGACTTTAAATCCTTTTGGAAAAGAAAGGTTGAACAACCTATGATATCGAGGTTTCTTCAAACAGATAACCAAGATGAAAAGGATGGTCTTGGATACCACAACGTAATATCCGTAGACGAGGGAAAAAAACACTGTAATTCGTGCGTCGGAGAGGATTTGATATAAGATCATGTTCACTCTTCGGAGTGGACACAAAAGATAACGGAACTTTCACTCCGTTAAAGTTTGTCGAAAACTTTGTCAAAGATTGGAATGTTACTTCACTTCAGAAGATGAGTAACCAGAGGATGTTGGAACATCGTAGTTAAGGAAGAACTCTTGGTCACTCCATAAAGATGGTAACCAATGAGGATTGAAAACACCGGAAGAAGGTAGGGAATCTCTTTTCTATTGTGGGTTATCCGTAGCAATACGTTTACCACATGGTTAAGATCCCATGGCTGAAGTAACTGACAAATTCACACAATGTGTGAGATCAACAGAACTTCAAGTACAAACAACTTGAAAAAGGGGACTGATCAATGGCGGTTACAAAACACCACGAAATGATTCTCATGATGAACTTGTTTCCACTAGAACAAACGTTTCGAGGATTGACAAAGGGACATTGCAAGAATCGACTTCCAGGTTCTCCTGGATGTTCTGGATACCAATATCAGGCTTATGCAAGCCTTCTATAGGTCATCAAGTGAAAATAGAACTCCGGTTTGGAAGAACGGAAAGGGGGAAACTTGTTAGAATGAGCCACACAAGAATTCTCATGGATGGTGGTTGTTCTTACGGATTCGGAGAGATATGATATTAGGCCTTCCGGCTAATTGTGTCAACCACAACATCAACCATGCCGGATCTTAAAATAGACCTAATTCAATATCCTTGAGGAAACACCAACCGTCATTGATGCTTGAGATTCAGCTCTGGTTAGTGGGTTGATAAACAAAACTCAGTATGTTTGAACAACGGAATTGCACCGATTACAAATGAGATACATATACTAGATTCTCAAGACAAGGACTACAATGTCACACTCAAAGGAATGAGTGAGATTGCAAAACTCATGTATTAGCAACTTGCGAGAGACGGTTGCACCTACATGAACTACTTGCAAAAGAACACATCGGAGTCCTGGTTGGGAAGACGGTACAAGGATAACAAAGTTCTTGGACTTCTTCTCTTTCACAAATGGTCAGTCAGTGGCTTAGTGTGGATGCACTTCTTCCAGTAGATGGAGGTAACAACCAACCATCTCAGGAATAGTCCACACATGCATAACTGACTTGGGATGATTCCCGAGGAAACAAGAAAACTCTTCTCAGATCCATGATGACAACTTCCACCACAAGCACATGGACCGGGGTAAGTTACTTCGAACATCTAGAACACAACTTCGTGATGACACAAAGATGGTTCTCGAAAGTTTCCAACATTAGTGCCAAGTGTTCAACATGGACCTCTTGCAACTTGGGAGAAATAGGAATGTCATCGATGGGCTTGAAAACACACTTATCAATACACTCCAAGAAGAGAGATTCATATGATATATGAACAAGGCAAATATTGGTCAGACTGAAGAACATGAAGGTGTACTTGGGAAAAACACCATGAGTGAAAACCCCATATAGATAGTCCTTGAATCTGGCCTTGATCTGACGATAGCCCAACTCAGATCAAGGGTGGAAAGATAGCATGTCCACAACGGAGATATTATCTTGCTTCCACACAAAGGAAACTAGACATCCCTTAACAGAGGATCAAGTTAGGCGGAGCTTTTGCCTTTCAACTCTCCAAGTTGTTGTTTAATCTCAACCTAGTAATCCAGGGTGTCCAGCGGAATTTTTGGAGAAAGGAGTATTTCAAATTACCCCTTGTTTAGTCATCACGGTCAGGTAATAAACCTGGTGATACTTCTAGAAAGACAACCAGAATATCACAACCTACCGGCATGTCTTAGAAATCGAAAGGAGGCATGCTTTTCAAAGCAACCGAGATGGTCTGGAGAACTTTGGCATGAACCTAACTCTTTGACCAAGAATGTGCATCAAAATGAACGGATTTGGTGACACAGACAACTTCAAAAAGAGGTTGGGTGACCAGTAGTGCTAAAAAGGATACAGATATTTTCTTAGATTTTTCGAAGCAACAAGAATTACCACTACTGCAAAATAGGTTATAGCCACCAACACATTAGTGACTGACAAAAATATGCATGTCACTGGTAACACGCATTAGCGACGGGCAGTGATACGCCTGTCACTGGTAATGCTCGTCAAATGGCTATAGAACATACTAGTGACAGTAGAATATTCTTCACCTGTCACTAGTAATTTCCTCTAATAGTAGTGACGGGTCCATAGATTTGCCTGTCGCTAGTCACGTTCATACTGACATATTTTTACCTATCAATATTTAACTAATAACTTCACATTAATTGTATATTGATACACGAAATAATAATACAAATGAAAAGCATATTGCTCCAAAAGCTACTCTTGGCAACCGTGGTGGCATCTCCCGTAGGCCAGTGAGAGAAAATCAAGAAAGAGGTGGGCCTGTTGGCCAACGATCAAAGAAAAATACTAGCAGGACCTATGCCCACGATCCTAAAATTCTGGATCGAGAGCAGGTTTCTACCGAGCCGTCCCCTGCTTTCTTCCTATCCCTGCTTTGCCCCAGGCGAGATGCCGCCAGTCCTCCCCGCCAACGCCGCGGCGCTGCGCCGCCAGGCCTCCCGTCGACACCGTGCCGCCTACGCCGCCGTCGCACGACCCCAGCACTGCCGATGCCGCCATGTCTCCCCACTGCCTACGCCGCCACCACCAGAGATGCTGCTGGTTGCTGCCACCGTCGCCTGGACCGCTGCTGGTTGCCCCTCTGCCGCTATCGTCGGAATCGACGGTTTGTACCCCGCCAATCTCTCTGATGTCGCCTGGGAGCAGGACGCCGTACTGCTGCTATGCCGTCAAGGTAAAAAAAAGGACTGCAATACATATAGTCTGCATCTATCTTCCCATATTCCATATAGAACCATTTTTTGATCCACCGAAACTAGTCTCTTATTAATTATTCATTCAACTCATAGCTCGTCAGTATTTCTTTTCTGCATTTATGGGTATTTCCATGTTTGCCTCAAGGGATTTAACGTGAGCATTAGAACGTTTGTGTACACATAGAGATTGATGGTTGGTATTGATACCAATTCACTTATGCATATATATCTTGTTCGTTTCAGATCTGTGTACTCATACTGCTGAATCCGCCCATCTTTATATTCTTGCTGATTCAAATTTTGGTGATAAATTAAAAAAGGGCTAGACTATCATGATATTTGTCTCATTTATTTATTTTGTTGGTGCACTATGGCCTATAGTTTTTTCTAGTGAAGTTTTATCCAAAGTAGTCATACTGAATTGTCGATCCTCATTCTGTCCATCTAAACAGTACAACTTTTCTCATATGCGGACGTGTACATATCATGAAGGCCCTTATCATCCCATGTTGAATGGCTCCAATCAAAGACTGAAAAGGTAAAAACATGGTCTCTTTTTGGTATTGATGTTGATGAAACACTTGTCTACCACTCTGCCATTTCTAAATGACGATCCAGCTATGCTGATGACATGAGTTGTGCCGTATACTTCATCCGAACCCTTGCGATTACTTTCATTAGTACCCAAAACTTGGTGTATGTTACTTGCTGGACTGTTAGAGATATGTGCATGCTTTCTTGATGTGCTTGTGCATTTATATGTTGATCGTGGTCAGCTTGAACAATGCCAGTACTTGATACTCCGTTATGTTCTTATAATTGAATGGAACTCGCCAAGCCAAGAGCATGTTGGCAGTACTATGTTGACAACATGTCCCATGCCGAAGACTAGAGTAGTGCTTATATTATGAAGTAGAGTGCACCTAGTCTCAGATTCAACCAGAATGTGTCTTTAAGTTTGGTCAAATAGTACTATGAAGTAGGGTGAAATCTCATGTTCATGTTGTGTTGTGAACCATCAATTAGAGCCCGAGAGTAGCTCTATTGGCAGGGATCTGGCTCTCATGAACGAAATTTTTGTTTTGACTCCTTTTCTTACGTTTTTAATAGTCTATGAAATCTTTCAGAGACTTTTTCCTAAGTTGAGCTGGTAATTTTACAGATAAATTATTTCATTACTTTGCCTAGCAGTAGAAATGCTGATTTGTTTTTTTACATGTATGAACGGACCATGTCACGTCCAAAGTTGTGCTCCTGAAACAAGTTAGTTCATGACAATTTTTCTTTGTTACAACATATTGATTACTTAGAAGTATTTTCTTAACATGGTGTTTCTTTCTGTAGCTTTATACGTTCAGAAGTATACTAGGAAGAGAGCTCGAGGAGGATATGCGGCCAAGGTAAAAGGTTCTATTATGTATTACTATGTGTAATTATTTTGGACTATGTAATTGAAACGGAGTAGCCCCAAAGATAATGCACCATCATACTAAGGCTAGCTTGTGTTGTTTTTATGGTATATATGATATAAGAAACTACTCCATCCGTCCCAAAATAGATGACTTTAATTTGTCCAAACATGCATCTATGTAGACACTAAAACATGTCCACATACATGCATGTTTAGACAAAAAAGAAGTCATCTATTTTGGAACGGAGGGAGTACAAGTGCACTCTTTTTGGCAAAATGATATATAAAAAAACTCATTGTGTGTGTGACCGGCAGGCTTTATAATTTTTCGACATAACCAGTTATACTTTGCTGTGTCAAGTTAACTTCTTAGATTTTCACCATAAGTTCTTACTAGCCACAGGTTAGATGGTTGATTCTATATTGGAAAGCTTATATATTAATAAAATATATACTTGCGGATTACATTTTTCCTCTAAATTTCCGCTCCTTTGAATGTGTCTAATGTGGACTTGTTTACATATTTTACTTGCTGTTCGCAGGTTCAGATGAAAGGACTAACAAATTTTGGGATCTTGGGATGTTTTAGTTGATTGGCTCTTCTGGACTAGAGGTATATGATCTCCTAATTAATGATTCAAAAACTTCACTATCACTATGCAGTCGTGTGGTAAACTTATGTGTCGAAAATATTTAGACTTTTTATTATGTGGTTGGTGCATTCAATCATACGCTTGCACATATGAAATGTAAACTTCCATACGGTCCGATTCAGTCATATCCATGTAGGCAATTTGTGTTCACGACATCAGGTCCCCATTTCCTTATGTGTATAAATTTCTATGTTCGCACCAGCTTAATCGAACTCACACGATCATGCTTGTGCCTCTTCTTGTTTGTGTAACCACCAAGGCATCCATTCGATGACCCTTGGAGCAAGCACTCTCTTCATTTTCTTAGTTTCTTTGAACCGCCGATTTTCTAATAATGTATGCCCGCCAAGTGCTTCACGAAGTATATAGGTAGCTGGACTAAGAATGCATCTAAGCGTTCAAACATATTTTGGCCCCCAAGAAAACACAATGCTTCTTCTAAAATTTACGGTTTCTTCCATTCAGTTTATTATTTCTTATAATTCATTTTCGGTGATATTAATTAAAGCCTGGACCACTCGTGTAATATAACAACCATGTTCAAGATAAATGGAGAGGATACTATAGCGTCATTACTCTTGGATTTAATATTAAGAAATCCAGTACCAAATGTATGTACTGGATTCCTTGTTTATTTATCAAGTTAAAGATGCCAGAACTGTATCCATTTAACTAGTTTCTGATTGAATCTTTTGTTTCGTGTTCTCGAGTGCTAATTGCTTAAAATCTTGGCTTGCATACAATCAGCTCTTTGCCAACTGATGGCTTTCCAAGCTTAATATTGTTGTAGTACAAGGTTCAGAAATTTTTCCGCTTGCATAATTAATGTTGTTGCAATACAAGGTATACAACAACTTCTTGTGTGCATTTGATTCAACTGTTAGATGTATGTTTGCATGTGAAAGTAGAACAATTGTTTTATCATCCACTCTCGGCTAACTAAATGTATCATAGTGCATGTATATTCCAATAAATTCACATTTTGAGAGCTGCATATTATAGCTAAATGTTTGATAATGAATTTGGTTTTGATTTAGTATCTAGGCTATCTTTTACTTTCAAAGATCTGGTATGTAGTTCTTTTACCCTTGATACATTGAAATCAGAACATTTGTTTAGGACAACTTATTGTGAAGGAACTTGTAGCTAAATGGAGTTTAATGTGTCATGTACACTCACATGCACGTTACTGCTAGCATATATAGTCATATACTTCATAATTGTACCATTTTCATATTTTAGGTGAACATACTGAAGTCTATGAGCAAGTTGGTAATACCACGATGTCGGCTTTTCCCAACGTTGGAGAACTCACACCTAATAACCATTTAAACTGGGTGGCGCTACTACAACTGAAGATTATTTTGAAATGCCACTAGCATAGTGGTTATTATAAGCTATTGTGCATTTGAATTTTCTTTTGTCAGTTCTTTCAACTCACGATTTAGGAATCAGTTAGTATGTATTTTGGATTGCCCAAATATTGTGAGGTGTTGTGCTAGTTGACATTTTGTGAGAAAATTCGAGATGTAATACATGGATTATATTTTTTGTATTACCGAAATTCGAATCAGTGACATGCATAATAATGGACCTGTCACTATAGTATCCATAGGACTGCGGCCTTCGATCGTAACTAGTGACACACATTTATCTTGCCTGTCACTGTTTACACATGCTAGTGACAGGCATGCGCAAGTGCCTGTCACTGGTGCACATACTAGTGACAGGCACATGCCCGTCACTAGTAACCTCATACCAGTGACTAGTCATCAGTGACAGGCGCTTTGCCAGTCACTAATGTGCCTTTTCCGCCTGTCATTGATAACCTATTCTGCAGTAGTGTACTAAGAATAACTGATACACACCTCAATGCACACCCAACATTCTTTAGCATTCAAGCTTGGAGAAAGGGGGGGTGAAAATGTGTAGGAGCATCACTTCATCAGTAAGGCCATGAAACTTAACACGACCTCTTGATATAAATGAGTGTGATACCCGAAGGTAGGACAGAACAGAAACTGATAAAATTTCTTCAGTCCGCGGATTACAACACATTGACCTGGAGATGAACGAGGTGCTGGAGTTTGTTTCTCCTGACATCACAAGGTGGAATGTTCTGACGAAAAACAGGAGCAAATGCATTGGAAGAATCCAACACACATAAGCAACTTGGTTTCCAAACAACGGACGAAGTTCGGAAAGCAACTAAAGAGTAGGAACGTGCTCTGGAAAATCCTGAGATCATGTTGGATGCACAGGGTAATACTCATGTGTAGAACCCATGCCAAAAGGTTGGTATAGCTGAACCAAGAAGAAAGATGTGGAACTCATAATGATCACTCCTGTTGTGATCACTTTTGGTTCCAAAGGAAAGCCTACGGCTATGAGAGTTGGAATTTCCTAGCCATCCTGAGGTGGGACAGATTCCTCAAGATCCAAAGGAACAGAACTTGGGTTAAAGGTCAGCATCCTGTACTGATAGAGTGAGCATCACATGGTTATGAAACCACATGGTTCAACCCACCACAATTCAGCACATTCCGGGACCTTCGGTTCAAGTCCAAAGTTGAAAACTCAAAGGAAGGAGTAACTACTATCTGAGTGCCACAGAGGACACTACAATTAGCAATCACGGAGTATCTTTCAAAAGACAAGCATAGCTCCGGAAGAACTTGAGCAGAAGATAACGAATACATTCGAGATGGAAAGAAGATCTCGAGGTTCAGGATTTTCAGGCTTCAGAACATGTAAGAAGGTGGAATCCACACAACCCTGGGAGATTAGAATGGAAAGGAAATCTCCCAGTTTAAGAGATAACAGAGTAAGGAACACACACGACTCTAGAAACTCATAACTAGGTCAACTTGGGTAAAAATCGTCCTTGCCAAAGAAGGCACCTAGGTTTTGAATGACTAGAAGAGATAGCAAAACCTTTTCAAATCAAAACAGGTAAGAAGACCCAGAGTTAGAGCGATACCAGATAAGGAGTAAAAAGAATCCTAAGAAGGTTTTTCACAATCCATTTGGGGTTTCAAAATAGTATTCACAATCACTAGACTCAACATCGACCAAGCAGTAAGGTTTTCCTACAGGCAGTCCTGCTCTGATACCAAGACTTATCACGACCCCGGACTCAAAGATATACATACTGTTATGTGCTCCTAGCCATGGACTCAGAAGGGCTTCAGGGTTACCAGCCCCGGCCGCAACAAACAACGGCAGGCAGACTGGATTCATCGACACGTAGTCCGGATCCCCAGTCTACTACTCCTTGTATCCATGCTAGTCATAACCAACTATGCATATCAAAGCGTCCACGAATCGAATGAAACTGAAGGAACGGGACCAAAGCTATACAGAGATGCTATGTGTCCAGAAAGTGCAACAACAATCGAGGGTTACTGGGGTTACCTCGCCCCAGGCCGATCACATCGACAGGCGGGCTCGGACATGGATCATCGGCTCCACAACCCCTCGACTGCGACAACTATGCAGGCATAGCCAAAACTGTATAACAATGAGCTCGAAACCAACAACCGATCAAAGCAGTACTCTAAACATGAAACTTGTATTAAACAGGTGTTACTAGAGTATAGCTTACAAGCAGAGGTCACATGACCCAACATTACATCAGACAACGGAAGGCAAATTATGTTGCTAATCAACAAGAACCAAAAAGGCCTAAGAGGCCGCAACATAAGGCGACGTCCCAGCCCATAGATTCCAGGCTGCTACCTGGGAACCCCAAACTACTCGTCGATATGTCCACGTCGAACCATCACTGAAGTGACGAACTCCACCTGAACCAAAATTAAGCAAACCTGAGTACGGGAGGTACTCAACAAGACTTAGTTAACCTATTATATATCTGCTTATTTTCAGAAAGGTTTGATGACGGCTGTTTTGCGTAAAGCAATCTTTGTTTTCCAAAACGAGGAAGAATAACACGTCTCATGGAGTTTTTAAAACAGATGAGAGGACTAATCAACTACTGAAATCATCATCTTTTCATCCACCAACATCATTTCCCAGCACCTTACATGCTACAAGGATCACCCCTCCCGGCATCTCCGGGGAGGCACCCTTCATCTACTGCCTCCATGCATAGTCAACATATTTTACGTCACGTTCAAGTTATCTATGACCCCGTGACTTTCACCAAGTCGTCCATAACCGTGGACACGGCTTTCCGAAAGATTTATCCCTGTAGGGTGGTACACTTTACCCACACGTACCATCCGACTCTTAATGCCAAGCTATTGGCACAATTCCGACGATGTGCCGGCAGAGTGTGGTTGGCCACGACCTTTACCTTGTCGAGGCCTATCAATGAGTCAACCCAAACAGGGCCACCCCGTCAACAGGGAGTTGGCCACCTCCTGACGGCACCTGTTCTGTGAGTCGGGATCAAGATCCGTGTACGTCCATCACTTGTCCCGGTCACGCCCTAAACACCTCCAAAATGTTTTTGACTCACACGCAGATGGAAATCCCAAACTACGTGACTCACGGATAGAACCAAACAAGTTAGTTAGTCGAGCGCGGTCTGTTAGGCCCCGCGTGTGGTTGCACGCTCAGTCTTGGTTTCCGCGGCGAGACCTTACTCCTAGGGTTGGCAAGTACGGAACGAACAACCACTTCCCAAGTGGCCTCCCGTCCAAGCCTTAGTCAAGTTGACCACACAGTCCTCATCTCACCACGTCATCATATCATTCTAGGTTATCGCAGCTCTGATTCATCAACCGGATGGAGCAGAGGTAACAAATATGTAAAGCTAAGCGAAGCAGATATGAGGCTCTGGCGATGCGCACAAGCAATTCTATGGCAGCTAGGAGCAGTGGATCAGGATATTGAGGCAATGCAGTATATAGGTGAACTATATCTACTAACATCAAATACTTTGGAATCGAATGCAACATACGAGATTCAAATGTTGTTCGAAAGCATATATGAGCAGATAAGAGGTTATGCTTGCCTTGGTTATAAGAAAACCAGATAAAGTCTTCAGGAATAAGTGCTTGACTTGTCGGTTAAGATCAAGTATTCGTCATTGGACTGCCAGCCTTCTCTTCGGAGTCACGTTCTACCGAGGGGGAAACAACACCGAAAGAGAAATAACAATCAACCATGGCATCGATGCAATGCGCAATATGTATGCATGAGCAAATTAATGCACTGAAATAAAGCCCTAAACATGATCGTTGGGTTGCTAGGGTTCATATGTCAGTTAGGTATTTTTACTGAATTTATCCCGAAATAGACCCCGGAGGGGGTTTCGGGCGATACTGAAAGTGAGTGCAATTTAAAGTGCGCAAATGAGGTTGAAAACATCATAAATAGATTCCATTTGTCATTTTGAGCAATTTGGTATATAACTTTTAATTTTCTAATTTTTGTGAATAAAAACTTATTTTTCCATTTTTAAATGATTAAACAACATTAAAATAAAGCCATAAAATGAAGTGTGTCAAACATGGACGAAAGTGACATTTTTGGAAAGAGTACACTTTTCTGAAGACAGCCATATTTTTATTATATTTTTCTGACTTATATCTTAAAAGTTATTGATTTTCCAACATTAAATCATTTTCTGGATTTATAAAGCAGAGGGGGCCCACGTGTCAAAGTATTATTCTTTTTCTAAAAGAATAAGGAAACTGAATTGTGACGTCATAGTGACGTCACTGTGACCTCATCAATGGCCACAGAGGCTATGTTCTGGAAGGAATCGATCGGTTCCGCGCGAATTGGGCGAAGCCATCTTGTGGGGAAGATGCAGCACGCCGTGGCGAAGCTAGGGGAGGCGGCGCCGCCGGCGTATGGTTGCCGGAGACGGGCCGACGAGCAGTTTTTGCGGCGGCGACGGCGGAACGCGACGACGACTATGAAAACGGCTACCAAAAACGAATCGGAGGGCATCACGAGGGAGGCAAGCTCACCCTTGCCGCGTGTGGATGGTCAGCAAGAGCGATGTAGGGCGGAGATGGCCGGAATTTCCTCGACGGCCGGCGGCCGGAGAGGTAGAAGGTGACGAAATTCCAGCGACAGAGGCCACTTCTGCTCGATTCCAGCGGCAAGGAGGTAGAGGGGAGGACGACGGGGTCGATGGCGCGCACGGCGGGACGCGGGGTTGGCCAGAACGACGGCGGCGAGTCGGCTCGCCGGAGCTAGGGTTTCGTCCGCCCATGGAGAGACAGAGAGAGGCAGAGGCAGTGAGGGGGAAAGTCGAGAGATGGAGGCCCGGGAGGAGAGAAGAGGCACCACGTCTCGCTGTTCTATTCCTTCTTCGACACCGGAAGCAGGACGTGGCGGCAGTGGCAGTTCTCTGCTGCCTTCTGGCCAGAGCTAGAAGAAAGGAAAAAAGAAAACATTTTCAAGAAAACCCCCAGAACATTTGGATAAATTACAAAGAGGCCCTTATGTGTTAAAAACTGAGAAGAAAACAATGTTTTCAGGACCTTTTCTCCAACAGAAAAATTTGCAAAAATACTTTTTGGAAATCTCACAAAATTTCCAACCTCGCCATGTTTCACTTTGATGAAATTGAAATATTTTTCAGAACAAAACTTTGGAAACCAAAATAAGTACTTTTTGTGGGATTTTCTCACACCATTTAATTTCATAGGTTAAATTGGTTCAAACATGATTTAAATTCTTGTTTGATGCATGTATGAGATGCCAACAACACCACAACCCTAACTTAGCAAAATTGGGATGTTACAATTACATCATACATGATTGCCTCTAGGGCATATTCCCAACAGTCTCCCACTTGCACTAGAGTCAATCATCCTGGCGTCATATGCGTAGGCATCGAATGCCCATACCTCTCGTGTGCGCCTCATGCTTAGGCTGTGGTAGCGCCTTTGTCAATGGATCTGCAATGTTTGCATCCGTGTGTACTTTGCATAACTTGATATCACCTTGTTCGACAAACTGGCGAATGAGGTGGTATCGCATGAGTATATGTTTGTTCTTCTGGTGTTGTCTAGGTTCCTTGGCTTGTGCGATAGCACCATTGTTGTCACAATATACGTCCAAAGGATTGGACGCGCCCTGAACCACACCAAGATCTATCAGGAGGTTCCTGATCCAAACAGCTTCCTTTGCCGCCTCTGAGGCAGCAATATACTCAGCCTCTGTTGTAGATGCAGACACCGTATCTTGCTTGGAACTCTTCCAGCTCACAGCTCCTCCGTTCATTACGAACACTGAGTCGGTGAGATAACTCGCAACCGTGTAACCCTTTACACTGAATTCCTCATCACCTCCATAAACTAGGAACATTTCCTTAGTATTTCTCAAGTACTTAAGGATGTTTTTAACCGCTGCCCAGTGGGCTTCGCCAAGGTCAGCCTGGTATCTGCTCGTAAACACTTAGAGCATAGGAAACATCTGGCCTAGTACAAATCATGGCATACATGATGGATCCGATTGCCGAAGCATACGGGATCACACTCATCAGACTTCGCTCATCAGTTGTCGAAGGACACTGAGTCTTGCTAAGTTTTATGCCATGGGACATCAGTAAGAATCCCGTCTTGGACTCTTCCATTTTGAACTTCTTCAAAACTTTGTCCAGATAAGTACTCTGACTCAATCCAATGAGCCGCCTTGATCTATCTCTATAGATCCTGATTCCTAATATGTAAGTCGCCTCACCCAAATCCTTCATTGAGAAACTCCTTTCCAATGACTCTTTGGTTTCTTGCAACATCATGACATCATTTCCAATCAGTAATATGCCATCCACATATAAGATTAGAAAGTTTACTTTGCTCCTACTAAACTTCTTGTATAAACAAGAATAATGATCACTCTTGATGAAGCCAAACGTTTTGACTACCTCATCAAAGCGAATGTTCCAACTCCGAGATGCTTGCTTCAACCCATAAATGGATTTCTGAAGTTTGCATACCTTGTCAGCATTAGCTGGATCGACAAAACCTTCAGGTTGTATCATATACACGTCCTCAGTTAAATTTCCATTAAGGAAAGCCGTCTTGACATCCATCTGCCATATCTCATAGTCGAAATAGGCTGTTATAGCTAACATGATCCGAACTGATTTAAGCATCGCTACGGGCGAGAAGGTCTCGTCGTAGTCAACTCCTTGAACCTGTCGGAACCCCTTCGCGACAAGTCGTGCTTTATAGACGGAAATATTTCCATCCATATCAGTTTTCTTCTTAAAGACCCATTTGCACTCGACGGGTCTTGCACCGTCAGGCAGATCAACCAAATTCCAAACTTGGTTTTCATCCATGGACTTTAACTCGGATCTCATGGCTCCAAGCCATGACTTCGGAATCAGATCCCACCATTGCTTCCGAATAAGTTGCCGGCTCATTACTGTCTAACAGTAAAACATCAGGAGAATTTTGTAATCTGGCAGATCTCCGTGGTTCAGGTGCTGTTACTGGTGTAGTTACCACGACCGTCTCAGCCTCCAAGGCACTCGCCGACTCGCCCCTAACCGGTTCCTCTCGAATTCCTTCGAGTTGCACTGTGCTCCCACTGACTTCCCGACTGAGAAACTCTTTCTCAAGGAAGACACCATTTCGAGCGACAAACACTTTGCCCTCTTCCCGGTTGTAGAAGTAGTACCCCAAGGTTTCCCTCGAATACCCCACGAAAATACACTTATCCGACTTGGGTGTGAGCTTGTCCAACTGAAGTCGCTTGACAAATGCTTCACAACCCCAAATCTTAAGAAAAGACAAACTTGGATTTTTACCAGTCCACATCTCATGTGGTGTCTTCTCTACTGACTTTGATGGTACTCTGTTTAGTGTGAAATCTGCAGTTTCTAGATAATAACCCCAAAATGATAAAGGTAGATCTGTCCGACTCATCATTGATCGTACCATGTCCAACAAGGTCCGATTTCTCCGTTCCGATACACCGTTTCTCTGCGGTGTACCCGGCGGAGTGAGTTGAGGAACTATTTTACAACTCTTTAGATGGTCATCAAACTCATGGCTCATGTACTCGCCTCCACAGTCCGACCGTAGAAACTTTATTTTCTTGCCGAGTTGATTTTGTACCTCACTCCGGAATTCCTTGAACTTTTCAAAGGCTTCCGACTTGTGTTTCATTAAATAGATATATCCACACCTACTCAAATCATCAGTGAAGGTAATGAAGTATTCATAACCACCTCTAGCTGTCGTGCTCATTGGACCACATACATCACTATGTATTAGTTCCAACAAGTCGCACGCTCTTTCACAACTCCTTGCAAAAGGTGTCTTGGTAATTTTGCCTAGTAGGCATGATTCGCATGTCTGGAATAACTCTAAGTCCAACGAAGTTAGAAGTCCATCATCATGGAGCTTCTTCATGCGCTTCCAACTAATATGACCAAGCCGACAGTGCCAAAAGTAAGTCATATTCAGATCATTTGGTTTCAACCTTTTAACATTTATCTTATAGACCGATTCACTATCAAGATTTAAAATAAATAACCCGTTCTGAACGGGCGCAAAGCCATGAAACATATCTTTCAAATATAAAGAACAACCATTATTCTTAATATTCGAATCATAACCTTGTCTCATCAAACATGAGGCGGAAATAATGTTTCGACTAAGCACTGTAACATAATAACAATTATTTAGTTCCAAAATAAATCCTGAAGGTAAATGAAGTTGCATCGTGCCGACTTCCAACACAGCGACTCTCGCCTAGTTGCCGACCCGAATGTCAACCTCTCCTCTTGCCACGCTCCTAGTTCTTACCAGTCCCTGCAACGAGTTGCATATGTGAATAACTGATCCGGTATCATATACCCAAGAACTATTAGGCGCATCAGCAAGATAAATGTCTATAACATTGCACACAAGCGTACCTGAGTTGGAAGTCACACCTCCACTCTTGGCCTTGTCAGCCAAATACTTGGTGCAGTTCCTCTTCCAGTGGCCATCTTGCTTGCAATAGAAGCAATTGGCTCCGGCTGTAGGAGAAGGCTTAGTCTTTAAGGGAGCACTCTGGACAGGGCCATGGGCGCTACCTCCTGACTTATCCTTCTTCTTCTTAGTCCAAGAACCTTTCTTGAACTTAGCCTTATTCTGCACAATCAACACTTAACTGGCGCCTTTCTTGATATCAGCCTCTGCCGTTTTGAGCATCCCATGTAATTCAGTGATACTCTTATCCATACCATGCATATGGTAGTTCGAGATGAACGGACCATACGCACTAGGAAGAGAGTATAGAATTATATCAGTAGCGAACTCTTCGTTAATTGGGAAGCCCAGCCGATCCAAAGATTGTATGTAACCAATTATCTTGATTACATGCGGACTCAGTAAATCGCCGTCTTTCAGCTTACAGCCAAGCAAAGCTTGAGAGACTTGATACCTCTCAGTCTTTGCTTGATCCTGGAACATACTTTTGAGGCTTTCGATCATATCGTAGGCCTCAACATTCTCGAACTGCTGCTGCAAGTCCGGTTCCATGTGTGCAAGCATAAGACAGCTAATTTCCGTAGACTCATCTCTAGTCTTACGGTAGGCACTTATGACAGCGACAGTCGCATCATCATCAGGCTCTTCTGGAAGTGGAGTTTCTAGAACATGTTCTTTCTTGTCATGCTTGAGGACTATCCTCAGATTACGATACCAGTTGGTGAAATTAGTTCCATTAAGATTATCTTTCTCTAGGATTGACCTCAACGCAAACGCGGACAACTGAGGAAGGTTGCTAGGTGCCATTGATCTACAACAGAAAATACGCAAAAACACTTAAGACATGTATTCATAAAAGAGCAGGCATATTAAACGGTTTAATACTTATGCTCCCACTAGAACCAACATCCCTCCGATGGTTGCTAAGTGATTCAAGACCCTAAATAAGAAAGCCAACTAGTGAGCTTTAGCATCACTGCTAGCCGTCAAGTGATCTAGGTAGGCAACACCTTGCCAATCGTATCCAATACGAGTCCTGTTAGTTGGGTGACATCACATGCCCCGGCTCCCAACCTACCTCTCCCCGAGCCCCACAACCGTTGTGATGGACTCGTCTAGATTACCAAGTGCTTCTGCTTGTAAGAGTCCGACTCAAACCCACCTAACCGGAAAGAATTGGTAGCACCTCAATTTTATGAGCCCACTACCAAGAATGTCCGACTTGTGATGGTGCAGCACTGGCGGGGCGACCGACTAGACCTTCTTTGAGGGATTAAAGAATCTACCAACTATCTAAATAGAGGTAAACAGAGACATAACAATAACACAAATAAAGCAATTATAATGTGAAATGGTATGGCTCTCTTCATGGTGATCTCCATTTCCACAAAGCTTGTAAGTCGACTCGTGCCAACTCTTGTCACGTGACATCTTACTCCATGTAGCCGACTTGTACATCGACTTGCATGCCTTCCGGGTTCTCCAACAAGCTACACTAGCTAGTAAATGAAAATTTACATAGAGAATCCGACACGCAGGACGATATACAATAAAATGCCAGCACCTAGGCTCCAGCCGGCTGACAAAAACACGATACGCAGATCATGTATGGATTACACACATCACATGCACATAAGCCATACCATTCACAACTTCCTGCAAAAACAAGTTATGCATAGATACGATATCTACCGGTGTTGTGAAACTCGCAACGACATCTAAGGCGCTACGACAACGCGTAGAGATAAACGAAAACTTTTTCCTACGCGATGCTTCCAAGATCTAGCCGAGGTAGAAGGCCACGAGTATTACCACTAGACGGCAGGTGCGGATTATCGATGCAGCGCGTCGGGGCAGTGCAGTCCCACGATCCGATTCGGTCCGGCCGATCCAATCCCTCGAACGTCGAAGTGCTGAACGTACAACACCTCTACCGGTATCCACACGTACGAGGAGGAGCTCCGACGGCGGACTGCTAGGTCTGATGCGACGGCTGGACTGAGTGGGGCTATGGTTCCCAACGCATGGGAGAGTGGACTAACTTGCCCGCTAGGCAACCTGCGCCCCTCTTTATATAGAGAATGGTAGTGGGCTTTGTCACATCCCAATTTTGGAATACATGTTAACCCAATTGTTTTGCTAATTGCTTGACAATTAAACTTTGGTTGTGTTTGTTTGTGTTTGTTTAAGTGCAACTAAACAAACTAATTATATAAACTTGCAAACTTAAAAAGATAACAAAGCAGTAATCTAAAAATATTCAACATATTGTTCCAATGACCTTGACAACATTTTCTAAAGTAAATATTGATCAAAGGGTTTTCCAAAAACATCTTATGAATCCAATACTGGTTGAATATTATTCCAAGTTCTAAATTAAGAAAGAGGAAACAATAAATAAATTTTCCCTAAAAGATTATCAGAAAAGGAGGCATTCTTAGATGCTTCACCAAAATATTATCAAATGTTTTTCCAACCTTGCAAGCTTAAAAACAAAAGTATTGGAGATCATTTACTTGCTATCTCAAGTCATATAAATATTTTGGCAAAGCATTGCTAATGAAAAGCCAAGTGCTTTACTAAATAGAAATTCCAATATTTCCAGAAACAGAAAACTAAAACAAGTTACTATTGGAAACTTTCATCAAATGATTTGAAATTCATACCATTGCTTCCTTATATCAAATAAGGAACACACACAAGAGGAGACCAAAAATTGAATCCATTAAAGCCCTTAAAACATGATTTTTCTCCACAGCAACAATTGGGATTTTGAACAAGTTTGTTCTACAAACTATTTCCAAATGCCATGAAATAAATACCACATGCGCTATATCATAAATTAGGATTACAACCAGAAGGGCACAAGTTTTTGAATAATTTAAGTTGCCAAAAAACCCTGTTTTCTTGACAGCACCCTTTTGAAATTTAAACAAGTTTGTTCTATGAAGTAACTCAAAATGACTTGAATTTTCTACCACATAAGGAACACATCAAATAAGGAATGTGTGCCAAAAATAATCATTTTTGGAAGCTCCTAAGTGGGTTAATAAATTCAATGTCCATTTATGTAAGAATTTAAATTTGAACAACTTTGAATTATAAAGTTTATCCAATGGAGCCAATTTTCATATATGTTGTGCATATAGACTAATAAGAATTTTGGGTAAAAGGGTTTCAATTTTTGACTTTGTTTGATGGGTGAAAATATCCTTTTTCAGAGAACACAGGGACCTTGTTGTAATTTTCTAGGGACCTAAATGCAATCCGAGTCACTCATCTTCAACCTCTAGCTATCTGTAGCAAACAG
This sequence comes from Alopecurus myosuroides, assembly GCA_028641055.1. Classification (NCBI taxonomy): domain Eukaryota; kingdom Viridiplantae; phylum Streptophyta; class Magnoliopsida; order Poales; family Poaceae; genus Alopecurus; species Alopecurus myosuroides. Next base: position 143,368,842 of record CM054057.1, read on the forward strand.
CACCCCTATGCCATGGCTTCGACTAGAAGCAATCCTTGGGGATAAGAGGCCCCCCATGTGCACCTCTGTACCGCCCACATGCCCCCTCTCCCCCCCCCCCACTCGAGCTCTCCTCTCTCTCTCGAATTTTCTTCAAAGCCGAAACCCTAGGGAAGATGGCCGCCCTCGATTCGGCCAAATGGGACCTCGCCGCCGGCAGCCATGGTCCTCATCGCCTCCACCTCGTCGAGTAAGCCCCGTGTGCGAGAGGAATCGAGGCGGGATGGCGCCAGGAGCCCGCGCCGTCCAATTTTCGTCTTCGGGGCCGGCGAGCTCCGGCGAGCTATTCCGGCCGCCTCGAGCTTTCTCCGCCCTAGCCAAGCCCTCCAACGTGTTCACGGTGAGCAGCCGCGTCACCCCGTACGTTTTTCCCCCTCCCTCTCGCTCTTAATCGCCGCCGTCCCGCGCTAGCTTCCGGCCGCCGCGTCTTCGCCGTTGCCGCCGCCCCTCCGGCCGCTTCCAGGAAATGAGAGCGCGCCCGTTGGCTCCCTCGAGTCGAGAGCGACGTGAGGATACGTTTAATTTGCGAATCGGTGGCCGAAATCGCTAGTTAGAGATCGCCGGATTTCCTTGCCGCCGGCGAGTGACCTCACGGTGAGGTCACGCTCGCGTCACGCCTCGCCCTTGACCCCGCGCTGGGCGAGTCAAACTGCGGGTGGGCCGCGATCTGCGCACGTGGCAGCCACCGTGGCGCTGGCCCGCTGGTCAGTGCCTAGGGGTAGATCTGCCCGCGGTGGAAATCGTTCTGGCCGGCCCAAATTTCAGATCTGGCCCATCTGAGCTTGTTTTTCCATTTAATTTTCACAGGGAAGTACATGGTTACTTTTGGACTTAAAAGGCAACCTAAAAGATGTTTTTGACCACACAAAAATTCACAGATGTACACAAACAAAATCTAAACCATCTCCACTTTGTAGATCTACATTTGGATGAATGGTTTTGAAATTAAAAATGATTTGGTAACAGCTACCAGAAACACCAAAATGAGCACCATTTTAATTTCACAACTCCAAATGAAGTGAGGCCCATTGCATTGGAAAGCCCTTGAAATTTCCTAACAGGAGCAATTAACCTCGTTTCCAAATTCATTGTATTTTTGAAATGGCATGCAATTTGGTAAAACACCAGAGAGCACTTTGGTGATTTTTATAAATTAATTAAAGATGAATTTTGATGCAAAACAAATTGGATGGTCTTGTATATGTTTAGGACTATCCAAAACTAGAAGGGTTTAATTTTTAGAGCATCCTAGAAAATTTGGTGGACAGATCTTTGTTTTGCATGTTTCTGCCATTTTGGCATTTTAGCTAATTAATTGTTGTGATTATATTTTTGTGTTGCAATATTGTTTTATAGCATGTATAAGTTGTGTGAACTTGTTTTATAAGTGTTACTTAACTATTTTAGCATGTTAGAATGTGTGGACTTGAGTTGAGGAGAAATAGGATTTTTGTTATTAACATATGTTTATTCTCCAGTTAATATTTGCATAGTATGTTTGAGTGATAAATTATGTGTAAGCATTTGGATTATTGTGTTGATAGATTGTAATCAGTACCATGTTGGTACTTATATTTTGTTAGTATCACCTCTGCTAGCTTGCATTTGAGTTGGTAGAGAAGCATGAGTAATTTAGTCATTACTATGAGAATGTTATGGAAGAATTCCCTCATGTGTGGAATTTTTGACATAATCATTTGTGGTTGAGTAGCCACATATTTTTGGGTTGTAATCATAGGACCAGTATCATTTTGATGATGTTATTATGAGTACTTGACTCCTAGAGTTTTCACTTGTGTGAAAACAATAACATGAGTAGCATTGCCTTGCTTATTTTTGCATCCTAATATTTTCTACTAGTATGGTTATTGCACTAGATGCTAGTTTAGTCTTTTGTTAATTTTTTAACAAGTGGACCAGAGGCTTTGTGAACTCTTAATGCCTTGTTATGCTAGTGGAACACCCACTGGTTTCATTGCATTTGTGGTGGAAACATTATTTCCCCAAGCTAGATGTATTTCTTTTATATAGTTCTCTAACTAATGAGTGCCTAGTATTTTTGCTTTGGAAATTTTTGTGCTAAATGAAAATGTGTATGCTTCTGTTTTTAAGTGGTTATAATCATGTGTGGCTTGCTAGGAAAAATACATTCTTGGAGTGTTGATTGATTCCTCTAGTAATGCCCTTTTTATTACTACTAGTATGTAGGAGTTGCCCTGCAAATTGATGCATTGTTTTGCTAAATGGGATATTTTTGTTATAGCAAGTGTAGGTGTTTTTCACTACTGTTTTTATGACATGGACCCTCTGGTTGGATTTCAATTACTTGATTGAAATGCACCCATTGATTCCTCATGTTTGAGTAGTACTAGTTTCCTTAGCAGTTTTTTGTATTGAATTATTTTTCCTACCAACTTATGTTTGGTAGATATTTGTGTATCCTTGCATAAGGACATGTTTTCATTTTCCATTATGATAACATGGTTCCTTGTTTGCATTTTAGTACTTTACTTATCGTGCATGCTTGCATAGCAAACTTTTAGTAGAAACATGTCTATAGGAATTCCTCCTTTTTAGTCATTGTTTCTATTGTTCTCACTATGAGAAATTGTGTGTTTCGTGATGAGTATATTTCCTTGTTGCACTTGTGTAGGCCCACTGATTTTTCAAAGTAACTTTTACAAATCATGTGCCTTATTTATTCTTGATGTGAATTTAGACTTAGTAAGATAGCTACCTTTTTCTTTTGTTGTTTGGTTGATAGACCCATTGCCATGATTAATGTGGTGCATGTTTTATATACTTTTAATAGTCTCACCCTTGTGAAACTAAGTATATTTTGGGTTTATTAATATCTTGGTATGAGAGTGGCACACCCACTGAATCCATGATATTAAGGTTGTGAGATATGTCCCTCCAACCTTAAGTTGTCTTATTAAATGGCATTTCTGCCAAGTAGGATTGTTTGATTGTTTGCCTCAATTAATAATTGTGTGATTGGTTATTATTAGTTTCCTTGCTGCATGTATTGATATGCATTGTTGCTTGCCTTGATTGGTTCTGAATGTGTGTCCTTTATTCCTTTTACGGCGTTAGAAAACGAAGAGGAAGGAAGTGTCGGGAAGCGGTGTTTCAAGTTCCAGTCACTCCAAAACCAGGGACACAAGAGATACCAGGCAAGCCATCCTGATTGCTTGCTGATACAATACTTACCATTATCTATCATGCATGTTTTACATCTGAAGTTTTACCAAAACTTGATTATCAAAACTACTTTTGATGTGGCTATTACTACTATGTTAGTATATAGGTTACTATCATGCCAGTAGTTAAACTTGGTAATACCAAGCCCATAAGGCACCATATGGTATTTATTACCATCAAATATATTAGTCCCTAAGTGGACACCCTAAAATTGTGATTCTACAAAAACAAAGGCTTTACGGAAAAAACCGGGAGAAAAGGCGGATCCTTGTTCTCCGGAGGAATGTGGAAGTGGTCATTTTTGAGAAAATGGTGTTTTTCAAAAATGACACATAACCTAGTCTTCGCTGGACAACCTTTACCGTACTGCCACTTTACCCCAATATGGGTAGGGGCTTGATTAAAAACTTGTTATGGTTAGTATGTGTGCTATCTCAAGTGCTATAGGGGATGGGATCCTCCGAACCGAAATGTTGCTAGGAGTGGGGAATACGGGACATCTAAAGTGTGGGATTAATTTTCCCTCCGGATGCAGCAGTTGGGCCTCCTGTCTGGGCGGTGTGGGACACGGCTTGCCGGGGAGGGGGAAACCCAATTGAAGAGATAGTCATGTTCTAGCTTGTACATAGTGGATAGTCAAGATCAGTTATCTGATGTTCTCATAGGTTGAGGACAGTCCATGGGTGTTTCATGGCGGATTCTGGATCTGGTGGAAATGTGTACACCTCTGCAGAGTAAAACTATTTCGAGATAGCCGCGTCCTCGGATATGGACGGTTGAATGGCCATGTAGCTAGCATTGTGTCAATGTTTTCAAAAGAGAAAGTTTTTGAAAAGGAATTGTATTTGTGAAATACTGGAAATGATGAACTTGTGAAGTTCGGAAAGGAATGGAAACTTATACCGTGGAGGTATCGTCGATGACGAAAAGCCAGATGTTGTTATACAAAACAAAATGTTTTGAAAAGGAAACCTTTTCTACTCTAAGCAAGAATTCTGGAAACAGATTCCAAGAAGTTTTGCAAAGAGAAAATATTCTTTAACAAAACTTTACAAAACCTCTTGTACATGTGATATCTACAAGAGAAATAAAACTATATTATTTTCTTCTGAAGTATCTTCTTCAACGAAGATACAGATTAACCTGACTGCAACTGTGGTGTCATCATATATGAACACCATTGATAGTGAACCCTATTTATAGCCTACCTATTCCACCATATAAGCATATTTGCATGTTTGGTAAGTGACATGATGGATGTCTTGCTGAGTACATTCAAATGTACTCATTATGGTTTCGCCCCTGGTATCTACTTATCAGATTTTTGAGAAGGAACCTCCGAAGGATATCTATGAAGAGAAGTACGGAGCTGACGGCTTTGCGAACTAGGATCGTCTCCGGGTCAGCAGCCTGTAGGTTAAGGCGTGACTTGGGCTCAACTACGTTGTGTTTTATTTGTCTTCCGCTGTGTTTGTTAAGTTGCCTGCCCTTTGTGGCAGTTGCTTAAATTTGATCATGTGATCATTTGTGTAATACCTTTATGTATTCGTGTAATGGATGATGTATTTCTGTGTGCCAACTGTGTATGTTGTTCACGACTGATCTTTCTGGGATCGTGAATGTATGCATACGTAGGGTTTCAGACTGCCGGTCTGGGGTCCTTACAGAGTTGGTATCAGAGCCATCCTGACCTTAGGAGACCTTAGTTAGCATGGACGTCAGATAGGAAAGAAAAGTATTTTGAGTAAAAACCTATTTACTATTTACATTATTTTTGTCTAAGGGAATTTTAGTATATTTTCCCTCCTTCAGATCTTTTCAAAAGATTCTAATTGCATATCAAGGGCGTCCTTGAACAGTGGTTCGAAGGGCGGGCCTTACAGAATTGGTATCTCTCTCGGTTAAGAGTTTATTTCTTACTTGTTTGCAACTGCTCCGCTCTGTTTTTGAAACATCTCTCATTTTTGAAGTTTTCTGTTCAGAAAATAGTTGGGGTTTCAAAAACAGATTGTTGCATAAAGTTTTATCAAAACTTTACTTCTATTATCTTGTTTCTATCCAAAAGCTTATATACTTGCCGATGTCCCGAGAAGACCAAAATATTTGCCTAGCTCTACAGTAATGATGGTCAGCAGTAGATATAGTTCTTCAGCCACTTCTAGGATTTTGGATTAGTCTAGTTTGGAGTAATTTAGCAATGACTCCATGAGTAGCCTCCCCGACGTAGCTCCAATGGAGCCTTGCTTGTGTGTTTTGTCTTGTTTATGTGTGTCCGTAGGACTGTGTGCTCTTGTGTGGTGTAGAATTTGGTTCATCTAGGCTTCTATATGTTTGTGGGGTGCTCAAATTTTGCAAATTTGTGATTGCCCCGCTCTTGTTTTTGAATCGCCTCGTGTTAAATTTTTGCAAGCAAAAATGTTTGTATAGCATTCAAAAACAAGAATTTGTTGCTTAGACTTATACTTGTTTTCGCTTCATAATGCCACCGTCGTGAACCACCACCATCTCCCCCACAATTAATGAAAGCACCATTGGACCTATATAGAGGACCATCAAGCCACACGAGTTGCGAGCGTTGCTAACAATGCTGCACTCCAACAGATAAAGCTCCAACAATGACAGCCTTCAAAGAAGAAAAAAGCGTGAAGAAAACCAACCAATACTGACCAAAACCCCTGTGTTTTGTCTGTTTGCAAAAGACTCTTTTTACCTTGTTGGCTAAATGTGGCACCTCTTTTATGTCCCCTTTTAAAAGACCAAACAAGAGAAATACCCTTTTAAAAAGTTATATACCTCCCTCCTCTGGAGAAAGTTGCAAAAGAAGTCTTCACATGCCATGATGCGCAACCCCCTCAAAAGCCAATCAGAAAAACACAATTCAATATTCGACGTACGATGACGCTAGTCGTATCTTGTCGGACAAACATAATTAAATAGAAAGCTAACAAGACTAACATGCTTTGTTCTAATCTTAGGTTGACACCTAACCAAAGCATGCAAACTACTGACCACTCTTTCTAAACCAAGAAATTAAGTGACTTAAGACACCTTTTTTATCTAGTTGGTAAAAAGGAGAAGTCACGAGAAAATAAGATGATGACCTATTCGTTTACTGGTCAATAGGATATCATGTGTATCTAATTTGGAAACCAAATCTTAGTAGACGTTGTAGATACTATAAAATTCAGGGTTTAGAAATTAAGTGAACGATGAAATGGATATGATAGATCTAGAAAACAGCAGTTTTCCTGTTTTTGTTTCTTTGTGTGCTCCTGATTGAAATAAATTTGTGTTTTGATTCAATCTTGCTTCCTAACTTATATGGAGTTGTTAGGACTTGTTATTATGTTGTTTTCTTACAATAAATCCACCATAGAAAGTGTGTGCATGATTGGAAACTCGAATAAGAATGAAATAGCATTTTGTTACCTTCTAGTTTATTACCTGGAAGTATTGTAAGAGCTAGATCTGTGTATACTTTCTTAGTAGATTTTGTGCTATGTTTTCTTTGAGTCCAGTACCATTTAGGTACTGATATTTTGATGCTTGTACCTATGTTAGCTTGCATGTCTTTTAATAAAACAGCATGTGTAAGAATTACTATCAATATGCACTAGTATTGTTTCACTAGATTAAATAGCCTTATATTTTCATCTTGTATGCAAAGTTTTTCATGAGTAACCAGAGGTTTAGTACCTATATTTACCTTGGTATTAGTAGGCCATAGCCCACTGGTCCCATTGTATTTTGGCTTGAGGATGAAAATCCCCAACCATGCACATGTGTGAAAATAGCATTTTTCATTATGTAATAAATTTCTATTTTCCACCATGGAAAATATAGTTGTTTCTTTTCACTTATGCAAGTGAGAAGTTTATTTCTTATTAGTAAATAATAATATGTTTAGGTGTGATCCTTTTGTTAGCATAATATTCCTTAGGGGTATCATGTTAAGAAATGTCTCACTATCGTGTGCTGAAATTAAATTGTTCGCAAATAAAATAAATTCCTGTTGATTGGTAGATTGTTTGTGAATAATTTTAAATTGAGTGTATGAATTTTTGAAAAGGTTTAGATAACTTTTCATTTATTGCATAGCTACTGGTTGTGTGAGTTATACCTTGCTTGTTGGCTAGTAATTGTTTAAGAAAAACATAAATTGCTAGAATTAATTTATGCATGTTTAATGGTTGGTTCATAGAATTGTTTTGATGTTTGTGCTTACTAGCATGAGTAAGTTTTGTGTACTGTTATTAGGTACATTTATATTCATGACTTGCTTGTTTAAGTTTAAACATCATGACAGCATTGTTTGCTTCTCTAGCGCGAAAACTAGTTTCACCACTAGAAAATGGTGATTTTTGCTCTAGTATTAACCTCTTTTTATTTTATGAGTATATGTGTTGATATAGCATGTTTAGGAAGTTATTACTTCTGTTATCATTCCATGAATTATTTAGTTTCATGTTCTATGGTTATAGGATATGATTATCTCTTATAGCATGCTGGTGTAGATGTTTCATACTAGTGTGTTATTTGTGCAGTCCTGTTATTTTTATGCCTGAGTAATAGGAGTTTTTATCTTGTGTAAAGATGGTGTTTTAAAGTACCTTTATGATTGTATTCATTGATTTTTAGCTACTGGTCGTTTGCTAATTGTTCATGATTGACGGATTCCAAAACCTCTAATAAACAATAACCTAGTGAATAAATAGTCTATTCATCTGTGGTGTTGTTTGCTTGCTTATTGGATGTTGTTAAATGTTTTACCTTAGCATGAGTTTATACTTGTGTTATGATTGTGCTTAAGAGTATATAATGAAAGTAAAACATTCAACTAAAATCATGAACATATTAAGTGATAGTGGCTTGTGGTGGGTAATAACCACTGCCACGGGTATTGTTCTGTCTGTTTGTTTTACCTTAGCAACCTAACCTTTGCACCCACAAGCTATATTTTTAGCTTCTTATATACCTTATTATGAGGGTGGTACACCACTCCATATGCGTTATGTAAGATGTGGGATATAGCTAGGAACTCATGTAATAATTGACGGTACGTTTTCCAGGTAGTTCTGCACTAAAAGGAACTAGTTGGCAGTAGTGACGTTATCAGAAATTTTTAAAATTTGGTGGTTGAGTAATTTGATAGCTAAAGAATTTTTTAAAGTAAATTTGATAATTTAGGGATGTACCCCATCTCCCAAGTAAAGTCAAAGGGGGGAAGCACCTGCACTCCAACACTAACATTGTGTTTGTTGGCCCTCCCTTAGTCCTCCCTTTATTCCTTTTACGTCGTTAGAAAACGAAGAGGAAGGAAGTGTCGGGAAGCGGTGTTTCAAGTTCCAGTCACTCCAAAACCAGGGACACAAGAGATACCAGGCAAGCCATCCTGATTGCTTGCTGATACAATACTTACCATTATCTATCATGCATGTTTTACATCTGAAGTTTTACCAAAACTTGATTATCAAAACTACTTTTGATGTGGCTATTACTACTATGTTAGTATATAGGTTACTATCATGCCAGTAGTTAAACTTGGTAATACCAAGCCCATAAGGCACCATATGGTATTTATTACCATCAAATATATTAGTCCCTAAGTGGACACCCTAAAATTGTGATTCTACAAAAACAAAGGCTTTACGGAAAAAACCGGGAGAAAAGGCGGATCCTTGTTCTCCGGAGGAATGTGGAAGTGGTCATTTTTGAGAAAATGGTGTTTTTCAAAAATGACACATAACCTAGTCTTCGCTGGACAACCTTTACCGTACTGCCACTTTACCCCAATATGGGTAGGGGCTTGATTAAAAACTTGTTATGGTTAGTATGTGTGCTATCTCAAGTGCTATAGGGGATGGGATCCTCCGAACCGAAATGTTGCTAGGAGTGGGGAATACGGGACATCTAAAGTGTGGGATTAATTTTCCCTCCGGATGCAGCAGTTGGGCCTCCTGTCTGGGCGGTGTGGGACACGGCTTGCCGGGGAGGGGGAAACCCAATTGAAGAGATAGTCATGTTCTAGCTTGTACATAGTGGATAGTCAAGATCAGTTATCTGATGTTCTCATAGGTTGAGGACAGTCCATGGGTGTTTCATGGCGGATTCTGGATCTGGTGGAAATGTGTACACCTCTGCAGAGTAAAACTATTTCGAGATAGCCGCGTCCTCGGATATGGACGGTTGAATGGCCATGTAGCTAGCATTGTGTCAATGTTTTCAAAAGAGAAAGTTTTTGAAAAGGAATTGTATTTGTGAAATACTGGAAATGATGAACTTGTGAAGTTCGGAAAGGAATGGAAACTTATACCGTGGAGGTATCGTTGATGACGAAAAGCCAGATGTTGTTATACAAAACAAAATGTTTTGAAAAGGAAACCTTTTCTACTCTAAGCAAGAATTCTGGAAACAGATTCCAAGAAGTTTTGCAAAGAGAAAATATTCTTTAACAAAACTTTACAAAACCTCTTGTACATGTGATATCTACAAGAGAAATAAAACTATATTATTTTCTTCTGAAGTATCTTCTTCAACGAAGATACAGATTAACCTGACTGCAACTGTGGTGTCATCATATATGAACACCATTGATAGTGAACCCTATTTATAGCCTACCTATTCCACCATATAAGCATATTTGCATGTTTGGTAAGTGACATGATGGATGTCTTGCTGAGTACATTCAAATGTACTCATTATGGTTTCGCCCCTGGTATCTACTTATCAGATTTTTGAGAAGGAACCTCCGAAGGATATCTATGAAGAGAAGTACGGAGCTGACGGCTTTGCGAACTAGGATCGTCTCCGGGTCAGCAGCCTGTAGGTTAAGGCGTGACTTGGGCTCAACTACGTTGTGTTTTATTTGTCTTCCGCTGTGTTTGTTAAGTTGCCTGCCCTTTGTGGCAGTTGCTTAAATTTGATCATGTGATCATTTGTGTAATACCTTTATGTATTCGTGTAATGGATGATGTATTTCTGTGTGCCAACTGTGTATGTTGTTCACGACTGATCTTTCTGGGATCGTGAATGTATGCATACGTAGGGTTTCAGACTGCCGGTCTGGGGTCCTTACAGAGTTGGTATCAGAGCCATCCTGACCTTAGGAGACCTTAGTTAGCATGGACGTCAGATAGGAAAGAAAAGTATTTTGAGTAAAAACCTATTTACTATTTACATTATTTTTGTCTAAGGGAATTTTAGTATATTTTCCCTCCTTCAGATCTTTTCAAAAGATTCTAATTGCATATCAAGGGCGTCCTTGAACAGTGGTTCGAAGGGCGGGCCTTACAGAATTGGTATCTCTCTCGGTTAAGAGTTTATTTCTTACTTGTTTGCAACTGCTCCGCTCTGTTTTTGAAACATCTCTCATTTTTGAAGTTTTCTGTTCAGAAAATAGTTGGGGTTTCAAAAACAGATTGTTGCATAAAGTTTTATCAAAACTTTACTTCTATTATCTTGTTTCTATCCAAAAGCTTATATACTTGCCGATGTCCCGAGAAGACCAAAATATTTGCCTAGCTCTACAGTAATGATGGTCAGCAGTAGATATAGTTCTTCAGCCACTTCTAGGATTTTGGATTAGTCTAGTTTGGAGTAATTTAGCAATGACTCCATGAGTAGCCTCCCCGACGTAGCTCCAATGGAGCCTTGCTTGTGTGTTTTGTCTTGTTTATGTGTGTCCGTAGGACTGTGTGCTCTTGTGTGGTGTAGAATTTGGTTCATCTAGGCTTCTATATGTTTGTGGGGTGCTCAAATTTTGCAAATTTGTGATTGCCCCGCTCTTGTTTTTGAATCGCCTCGTGTTAAATTTTTGCAAGCAAAAATGTTTGTATAGCATTCAAAAACAAGAATTTGTTGCTTAGACTTATACTTGTTTTCGCTTCATAATGCCACCGTCGTGAACCACCACCATCTCCCCCACAATTAATGAAAGCACCATTGGACCTATATAGAGGACCATCAAGCCACACGAGTTGCGAGCGTTGCTAACAATGCTGCACTCCAACAGATAAAGCTCCAACAATGACAGCCTTCAAAGAAGAAAAAAGCGTGAAGAAAACCAACCAATACTGACCAAAACCCCTGTGTTTTGTCTGTTTGCAAAAGACTCTTTTTACCTTGTTGGCTAAATGTGGCACCTCTTTTATGTCCCCTTTTAAAAGACCAAACAAGAGAAATACCCTTTTAAAAAGTTATATACCTCCCTCCTCTGGAGAAAGTTGCAAAAGAAGTCTTCACATGCCATGATGCGCAACCCCCTCAAAAGCCAATCAGAAAAACACAATTCAATATTCGACGTACGATGACGCTAGTCGTATCTTGTCGGACAAACATAATTAAATAGAAAGCTAACAAGACTAACATGCTTTGTTCTAATCTTAGGTTGACACCTAACCAAAGCATGCAAACTACTGACCACTCTTTCTAAACCAAGAAATTAAGTGACTTAAGACACCTTTTTTATCTAGTTGGTAAAAAGGAGAAGTCACGAGAAAATAAGATGATGACCTATTCGTTTACTGGTCAATAGGATATCATGTGTATCTAATTTGGAAACCAAATCTTAGTAGACGTTGTAGATACTATAAAATTCAGGGTTTAGAAATTAAGTGAACGATGAAATGGATATGATAGATCTAGAAAACAGCAGTTTTCCTGTTTTTGTTTCTTTGTGTGCTCCTGATTGAAATAAATTTGTGTTTTGATTCAATCTTGCTTCCTAACTTATATGGAGTTGTTAGGACTTGTTATTATGTTGTTTTCTTACAATAAATCCACCATAGAAAGTGTGTGCATGATTGGAAACTCGAATAAGAATGAAATAGCATTTTGTTACCTTCTAGTTTATTACCTGGAAGTATTGTAAGAGCTAGATCTGTGTATACTTTCTTAGTAGATTTTGTGCTATGTTTTCTTTGAGTCCAGTACCATTTAGGTACTGATATTTTGATGCTTGTACCTATGTTAGCTTGCATGTCTTTTAATAAAACAGCATGTGTAAGAATTACTATCAATATGCACTAGTATTGTTTCACTAGATTAAATAGCCTTATATTTTCATCTTGTATGCAAAGTTTTTCATGAGTAACCAGAGGTTTAGTACCTATATTTACCTTGGTATTAGTAGGCCATAGCCCACTGGTCCCATTGTATTTTGGCTTGAGGATGAAAATCCCCAACCATGCACATGTGTGAAAATAGCATTTTTCATTATGTAATAAATTTCTATTTTCCACCATGGAAAATATAGTTGTTTCTTTTCACTTATGCAAGTGAGAAGTTTATTTCTTATTAGTAAATAATAATATGTTTAGGTGTGATCCTTTTGTTAGCATAATATTCCTTAGGGGTATCATGTTAAGAAATGTCTCACTATCGTGTGCTGAAATTAAATTGTTCGCAAATAAAATAAATTCCTGTTGATTGGTAGATTGTTTGTGAATAATTTTAAATTGAGTGTATGAATTTTTGAAAAGGTTTAGATAACTTTTCATTTATTGCATAGCTACTGGTTGTGTGAGTTATACCTTGCTTGTTGGCTAGTAATTGTTTAAGAAAAACATAAATTGCTAGAATTAATTTATGCATGTTTAATGGTTGGTTCATAGAATTGTTTTGATGTTTGTGCTTACTAGCATGAGTAAGTTTTGTGTACTGTTATTAGGTACATTTATATTCATGACTTGTTTGTTTAAGTTTAAACATCATGACAGCATTGTTTGCTTCTCTAGCGCGAAAACTAGTTTCACCACTAGAAAATGGTGATTTTTGCTCTAGTATTAACCTCTTTTTATTTTATGAGTATATGTGTTGATATAGCATGTTTAGGAAGTTATTACTTCTGTTATCATGCCATGAATTATTTAGTTTCATGTTCTATGGTTATAGGATATGATTATCTCTTATAGCATGCTGGTGTAGATGTTTCATACTAGTGTGTTATTTGTGCAGTCCTGTTATTTTTATGCCTGAGTAATAGGAGTTTTTATCTTGTGTAAAGATGGTGTTTTAAAGTACCTTTATGATTGTATTCATTGATTTTTAGCTACTGGTCGTTTGCTAATTGTTCATGATTGACGGATTCCAAAACCTCTAATAAACAATAACCTAGTGAATAAATAGTCTATTCATCTGTGGTGTTGTTTGCTTGCTTATTGGATGTTGTTAAATGTTTTACCTTAGCATGAGTTTATACTTGTGTTATGATTGTGCTTAAGAGTATATAATGAAAGTAAAACATTCAACTAAAATCATGAACATATTAAGTGATAGTGGCTTGTGGTGGGTAATAACCACTGCCACGGGTATTGTTCTGTCTGTTTGTTTTACCTTAGCAACCTAACCTTTGCACCCACAAGCTATATTTTTAGCTTCTTATATACCTTATTATGAGGGTGGTACACCACTCCATATGTGTTATGTAAGATGTGGGATATAGCTAGGAACTCATGTAATAATTGACGGTACGTTTTCCAGGTAGTTCTGCACTAAAAGGAACTAGTTGGCAGTAGTGACGTTATCAGAAATTTTTAAAATTTGGTGGTTGAGTAATTTGATAGCTAAAGAATTTTTTAAAGTAAATTTGATAATTTAGGGATGTACCCCACCTCCCAAGTAAAGTCAAAGGGGGGAAGCACCTGCACTCCAACACTAACATTGTGTTTGTTGGCCCTCCCTTAGTCCTCGCTTGCGAATCTCGGGGACGAGATTCTTTTTAAGGGGGGAAGACCTGTCACATCCCAATTTTGGAATACCTGTTAACCCAATTGTTTTTCTAATTTCTTGACAATTAAACTTTGGTTGTGTTTGTTTGTGTTTGTTTAAGTGCAATTAAACAAACTAATTATATAAACTTGCAAACTTAAAAAGATAACAAAGCAGTAATCTAAAAATATTCAACATATTGTTCCAATGACCTTGACAATATTTTCTAAAGTAAATATTGATCAAAGGGTTTTCCAAAAACATCTTATGAATCCAATACTGGTTGAATATTATTCCAAGTTCTAAATTAAGAAAGAGGAAACAATAAATAAATTTTCCCTAAAAGATTATCAGAAAAGGAGGCATTCTTAGATGCTTCACCAAAATATTATCAAATGTTTTTCCAACCTTGCAAGCTTAAAAACAAAAGTATTGGAGATCATTTACTTGCTATCTCAAGTCATATAAATATTTTGGCAAATCATTGCTAATGAAAAGCCAAGTGCTTTACTAAATAGAAATTCCAATATTTCCAGAAACAGAAAACTAAAACAAGTTACTATTGGAAACTTTCATCAAATGATTTGAAATTCATACCATTGCTTCCTTATATCAAATAAGGAACACACACAAGAGGAGACCAAAAATTGAATCCATTAAAGCCCTTAAAACATGATTTTTCTCCACAGCAACAATTGGGATTTTGAACAAGTTTGTTCTACAAACTATTTCCAAATGCCATGAAATAAATACCACATGCGCTATATCATAAATTAGGATTACAACCAGAAGGGAACAAATTTTTGAATAATTTAAGTTGCCAAAAAACCCTGTTTTCTTGACAGCACCCTTTTGAAATTTGAACAAGTTTGTTCTATGAAGTAACTCAAAATGACTTGAATTTTCTACCACATAAGGAACACATCAAATAAGGAATGTGTGCCAAAAATAATCATTTTTGGAAGCTCCTAAGTGGGTTAATAAATTCAATGTCCATTTATGTAAGAATTTAAATTTGAACAACTTTGAATTATAAAGTTTATCCAATGGAGCCAATTTTCATATATGTTGTGCATATAGACTAATAAGAATTTTGGGTAAAAGGGTTTCAATTTTTGACTTTGTTTGATGGGTGAAAATATCCTTTTTCAGAGAACACAGGGACCTTGTTGTAATTTTCTAGGGACCTAAATGCAATCCGAGTCACTCATCTTCAACCTCTAGCTATCTGTAGCAAACAGCACCCCTATGCCATGGCTTCGACTAGAAGAAATCCTTGGGGATAAGAGGCCCCCCATGTGCACCTCTGTACCGCCCACATGCCCCCTCTCTCCCCCCCCACTCGAGCTCTCCTCTCTCTCTCGAATTTTCTTCAAAGCCAAAACCCTAGGGAAGATGGCCGCCGTCGATTCGGCAGAATGGGACCTCGCCGCTGGCAGCCATGGTCCTCATCGCCTCCACCTCGTCGAGTAAGCCCCGTGTGCGAGAGGAATCGAGGCGGGATGGCGCCAGGAGCCCGCGCCGTCCAATTTTCGTCTTCGGGGCCGGCGAGCTCCGGCGAGCTATTCCGGCCGCCTCGAGCTTTCTCCGCCCTAGCCAAGCCCTCCAACGTGTTCACGGTGAGCAGCCGCGTCACCCCGTACGTTTTTCCCCCTCCCTCTCGCTCTTAATCGCCGCCGTCCCGCGCTAGCTTCCGGCCGCCGCGTCTTCGCCGTTGCCGCCGCCCCTCCGGCCGCTTCCAGGAAACGAGAGCGCGCCCGTTGGCTCCCTCGAGTCGAGAGCGACGTGAGGATACGTTTAATTTGCGAATCGGTGGCCGAAATCGCTAGTTAGAGATCGCCGGATTTCCTTGCCACCGGCGAGTGACCTCACGGTGAGGTCACGCTCGCGTCACGCCTCGCCCTTGACCCCGCGCTGGGCGAGTCAAACTGCGGGTGGGCCGCGATCTGCGCACGTGGCAGCCACCGTGGCGCTGGCCCGCTGGTCAGTGCCTAGGGGTAGATCTGCCCGCGGTGGAAATCGTTCTGGCCGGCCCAAATTTCAGATCTGGCCCATCTGAGCTTGTTTTTCCATTTAATTAAAAATGATTTGGTAACAGCTACCAGAAACACCAAAATGAGCACCATTTTAATTTCACAACTCCAAATGAAGTGAGGCCCATTGCATTGGAAAGCCCTTGAAATTTCCTAACAGGAGCAATTAACCTCGTTTCCAAATTCATTGTATTTTTGAAATAGCATGCAATTTGGTAAAAAACCAGAGAGCACTTTGGTGATTTTTATAAATTAATTAAAGATGAATTTTGATGCAAACCAAATTGGATGGTCTTGTATATGTTTAGGACTATCCAAACCTAGAAGGGTTTAATTTTTAGAGCATCCTAGAAAATTTGGTGGACAGATCTTTGTTTTGCATGTTTCTGCCATTTTGGCATTTTAGCTAATTAATTGTTGTGATTATATTTTTGTGTTGCAATATTGTTTTCTAGCATGTATAAGTTGTGTGAACTTGTTTTATAAGTGTTACTTAACTATTTTAGCATGTCAGAATGTGTGGACTTGAGTTGAGGAGAAATAGGATTTTTGTTATTAACATATGTTTATTCTCCAGTTAATATTTGCATAGTATGTTTGAGTGATAAATTATGTGTAAGCATTTGGATTATTGTGTTGATAGATTGTAATAAGTACCATGTTGGTACTTATATTTTGTTAGTATCACCTCTGCTAGCTTGCATTTGAGTTGGTAGAGAAGCATGAGTAATTTAGTCATTACTATGAGAATGTTATGGAAGAATTCCCTCATGTGTGGAATTTTTGACATAATCATTTGTGGTTGAGTAGCCACATATTTTTGGGTTGTAATCATAGGACCAGTATCATTTTGATGATGTTATTATGAGTACTTGACTCCTAGAGTTTTCACTTGTGTGAAAACAATAACATGAGTAGCATTGCCTTGCTTATTTTTGCATCCTAATATTTTCTACTAGTATGGTTATTGCACTAGATGCTAGTTTAGTCTTTTGTTAATTTTTTAACAAGTGGACCAGAGGCTTTGTGAACTCTTAATGCCTTGTTAAGCTAGTGGAACACCTACTGGTTTCATTGCATTTGTGGTGGAAACATTATTTCCCCAAGCTAGATGTATTTCTTTTATATAGTTCTCTAACTAATGAGTGCCTAGTATTTTTGCTTTGGAAATTTTTTTGCTAAATGAAAATGTGTATGCTTCTGTTTGTAAGTGGTTATAATCATGTGTGGCTTGCTAGGAAAAATACATTCTTGGAGTGTTGATTGATTCCTCTAGTAATGCCCTTTTTATTACTACTAGTATGTAGGAGTTGCCCTGCAAATTGATGCATTGTTTTGCTAAATGGGATATTTTTGTTATAGCAAGTGTAGGTGTTTTTCACTACTGTTTTTATGACATGGACCCTCTGGTTGGATTTCAATTACTTGATTGAAATGCACCCATTGATTCCTCATGTTTGAGTAGTACTAGTTTCCTTAGCAGTTTTTTGTATTGAATTATTTTTCCTACCAACTTATGTTTGGTAGATATTTGTGTATCCTTGCATAAGGACATGTTTTCATTTTCCATTATGATAACATGGTTCCTTGTTTGCATTTTAGTACTTTACTTATCATGCATGCTTGCATAGCAAACTTTTAGTAGAAACATGTCTATAGGAATTCCTCCTTTTTAGTCATTGTTTCTATTGTTCTCACTATGAGAAATTGTGTGTTTCGTGATGAGTATATTTCCTTGTTGCACTTGTGTAGGCCCACTGATTTGTCAAAGTAACTTTTACAAATCATGTGCCTTATTTATTCTTGATGTGAATTTAGACTTAGTAAGATAGCTACCTTTTTCTTTTGTTGTTTGGTTGATAGACCCATTGCCATGATTAATGTGGTGCATGTTTTATATACTTTTAATAGTCTCACCCTTGTGAAACTAATGCTGTGTTTGGTTGCACAGAATTCATCTCTGAATTGAATTGGCAATACAATACCAAATCAACGATTTCAATGGAATACCACAATTGTTGTTTGGATGCGCGTGGTATTCATCTGCAGAATCGAAAAAGCAATGGAATTCTAAATCATGTTTGGATGCACATTGTGTGGAATTGAATGTTTTTTCAAGTTCGAACAATATCATCTGTGTAATATGGATGAAATATATATATATATATATATATATATATATTAGAATACTATTTTTCACATAACAATCTTTTTTTTTCTCTTTCCTTTTTTTCTTTGTTTTTTCGTTTCTCCTTTTTTTCACAGGAGGAAAATTAAATGGAGAAAAAGGGGCAAGATTTACAACGAATACACGGATCAAGCTCGGGTCATGCCGGCGAGGACGAGCTGCCGGACGCTGAGGATGACACGCTGGCCAGGACCTCGACAAGATCCGTCATGGCGCGCATCTGCATCTCCAGCGCCTTGATGTAGTCCGACGCCTCGCTCAGCAACGCACGGTGGGCGGCACGGGAGGCAAGAATGGTGCGGCTCCAGCGGGAGCGCCCGCGGGCCGCCACAGCGAGGGCGCGGTCGGCCGCCTCCCGCACTGCCAGGCCGCGCGTCGGGGCCGTCGACGGGGACGCGCCGCCCCGAACAAGACGGAGCGCCTCGAAGAGCTTGGACGAGTAGATCTCGTGCTCGCGCCGCGTCCGCCACTTGCAAGCCTGTGCCTCCGTGCCCGGCAAGCGAGGTTCGGCGAGGAGGGGGAGAGGAGGACGGCGGGACTTCTCGGGAGCTCAACGAGGCGGGGCGAGGCTCCAATCGCCAGCGGCGACAAATCGCGGTGGTGGCTACGGTTTCGGTTGTGAGGGGAACATGGCAGGAGGACGGGGAGGAAGGCGTGGGCTCAATTCCGAGCGATTCAGAGGTCTAGAGCTTGGAATCTTTTGGGCAGAAAATTACACGCGCGGGTGGGGGGCTCAGAATTGAGCCCAAATTCCACGACCCAATTCTGAGCGCAACCAAACAGCGGAATTTGCCTATTTGGGCCTCAATTCCAATTCCGAGCCCCAATTCCGTGCAACCAAACAGGGCATAAGTATATTTTGGGTTTATTAATATCTTGGTATGAGAGTGGCACACCCACTGAATCCATGATATTAAGGTTGTGAGATATGTCCCTCCAACCTTAAGTTGTCTTATTAAATGGCATTTCTGCCAAGTAGGATTGTTTGATTGTTTGCCTCAATTAATAATTGTGTGATTGGTTATTATTAGTTTCCTTGCTGCATGTATTGATATGCATTGTTGCTTGCCTTGATTGGTTCTGAATGTGTGTCCTTTATTCCTTTTACGGCGTTAGAAAACGAAGAGGAAGGAAGTGTCGGGAAGCGGTGTTTCAAGTTCCAGTCACTCCAAAACCAGGGACACAAGAGATACCAGGCAAGCCATCCTGATTGCTTGCTGATACAATACTTACCATTATCTATCATGCATGTTTTACATCTGAAGTTTTACCAAAACTTGATTATCAAAACTACTTTTGATGTGGCTATTACTACTATGTTAGTATATAGGTTACTATCATGCCAGTAGTTAAACTTGGTAATACCAAGCCCATAAGCCACCATATGGTATTTATTACCATCAAATATATTAGTCCCTAAGTGGACACCCTAAAATTGTGATTCTACAAAAAACAAAGGCTTTACAGAAAAACCCGGAGAAAAGGCGGATCCTTGTTCTCCGGAGGAATGTGGAAGTGGTCATTTTTGAGAAAATGGTGTTTTTCAAAAATGACACATAACCTAGTCTTCGCTGGACAACCTTTACCGTACTGCCACTTTACCCCAATATGGGTAGGGGCTTGATTAAAAACTTGTTATGGTTAGTATGTGTGCTATCTCAAGTGCTATAGGGGATGGGATCCTCCGAACCGAAATGTTGCTAGGAGTGGGGAATACGGGACATCTAAAGTGTGGGATTAATTTTCCCTCCGGATGCAGCAGTTGGGCCTCCTGTCTGGGCGGTGTGGGACACGGCTTGCCGGGGAGGGGGAAACCCAATTGAAGAGATAGTCATGTTCTAGCTTGTACATAGTGGATAGTCAAGATCAGTTATCTGATGTTCTCATAGGTTGAGGACAGTCCATGGGTGTTTCATGGCGGATTCTGGATCTGGTGGAAATGTGTACACCTCTGCAGAGTAAAACTATTTCGAGATAGCCGCGTCCTCGGATATGGACGGTTGAATGGCCATGTAGCTAGCATTGTGTCAATGTTTTCAAAAGAGAAAGTTTTTGAAAAGGAATTGTATTTGTGAAATACTGGAAATGATGAACTTGTGAAGTTCGGAAAGGAATGGAAACTTATACCGTGGAGGTATCATCGATGACGAAAAGCCAGATGTTGTTATACAAAACAAAATGTTTTGAAAAGGAAACCTTTTCTACTCTAAGCAAGAATTCTGGAAACAGATTCCAAGAAGTTTTGCAAAGAGAAAATATTCTTTAACAAAACTTTACAAAACCTCTTGTACATGTGATATCTACAAGAGAAATAAAACTATATTATTTTCTTCTGAAGTATCTTCTTCAACGAAGATACAGATTAACCTGACTGCAACTGTGGTGTCATCATATATGAACACCATTGATAGTGAACCCTATTTATAGCCTACCTATTCCACCATATAAGCATATTTGCATGTTTGGTAAGTGACATGATGGATGTCTTGCTGAGTACATTCAAATGTACTCATTATGGTTTCGCCCCTGGTATCTACTTATCAGATTTTGAGAAGGAACCTCCGAAGGATATCTATGAAGAGAAGTACGGAGCTGACGGCTTTGCGAACTAGGATCGTCTCCGGGTCAGCAGCCTGTAGGTTAAGGCGTGACTTGGGCTCAACTACGTTGTGTTTTATTTGTCTTCCGCTGTGTTTGTTAAGTTGCCTGCCCTTTGTGGCAGTTGCTTAAATTTGATCATGTGATCATTTGTGTAATACCTTTATGTATTCGTGTAATGGATGATGTATTTCTGTGTGCCAACTGTGTATGTTGTTCACGACTGATCTTTCTGGGATCGTGAATGTATGCATACGTAGGGTTTCAGACTGCCGGTCTGGGGTCCTTACAGGCTTCACAACACTTGTGGCCCATTCCTTCTGTGAGTCCGACTCACAAACTCGGTCCATTTCCGGTTCGGGTCCAACCCGACCAATACTTGCTCCCGCTCTTAAGTGTGCGACCCTGCAGGCTCATGGCGACTTGGACACGATTGGAGTCCGACTCTCAATCGATGAATCGGTAGCGGCTCCTAGCAGAACGTGCCGACTCCCAAGTCCCATTGAGTCATGACGACATACCTTTCAATGTGATATACATCTTAGTCCCTTTTGCCTCACGATATACCTTGTCGAGCTATAGGCGATTTATCGTCATCCCTTAAATAGCTCAACTCTCTTCTCGGTCCGAGATATGTGATTCATCTGACTAACTCTTTAGTCAATAGACACAGTTAACACTTAACTGAGTCGCGCATGGCCATGCTTCTTGAATCATATCACTCGAGAGGGCCTAGAGAATATCTCTCCATTCGGAGGGGCAAAATCCCATCTTGATTATCCACATCACGCAGCTTGCTTCTCATTCGACCCGGACTCTGCCTTTATAGCTGCCTTGTCACGAAACAACGTTTGACAGAACCTAAGTCGGTGATCCACAACTTGGATTGTGCGACAACCTCAGGTCTAAGGATTACATTGATTGAGACATGCAAATGACGACTTGCTCGTTGCATCTCAATGTGGGTCAGTCCGACTTGCTAACTCTTTAGCCAAGTCCGTGAATGTTGGAATGGCATCACTATGCCCATGACAACTGGAACCGTGTCATCAGCCAACACTCACATTAGTCTAGGGTGTGTGTCCAGCACAACCTAAATGACCAAGGACAATCTAGTATGAACAACATGAATATATAGTTCCATAATCGAATCACATATTCAATGACATATATCAGATGTTCAAAACAAGGACAACTTAATAACTTTATGAATACAGTGGGAATTACATCATACATGATTGCCTCTAGGGCATATTCCCAACAAAATCATTCACTTGTTTTCTGGTATTTTCTGATCATTTCTGGATTGTTTTCATTTTGGCATCCTTGTTATTTTCAATCAAAATTCAGGTGGAAATTTTGTAGTCAACTAGTAATAATATTTAGAGTGATTAAAATCAAGAAAACAATTTGACAAAATTTTAATCTCATGTTTTCCTTAAGTTTTTCTATAAAAACTCACTTCTGAAAAATAAGCCAATTAGGTGTTTATCACCCTTGCTATCTATATGCTAGAGAGTCACATTTTGTGTTTTCTTGGCGTTAATGTGATCTCTATTATATGGACTACAAATTGGTTAACTTGGTTTGAAAATTTGAATCACGGAAACAATCAAATGCTTGATGTTTTTGTGTTAAGAAAATAAGACAGAATTAGTGATTTCTAGAAAACACAGAAAAGCCCAAACTAGCTGTTTTTCCACCTTGTTTTCATGGTGCATTTGAACTTCAAAATTATTTTCTTTTGCTGTTTATGAAAGTACAAATGTTTCTTAACAGAACCATACTTGGAAAACAAATTGTGAATAAGATTTGGTTCATGAAAACAACTAAGACATTTGGCTAATCCACTCTGTTAAACCAACACTTAGAAAAATTCTGAGACTGAAACTGAAACTGAATTTTTTCCAGAAACAGTGAGTTTGCACGATTTTCAAATGATCATAACTTTTTATTGGTCGAACCAAATGCTGCACGGTTTGGAGCTTCTAGAAGCCTAGTCAGCACCCATCATTTTCAACCCTTAATCACCAATTTGCTTTGACCACAGAGGGAGAGAGAGTGAAGAAGAGAGAGGGAAACTGGAAGGAGAGGGATGGGCACTTACGAAGGAATGGATCTTAGACCCTGCGGGTAAGGACACCCCGTCTCAGGCCCGACGTTAAGGCCCAAGAAGGGAAACCTTGGAGTATTCTAGAAGGCCCAACAGAAGCCCACCCGCAAGACTTGCGGGTCAAGACAAGAACTCCTATACGTAGTCTACTAGGACTCATGTAATCCCCCTCCTGGCTGCATATATAAAACCACGAGGGAGGAGAGAAAAAGATCATCCAATCTGGACAACCAATCTAGGGATCCAATCTAGAGAGAGGAAGATACAAGTCACAACTAGACTAGGCAATACACGGGATACCCCGTACGCCTCACCATGGCACCGCCATTGTAACAGCTCGACTATCTCGCCATAATACAGATCAGACAAGCAGGAGTAAGGGTTTTACCTCTACGAGGGCCCCGAACCTGGGTAAATCTTTCTCCTTGTTAGCCGTGGAGATCACCAGCACATACATTGTTCCCCTACTCGAAACCATACCGGCTCATCCGAGCGATTTCTCGACACGACTCTTCGCCAATTGGCGCCGTCTGTGGGAACGACACGCGCTAGATTTACGGTCTCGCCGGCCTCATCTACATCAAGCTTCGGATCTTCGAACCAATGGATTCGATCTACCTTGGCTCCTTCAACTTCATCGAGCACTCGCCGGCATCACGCACGGCCTTCATCGTCTACATCGACATCGTTCTTCACGCGCATGTTGCAATACAGCAGCAACGTACATATTGCGGACGTCATCAACGGCGGCTCGAAACTCATCTGGAAAATTCCTTAGGTGGAAAACTGCGAAATCAAATTATCTACCGGCTCCAAAAAGAATCGGAGAATTCTGACGGTTAGATCTCCGTGGATGACCCGAACACTGAAACCCTGTCAGAATCTGACGGAACTCCGTGTGACTTTGGGAAAACAATTCTGACGGTCGACTCGGACATCAACTCGACGATCACACCGTTGAACAGCTGCGGAATACAATCCCGCACCACCCCGACGTTTCTGAGCCAATTCCAACAGTTAGATCTCCGTCAGCGGCTCACGCACCGAGACACGTTTTTGGATCTCTGCGAGTTCGCGAATTCAAATCGCGGATCCAGGTTTTATTTCGGCAATTTGCGAGTCGACACAAAGAACAAGTAACGTCAACGAAACATGGCGACTCGCCATACTACTGCCCGGGGGCTCGACATCAACATTGCCATCCGTGTACACACTATAAACATCGCGGCTCCGCCGCGTCGAGTCCTTCGAGCAAACATCGCAACTCCGCCGCGTCGACTCGGTCCGCCGCGTCGAGTCCTTCGAGCAAACATCGCGACTCCGCCGCGTCGAGTCCTTCGGGAAGCATCGCGACTCCGCTGTGTCGAGTCCTTTGGAAAAACATCGTGACTCCGCCGTGTCGACTCAGTCCGCCGCGTCGAGTCCTTCGAACAAACATCATGACTCCGCCGTGTCGACTCGGTCCGCTGCGCTGAGTCCTTCGGGAAACATCGCCACTCTGCCGCGTCGACTCGGTCCGCCACGGCGAGTTCTTCGAGCAAAGATCGCGACTCCGCCGCGTCGAGTCCTTCGGTCAGACATCGCGATTCCGCCGCGTCGAGTCCTTCGGACAAACATCGCGACTCCGCCGCGTCGAGTCGGGAAGCATCGCGAATCCGCAGCGTCTACTCAATCCGCCTCGTCGATTCCTTCCTGGAAACATCACGACTCCGCCGCACAACTCCACTACATCGAATCCTCTCGACGAAGCGTCTCGGCGGCTGTCCTTCGCCGCAGGCACACTCATTGCTCGGGGGCTATGCTGCAAAGTAGACACACTCGAGAATTCGCCGCAACCGCACTCGACACTCGGGGGCTGAGGCACGAAACAGCCGCACTCGACGCACAAGTCCGGTTCATTGATTCCGGCGATATCACTCGACACCGCTCGTCGACTACGGCAGTGTCACACAAAGATAAGTTCCTCTTATACGAGTCGACATATTTACCTTTTTATGTGTTTCTAATCTGCTGTGAAGTTACACCTAACACTCGGGGGCTGCGCCCCGTGAACTACATGTATACTCGACACCCGTCATTTTGCGCGTTACACTACCACATTTACGCGCTACAACCCGAGTAGCTGATACTGCCTGACGTCGACCCTTGACTCTGACCCGGTTTGCAGCAGCAACTGACAGGTCGGCAAAGAGTATAGACAATGGCTGTCAGGCTAACGAAAGGGCACAGTGTACGATGCAAAAGTGTCGCATATGATCAAATTATTGCCTACCAACAGGCCATACTCGACTCCGCGAGTCGATAAATTGTTGGTTCACAACCAAAATTAACCCGAGGAACAATTTGTTCCGTACATTTTGCTATACACAGCACTACTGTTACATTATTTAACCACATACAATTATATGGCTGCAACTGCAACGCAGGAACCACAACGTCGGCTGCAACTTCGACAGTCGACACATATCCTCCGCTCGGAGTCGGGAGTCGACACAATTCTCCGCTCGGAGTCGCCAATCGACACAATCCTCCGCTCGGAGTCGCCAATCGACACAATCCTCCGCTCGGAGTCGACACATATCCTCCGCACGGAGTCGACAGTCGACACATATCCTACGCTCGGAGTCGACAGATGTCCTCCGCTCGGAGTCGATAGTTGACCGTTGACATCGATCCTCCGCTCGGAGTCGACATACCCTCGTCCGGGAGTCGACGCATGTCCTCCTCCGCGAGCCAATAGAAGACAAGCACAAGGGGTTAGCTTCAGAACAACTTGAGCCTATGCCCGACTCTGCGAGTCGAGCATAGCCTCGGGGGCTACTCCCATCGGGAGCACTGTCGTGCACCCGATAATTCGAAGAAGCAACATTGGAAGATCTTTGAGTCTAAGCCCGATTACAAATAATCGCACATAGACTCGGGGGCTATTCCCGTCGGGAGTGCTGGTCGCGCAACCGAGAACGCTACACGCTCACTCGACGTAATACCACGTCGGAAGCATCTAACACGCTGGCCGCATATCTGAGGAGCTCTGTCAGATTTCTTCGTCCAGGTTCTTATTGTGGTCGTACAAACCTCATATTAACTCGGATGAAGAAAAATAAAACATCAAACTTGTCCGTCTCGACGAGACGCATACGACAACGCGGGCCAATTCGTGAAATCATAACATGTTGAAGACTTTTAGGGTCCATCTTCTTGTGTGGACTAGGTTGCTGGGCGTCCGCGTCAACTACACGACTTTCATGTCGTCGTGCGACTCCGCCACGTCCGCGTCAACTACACGACTTCCTCGTCGGCTCCGTCCGCCGTGTCGAGTACACGACTTCCTCGTCGATTACGTCCGCCGTGTCGAGTACACCTCCACCGCGTCGATTACGTCCGCCGTGTCGAGTACACCTCCACCGCGTCGACTCTGTCCGCCGTGTCGAGTACATCTCCACCGCGTCGACTCCCTCCGCCGTGTTGAGTGCACCTCCACCGCGTCGACTCTATCCGCCGTGTTGAGTACACCGCTACCGCGTCGACACTATCCGCCGTGTTGAGTACACCTCCGCCGCGTCGACTCTATCCGACTTGTCGAGTACATCTCCACCACATAATTACGTCATTGCGCACCTCATAACACGAAATCTCTTTCGTATGGGCATATCAAGACGCGAAATTTCTTTCGCATAGTCACCCTGACACGAAATCTCTTTCGTATGGGCACATCAAGACGCGAAATTTCGTTCGCATAGTCACCCTGACATGAAATCTCTTTCGTATGGGCACATCAAGACAAAATTTCTCTCGCGAAAACTTCATAACACGAAATCTCTTTCGCACAAGATCAAGAAGGAAGATCTCTTCACCCGAAGAATTGCAAAACATGATTAAGGAAAAATCGCGAGTGTGCGGCTCCCGCAACTCTACCACGCGATGTATTTACACATCCTTATCCTGGATCGTTCGGCCCACTAGGCACATCCGGATTCCGTATTCTCTCGAGTACGAAGGTAAGACCCAAAAGATCTCTCTTGAGGGCCTGGAATCGCACTCAAGCTGCGTCCTCCGGTAAATTTCCGTGTCAACAACAGGAAGAAAAATCCTAGCGGACGCGCCGGGTACCACTTTAGGTTAAGTTCGACTCGGTAAGACCTCCACGGCCCAGTCGCAACGATCACCTCGCCGGATTCGAGTCGGAGGTCTTGAATTCGCGTAGGCCAGAACCGTTTTTGCCCTAGATGCAATTAATTGGCCCTGATCTTTCGGGAGAGCCAAGCGACTGAGCCACATCCTTCTGCGAAAACAGCCAACACCAGGCACGTTTACCCCTCGATACTCGAGTATGGGAAAGCGCATCGCACACAGGGTATGCACCCTCACAACCAGACGATTGAATAACCAATCGAAGATATCAAGAACGGACTTTGAGCGTCTACCCGACAGATTCTCAAACGAGTAAACGCTCGGGGGCTACTGACGAAGGAATGGATCTTAGACCCTGCGGGTAAGGACACCCCGTCTCAGGCCCGACGTTAAGGCCTAAGAAGGGAACCCTTGGAGTATTCTAGAAGGCCCAACAGAAGCCCACCCGCAAGACTTGCGGGTCAAGACAAGAACTCCTATACGTAGTCTACTAGGAATCATGTAATCCCCCTCCTGGCTGCATATATAAAGCCACGAGGGAGGAGAGAAAAAGATCATCCAATCTGGACAACCAATCTAGGGATCCAATCTAGAGAGAGGAAGATACAAGCCACAACTATACTAGGCAATACACGGGATACCCCGTACGCCTCACCATGGCATCGCCATTGTAACAGCTCGACTATCTCGCCATAATACAGATCAGACAAGTAGGAGTAAGGGTTTTAGCTCTACGAGGGCCCCGAACCTGGGTAAATATTTCTCCTTGTTAGTCGTGGAGATCACCAGCGTGTACATTGTTCCTCTACTCGAAACCCTACCGGCTCATCCGAGGGATTTGTGGACACGACTCTTCGACAGGCACGGCCTGACAGGCTCGCCCCTGTCGCGTGCCACAGTGCAACCCCGCCGTTTTCTTCCTTTTCCTCGACCCTTGTCATTTGACTCGCCTAGTCATGCCCCTCGCCACGCCCAAGAGCCAAATGGCACGGCATGGGAATGCCGGAGCGCGCACGGGCGCGTTTCACTTACGCCCGTGGCCACCCGAGCGTGCACCACTGCCGCCCCGCCCCTATAAATCCATGCCAAGGCCCCTGCCCTTGCTACCACTCGTTCACCCGCTCACTCACTCTCTCCAGCCACCGCAATGAACTCGAGAAGCCACTAGCTAGCCGGAAACACCGGAGAACCACCACGGCCACCGCGGTTCAGTCGAGGTGAAATACTCGCGCCTCAATCCACCCTAGCTCTCTCTGTCACTCTAGATCGAACCCCCACCATCCGTAGGCCGTGCCTGACGCTTCCCGTGGTTCCTCGTTTGTAGGGACGCCGGAGAGCATGTCGGAGCCGCCGCGGGACACATGCACAGCGCGTTGATTGGAGCTACCTCGAGCCACGATCTTCGCGCCCCTGCACATCCCCGAGCCTCTGCGACCTCATCGACCACTCGCCACCGTTCTGCAAGCCCCCTAGGTGAGCTATTTCATCCTAGCTCGCCGCCGGCCGCGCGCGAGCTCATCAGAGAGAAAAAGAAAAGAGAGAGAGGAGAGGCGATGACCGTGCGTCGTAGATCTAAAGATCTACGGTCACGTTTGAATCGCGAACCGGTACGCGCTCTTCGCGCACGCCGTGGAAGCGAGGCGGGCCTCTGAGCGCAAATGGGCCGCGCGCCCGTGTGCTGCTCAGCCCGCGGCAGTTTTCTTTTTCATTTTCTAAAATGAACAAAATCTGCTGTTTACTTTAATCGTGTAAAAGAATGTTAAACTCAAAAATAAAATGAACCAAAATTACCTGAGGTGTATGAACGACTTCTTGAACCGATGCAGCTTGCAGAACTGGTTTTGAACGTTTTATGAACGAATGAAAAATGTTGAACTTAGCACAATCTGTTAAAGAAAAAATGAAATAACTTTTGATTGGAATGGTTAAAATGTGCGAACTAAAATTCCTGCAATATCCCTTGACTAGATCTACCAGTAGGACTTGACCTCAACTCAAGGTGAGCTACCATTTGAAAATGACATTCATTTTGGTAAAAGTCCAGTAGCATGTTCTGTGAATTTTAGGATTTATTTTACCACACTTTTTGATGTCAATCCAATTGGATCTATTATATATTAGTTAGATCTATGTTATCCTAGCTTTGTGTGATTTTTAGATCTCTATATTTAATTTGGCAACAGATCTAAGAAATTGTACTTTTCTGTTAAAAATAATATGAGTAGATTTGGTTTGTGAATAATTGCTTGCTAGTGTTATTCCGTTTTCAAGCATGTTTAAATGTTGTATTTAGTGTTATTATGTGGTTTTCTCACAGATCCAACATGGTAGAAATTTTATGCATGTTTAGGATTTGTTTGAAACTAGTATGAGCATAGGAGTATCATCTAGTTTATTTCTATTTAATCTTGTAAATGGAAATGCTTAGCTATGTTTGTCCAAGTTAATATGAGTGTTTTCACATGGATCCAGTACCATTTTGGTACTGGTTAGCACTTGTTTTCATCTCTGTAAGGTTACAGTTGTTTTCTTTAGAGATGCATGTGTAGATTTATTATTTATTACTAGTAGTATTGTTTTCACTAGAATATCTTGTGGTATTTTTACTTAGAATATGTTTGGTTTCCACAAGTTGGACCAGAGGCTAAATACCTCTTAAATGACATGGAAAACTTAGTGGAACACCCACCGGTTCCATCTCATTTGGTTGAGAAATGTTTAATCTCAACCATAGGAGTGTGGTAATAATAGTAACTATTTTTTTTTTTATGCATGCTTGTGTAGAATTATTTTATGAACTTGTGTGTTATTTATGAGTGTGCATTTCTTGTTGTATGTAGAGTTGAGTTTTATTGTTTGCTTGGTATGGTTCTGATTGAGTGTCTTCCTTTTTATTTTTACGACGATAGAAACCGAAGAAGAGGTAGTTGGAGCAGGAGGTTATTACTACCACTCCTGTTGTAATCACGAGCAAGACCCTCGTTTCCTCCAAGGCAAGCCATCCTTAAAGCTTGATGTTATTCCCTAGTTATCATTATCTATCATGCATTATCTACTTCTGAAGTTTTCAAAAACTTGTTTACCAAAAACTATTTTATTGAGTGAATATTACTATTAATATTATATAGTATATTATCCCTTCGCCATTAGTCAACTTGGTGTTAACAAGCCCTTTAGCCCCCATAAGGTATATAAATACCGCCTAAGATAATAATTTTGAGTCCCTAAGTGGACACTTTTAAAATGTGCTTTTGCAAACAAAAAGGAGAGTTGTTTTCAAATGTTTTACAAAAGGCACATAACCTAGTCTTCGATGGACAACCAAGAAGTACTGCCACTCTACCCCAACATGGGTACGGGGCCTCTATTTATACTTGAGCTTGTTAGTGTGTGTTACATCCCAAGATGCTATAGAGTGGATGATTCTCTGAACCGAAGTGTCGCCAGGAGGGAGGAATGAGACATACACAGTGAGGGATTAAGTTCTCCTCCGGGTGCGACTGTTGGGTCTCCTTACAAGGCAGGGTGGGACATGGTGCCGGGGAGAACACGCCAACTGAAGGGATGATCATATACTAGCTTGTGTCAGAGTGGACAGTTAGGATCATTCTCTGATGCTTGCATATCGATGTGTCAATCCATGGGTTATTCATGGCAGACGTTTGGATCTAGTGGAATGTGTACACCTCTGCAGAGTAAAACTATTCAGAATAGCCGAGCCCTCGGATATGGGAAGTTGAAAGGCCATGTAGCTAGTATTGTGTCAAGTTTTGAAAGTGTGTTTTTTAACAAAGGCTTGTACCTGAGAGGTACTGATGAAGGACCTGGACATGTTGTTCCAAGAAGTTTTGCAAAGAAAACCTTCTTTTATAAAACCTCTTGTACATGCGATATCTACAAGAGAAAGAAAAAATTTATTATTTTCTTCTGAACTATCTTGTTCAACGAAGATACAGATGAAATGAATGCAACTATGATGTCATCGTAGATGTACACCATAGGTAGTGAGCCCTATTTATAGCCTACCTATCCACCATATAAGTATGATGCATTTTTTAAGTGTATAAAGGATGATTTGCTGAGTACATTCAAAAGTACTCATATTGGTTTCGCCCCTGGCTATTTACCTGGCCAGACTTTGAGGAGACGCCTTTGGAGGAGAAATACGAGGAAGGGTACTATTCTGACAATTATGCGAACTAGGCCCGGCTCCCGGTCAACAGCCTATCGCTGACGGCGTGACATGGGCTATCTACATGTGTTTTCTTTCCGCTGTGCTTGTGAGTTGTGAGACTTGCCTGTCATGCGTGACAACTAATAAAGACTTGGTCATGTGACCATTGGCTTGTAAGACTTGTTATTCGTGTAATGGATAATGTATCTGTGTACCACTTCGTATGTTGTTCACGACTGAATTTCCTGGGATCGTGAATGTATGCATATGAGGGGTTCTGGACCTTCCGGTTTGGGGCCTCTACAGGAGGGCATCACGCAAGGAGAACAGCCCATCGCCCCCTACCCACGCGTCACCAAAAAATGCCACGAGCCATCTTCCATGTACATGGCGACGGGCCCCATACAACAGGTGTCCGGCTCTTCCCGGGGGTTACTGACTCCTCCTCGCGGGGCTTCGCTAATCTCTTTCCGCGTGAGCACCATTCTTCGACACATGGTCAGTTCCCCATGTGCCAGGACTGGGTACCCCCTCCGCTGGGGTACCGAAAGTAGCCCTCGGGGGTGTCATGGTGGATCTTTTTATGTCGTCGTTTCACGCCCTGACCTTGTAGCCACAAAAAAGGTTAGTCCACGTTAAGCGCAACCCCGAAGCGGACCGCTTTGAACTTTGAGTCAGCTGGGGTCCGCATCCCACCCTCTCCTTCTAATGAGCTAGAGAGCCCTGATCTCGAGCACATCCACATTCATAAGGAGGGGAAGGACCCAGGTGCTTGGTAGGTGAACCGTGTGCATCCGGTTCTCTTCCGCCGGTCTTTAAATAGGCATGTGCCTCTCCAACTCCAGGTCTATACATCGCCTTCCACTCATCTTTTCTCCTCCAGATATACCCCCTTCCTCCCTACGCGTCTTCCCCGTCGGGTGATGTCACAACAAGCGAAGAAGATCAAGGGCAAGAAGACGGTCAAGATGACGGACCGTGAGTGTCTTTGGGAGGAGCTGAAGGACAAGGACGCCTTCTTCCCCCCCCCCCCCCCAGGGTGTTGTCCCAGATCCTTGGAGATTCTGCTTGGGTGCATTGTGTTGGATTACAACGAGCATCAGGCGTCCATCCTGCAACATGCTGATGCCCCGCCCAGTGACCTGGGCGGTCTGCATATCCATGTCTTCTACTGCTTTCTAATCTCAGGGTTGGTTCCCCCGATGTTGCACTTCTTCCAGGCGGTGATGGCTGCCTTCTCTCTTCGTCTGGCCCAGCTTCACCCCAACGCCCTGCTAGGGTTGGCCATCTTCCAATACTTCTGCAAGACCTTCGTGGGATTCCTTCCTTCGGTGGCCTTGTTCTGCCATTACTTCTATCCTCGGGTGGATCTGGAAACCATGTCGCGGGGGCGGTCTACTTTTGCCGCCAGGAGAACCAAGTAGACCAGTTCATCCCCACCACGAAGAACAAGAAATGGGACGAGTCGCGCCACTAGTGGGTCTTCGTTTGTTTTCCAACAGCGGATGATTGCCTTCAAGAGCCAGATGGCACATGTGAACACGAGGCGCAGTGGGCCGAGAAGAGCGCCGGTGAAAGATCACCTTCCGTTTTGATAATTGATGACAACACAATCTTATATATATTTACTAATTGGAGACTCACTACGAGCCACCACGTTAATCCTAGAAAATTGTATTAAAGTAGCCCTTTGATGTGAATTGTGTGGTCAAGATTGAATATTAGTTAGAGGAGTTTTGTCTCTTTACATACCATGTCCACTTATAACGGATCGGGAGTTGTATTTGTACACGTCACGTGAT
Source organism: Alopecurus myosuroides (assembly GCA_028641055.1). Taxonomy (NCBI): domain Eukaryota; kingdom Viridiplantae; phylum Streptophyta; class Magnoliopsida; order Poales; family Poaceae; genus Alopecurus; species Alopecurus myosuroides. Next base: position 143,401,831 of record CM054057.1, read on the forward strand.
CTAACGTATGGGGCAAACGTCTCCCACCCAAATAAATTAGGGCTCCACAAACAGTGTATGAGTAGGACTCTTATTTCTAATCAATTACAGTATGTATCATCCCAACTCAAAAAATGAGACTAAGAGTTCTGGAGACCATGTCTCCTTGATTTTTTATTATTATGTCCTATACAACTCTATAAAAAGAGATTTTTAGCAGCTAAAGTAGGTGTCAGAAAATAAGGCACCTGTTTATCGCTTCTACATGAGACCGACTGACTCAGACAAATATACCTCAAGGAGTTTGATGTTTTTTTCTTGCGGATCCAGATCTATCGACATGCTTTGAAGTGCAGTCATGCTCTATAATGGTTCACGTTCAAGATAAAAATAAAGTGTGTCACGTTGATGGTTCACTCTCATGATAAAATAAAGTGTGTCATGTCGCTTAGAGTATTCGCAGAGCTTGCGTGCAAACATGTGCGGAAGCCACGTATGTTCATATGTCATTTCCGTAAAAATATTATACCATATGACATGAGATAGATATAATTAAATGGAAAAAATTATCGTTTACTTTATTTGACGGGTGAAAATAGTCGTACATGTTTTGTGTGTAATGGACATATCTTTTTTCCATGTTTTGTCCGAAAATAGTCGTACATGTTGTAAACCTAATAAGTCAGCCAACCTAAAAAGCTAGGTAAAAATAAAATTAGATCTGAAGATTTGGATGTCTGTAGTTGCTATCTTCCACCTAATTAATAATATTGGTCATAGAATGTTTATTATTCATTTCAAGCAGATTTACGTATAATTCGTCCTATGCTTTCTCGGCTTGGACCGACGACGTTTCGCCACCGCGGATGCCGGAGTTATATCCGAACCGGTAATATCGTAATTTAGGTCATGAAATTTGACACTTTTATTGCCATCTTCCATGGACCATTGGCAATTTCCACTATGGGGACTCTAGGGAGCGCGACATTTTGTACCCCGGGCTACATGTGGGCCATTATTTTGAATTTTTAAAAACTAAAACGTTATGTCTCGACAAATTCTGATAAAAAATCCTACACGTAGATGATGATGACTTCTACGGGTGTACCAAAAAAATGAAATTCTAAATCTTTTGTATTTGTTTGTTGTATAAAAATGGAATTTTTTTGATCTAGGGTGTGAACAGTGACATATTAAAAAACTCTCAAATTTCTCATAATTTGTCACTTTTGTGCAGGCCGGAATACAAACAAATTCAAGTTGAAAATTTGTAGAGCCGTAGATAGTGTCATTTTAAAAATTTAAGAATTTCTTTTCCAGTTTTATGAAACTTTAAAATGTTGATTTAAAAAATCGAAAACCGGACTACACATTATCTGGCCTATAAAGTGAATTTTAGGAGTCCGAGACTCTATGTTACACTAGTGGAAACAGGGCCATTTGTCCCAGGTCGTAAGGGCCGGTTGTCCCGGTTGTGCAACCGGGATGGGCTAGCCGGGACAAATGGCCCTCCCCCATTGGTCCCGGTTGTGCCAGGACCCGGGATGGTAAGGATGGCCCACGTGGCGAACCTGGGCCAGGGACGGCCAGGGAGTTCGTCCCGGTTCGTTTTAAGGACCGGGATGGATACCTTTCTTGAAAAAAAATATATTCCGCCAATTTTCCCCTGCCGCGGCAGGTTTTTTTCGTTTCGTTTTTTTGGGCTCCTGTCTCGCAATCCCCAACCGGCCTCCCCTTCCCCAGGCCCACGTCTTTAATTAAGCCCACTGGCCACATTTTTGGTTAAAAAGGCCCACTGGCCCGCGTCTTTTATTATATTCGGTCAACGGTTCGCAGGGGTCAAAGGGCCCACGGCCGCCTCGTCTTCCCGCCCCCCTCCACTTCCCCACGTGCGTGTGGCCAGCTGCAACCGCCGCCACGCCTCGGCTCCCCCCCCCCCCCCCCCCCCGCATTCATGGACGCCTGCAACCGCCGCCACGTTCCGGCCGCCGGTTGGCATGCCAGCCTCCCCCGGGTCCTTTTTAAAGGGCCCTCGCCGCCCGTACAACCCATTCACCCCGGCCGCGTCCCAGCCAAAGCAACCCTAGCCACCATGTCCCGCTGGTTCAAGCGCCCCAGGAACGACCACGAGGCCGGGTCCTCGAGCGGCGCGCGCTCCGGCGTTCCACCGCCGCCGGCGGAGGCCTTCAGCTTCGGCCCGGGAGGCGTCCGCATCGGTGGGACGCCGCGCGTCCCAGCTCCGCCTCCGGCGTCACGCGCTCCGCCCCGCGCCGCGCCCAAGGGCAAGCGCTTCCGCCGGTACGTCCGGAAGGAGTAGGCCGAGTGGCACTGGGCACGCGCCACGCCGGTGTTCTGGCCGGACGTCCACCTTCCGGACGGCTGGCACCTGAACCCGCAGCGCATTCCCGTGCCGCCGGCCCCGTCCAGCAGAGAGGCCCTGGGCGAGGAGATCGACCGCCGGCGCGGGCTCCTGCCGGCCCGCCTCCTCAGGGACCGCGCGTACGCGCGGAGCTCCCCCTACTGGGCCACCTGGCTCCAGCAGGAGCACGAGCAGCGCCGCCGCTCCAACATCCCCACAGCCGAGGAGGTGAGCACCGAAGACTACCCCGCGCCACCGCCGGGGAGGGAGCCGGAGCTGTGGCTCCTTGAGGACATCGACGACGCCATCCCCGAGGACGAGGACCCCTAGCTCCGGGACCACTTGGAGGAGGCCTACGAGGCCTCCCGCCGCTCCCTCGTCGAGGACGAGGTCAAGCGGTGGGAGGCGGTCCTGGCCGCCGCTCCCGCCGACGGCGCAGCCATGCCGCCCTCGCCCCCTGCGGCGCCTGCCCCTTGGTGGCACGTACTGAACGCCGACCTGGAGGCCTCCGAGGACCAACCGCCGCCCCCCGGCATGGAGTACGGGATGACCTGGGCCTGGACCGGTGGCGTATGGTCGCCGGAGGAGCTGCCCCCGCCACCGCCGCCGCAGCAGGAGGTGCTGCCCCCGCCACCGCCGTACACGCCCCCGATGCCTCCGCAGCCACCGGCGGGCCCGCCCCAGCTGCCTGCCCACCTGTGGCAGGCACCACCCTACCACTGCATCTCCTCCGAAGAGGAGGAGTAGGCCGGCGCCGGTGCGCCCCCCCTAGGCTAAGCTACCCACCCCCCCAAGAAACGTCCGGCCGCCTGTGGCCGCGCCGCCGCCGCCCCCTATATGTAAGCACGGCCGGCCGCCTGTGGCCGCGCCGGCCCCCTATATGTAAGCAAGGCCCCTGGGCCTTTTTTTTTAATATATATTTGTGTCCCTAGTCCAACGTGTCCCTAGCCCAACCCCGCCGGCGGAACCACCGCCGGCGGGATCTTCCTACTCGTTCCCGCCGCCGGCAGGGCTTCGCCAAGCCATGCCCGCTGTTCTGGGTGGTCGCTCGGCCTGGAGAAAGGGCCGAGATATTTATACACCTGGGCCTCTAGTCCCGGCCCGTGCCACCAACCAGAACTAGAGCCCCTTTGGTCCCGGTTGGTACCACGAGCCGGGACCAAATACTAATTTCGAATTTCCGTGGAACCCTGCGCGCCCAAAAATTTTTAGCGCCAAAATTTGAAAATGGTTAAGTTTGCACATTAACAACTTCTATATACTTTCGAATTTGACAAAAATTCCAACATGAAAAATGCTAGAATTTGCATAACTAATTTAAATCCATTTTTCGTTTAACTAAATAATTATTCTAACTATTGAAACTATTAATTATTTTACCATTTGTATATAATTTGAATATAAAAATGTTACAATTTTTGTTTTCTCTCGTGATCTTCCGAGTTAGTCCTGAGCATACAAGGCATCCCGGGTGCTTTATATAAAGTTCGACAAAGCGAGTTGTACCTTATTGACACGGTGAATTGGAGATCTTCGTCTACAACAGAAAAACCATAGTTTTCCTTCGAAGGTTTACTCTGAGCATTCTTTCGCCCTCTTTTCAAAACATAGTGTGGTGGAATTTCTTTGATATTTCTGATCTCAACAACCTTCAGTACCTGGCAACACGGAAGACCTACATTTTCAAACTTCTTGCAGCTACAAATGTTTCTGTCAGGATGGTATCTGTACTATCACTTCGAAGTGTGCCTGCAATATCTGCCTACAGTTATCTCATACTCGGGTGGATTTGCCGCTGGTTAGAATAATAATGAAGTCAGACTGTTCATAGTTGTAAGCTTTTTACCGGTCAATACAAAATACTGATCAAACAGAACTATATGATCATGTATTCCACGTTTATTATTACACATCACCAACAGACGTAGGAGAGAGAAACAGAAAAGTGGGTGGGTGTGCTGCTTGTTGGAATAATAATGAAGTCAGGCTGGTCATAGTTGTCAGCTTTTTACCGGTCAATACAAAATACTGATCAAACAGAACTATATGATCATGTATTCCACGCTTATTATTACACATCACCAACAGACGGAGGAGAGAGAAACAGAAAAGTGGGTGGGTGTGCCGCTGGTTGGAATAATAATGAAGTCAGGCTGGTCATAGTTGTCAGCTTTTTACCGGTCAATACAAAATACTGATCAAACAGAACTATATGATCATGTATTCCACGCTTATAATTACACATCACCAACAGACGGAGGAGAGAGAAACAGAAAAGTGGGTGGGTGTGCCGCTGGTTGGAATAATAATGAAGTCAGGCTGGTCATAGTTGTCAAGCACTCAATGCTTGCCAGCTTTTGACCGATCAATACAAATTATTGGTCAAACTTGCACCTACTCCATTCATAATCACAGAATATGTATAAATATCATTTTGGCTAACAAAATCTCGTTCATACTACGTTATAAGAACTATGAACATGTATTCCACGTTTATTATTACACATCACCAACAACATCCCTATCTAGTCTTCTGAATTTTCTTCGTGTCCCTTGCTTATGATCGCTTCGGCCATAACCATGGAGCATCTTCATTATTTAACGGGATGGTGGGATCAGCTTTCACTATGAAGGGTGGAATTTCAACAAACTTATTATAATCTTCTGACATGTCTGTCGTGTCCTCGATTCCCACGATGTTTCTTTTCCCTGAGAGAACTATGTGACGCTTTGGCTCATCGTATGATGAATTTGTTTCCTTATTTTTTTCTTTTCTTCGGTCTGGAAGACATGTCCTTCACATAGAAGACCTGAGCCACATCATTGGCTAGGACGAATGGTTCGTCATTGTAACCAATATTGTTGAGATCCACTGTTTTCATTCCATAAAGCGGGTCTACCTTTACCCCTTCTCCATTCAGGTTGACCCATTTGCACTTGAACAAAGGGACCTTAAAAGAAGGTCCATAGTCAAGTTCTCATATCTCCTCTATGTAACCATAGTATGTGTCATTTTTTCCATTCTCGTTTGTTGTATCAAAGCGGACACCACTGTTTTGGTTGGTGCTCTTCTTATCTTGGGAGCTCGTGTAAAATGTATTCCCATTTATCTCGTACCCTTGAAAACTCCCAATAGTCGAAGATGGTGACCCTGCCAACATGTACAGCTGATCTTCAACAGTGTTGTCATTTATAAGATGTGTTTGCAACCAACTTCCGAAAGTCTCCATGTGTTCGCAGTTAATCCATGAGTCATCCTTCCCCGGGTTTGCAGACCGTACAATATTCTTGTGTTCCTCGAGATACGTAGCCATGAACATAGAATTTTGTAGAACTGTGTAGTGTGCTTTGGTCAAAGAATGCCCGTCCCTAGGTATCATTGTTTTCTTTCCCAGCGTTCCTTTTCCCCTCAGTCTCCCCTCATGCCGCGATTCAGGAACACCAATTGTCTTAAGGTCAGGAATAAAGTCAACACAGAACCCATTGACCTCCTCTGTTCCATAGCCCTTCTAGATGCTTCCTTCTGGCCTAGCACGGTTATGAACATATTTCTTCAAGACTCCCATGAACCTCTCAAAGGGGAACATATTGTGTAGAAATACCGGACCAAGAATATGAATCTCTTCACATAGGTGAACCAGGAGATGAGTCATAATGTTGAAGAAGGATGGTGGGAACACCAACTCAAAGCTAACAAGACACTGGACCACATCCCTCTGTAATCTTGTCAGACTTTCTGGATCGATTACCTTCTGAGATATTGCGTTCATGAATGCAGATAGCTTCACAATGGGTACTCGAACATTTTCCGGTAGAAGCCCCCTCAATGCAATTGGAAGCAACTGCGTCATAATCACGTAGCAGTCATGAGACTTCAGGTTTTGGAATTTTTTCTCTGCCATGTTTATTATCCCCTTTATATTCGACGAGAAGCCAGACGGAACCTTGATACTGTAAAGGACTTCAAAGAATATTTCCTTCTCTGCTTTAGTAAGAGCGTAGCTGCTTCAGTAATGGCGCCTATCTGTGTGCTTGTTGCTTGGGTCTTTCATACGTTGCTGGTCCTCCTGTGCTTCTGGCGTATCTTTGGACTTCCCATACACGCCCAGGAAGCATAGCAGATTGACACACATATTCTTTGTCACGTGCATCACGTCGATCGAACACCGGACCTCTAAAACTTTCCAATAGGGTAGCTCCCAAAATATAGATTTCTTCTTCCACATGGGTGCGCGCTTATCAGGGCCGTACGGAACTGGTTGGCTGCCAGCAGCCTTACCAAAGATTACTTCTAGGTCCTTGACCATATCGAATATATCATTACCACTACGCAGCTCAGGCTTCTTCCGGTTATCTGCCTCACCTCTGAAATGCTTCCCTCCTTTCTTTCTTACGGGATGCTTGATCGGAAGAAATCTACGATGCCCCAGGTATACAACCTTTTTACATTTATCCAAAAAAACACTGTCAGTATTATCTAAACAGTGTGTGCATGCATTGTATCCCTTGTTTGTATGTCCGGAAATGTTACTAAGAGCAGGCCAATCATTGATGGTTACGAAAAGCAACGCCCGTAGGTCAAATGGCTTTTGTTCGTTCTCATCCCACACACGTACACCTGGTTTGCCCCACAATTGTAAGAGTTCTTCCACTAATGGCCTTAGATACACATCAATGTCGTTGCCAGGTTGCCTCGGGCCTTGGATGAGAACTGGCATCATAATGAACTTGCGCTTCATGCACAACCAAGGAGGAAGGTTGTACATACATAGAGTTACAGGCCAAGTGCTATGACTGGAGCTCTGCTCCCCAAAAGGATTAAAGCCATCTGTACTTAGACCAAACCATAAGTTTCTCGCCTCTCCTGCAAAGTCTGGGAAGTCTCTCTCGATCTTTCTCCACTGCGATCCATCGGCGGGGTGCCTTAACTTTCCGTCTTTCTTATGGTCTTCTTTGTGCCATCGCAACAACCTAGCATGCTCTTTGTTTCTAAACAGACGTTTCAGCCGTGGTATTATAGGAGCATACTGTCGTGGGATAATCACGGCAGATGTTACCTGGGGTAACTGATCTTGGGGCAAGACGACACAGGCGTTTGGGAGAGGGTTTAGCTCAGAGGAAAACATGGTGCAATTCGATCTGGTAGCCGGCTATCAAAGTCGCCGAGTCTCCGATCTTGATATAATAACTCAACTCTGGGATTACACTTGATGCTCGATATCACACGATGTTGCTAGGGTTCTTCGATCTCTGTCTAAAACTAGACCTGGGGGTCGGTTTATAAAGCACCCGTACCCCCTGGCGTATTCCCCAAGGCGCACCCCGGATCCTACCCGAACATGACGCACAAACCCTAGCTTTCCTTTACAATAACCCACAACCCGGGTTGCTGGGCCTACAAACTTGGGCCTTCCACAAACTTCCTTATCCTTAGCCGGATCCTGCGCACCGTCCTTTGGGCCGGGTTACTCCTTGAAGTTTGGCCTACCGGGTTATCGTCCCCCCATCAGTAGTCCCCAGAATAGCCTGGGCTTCACGGATCCTCCATGAAGCGCTCGCTATTCCCTGCAAAGATATCAAACATACAGGCATATAGAGGCCGGGTTAAGATGCTCTGATACTCAGCTAGGCCTTACTCCGCGGTGGCCATGTAGTAACCCGGGTTTTTTCCTCCAACTCCTTTAATTTTCCAAGTCTAAACCCTAATTCCATACTCGATAACCGATCCTGATATCACGGGATGGATTCCCTTTTCTCTTTTATCCAGATGCCTTGCTCAATATTTGGCGCATATCTCGCAGAAACTTAAATAAATAGCCGTTTACCTCCACAACTCCCGGCCCCCACTTACCGAACCGGGCTTACCCACTTATACTATAAATAAGCTCCTTGGGGGTAACCCGAACCCTAACGGCTCATTTCCCCCCATTCCGCTTCCTTTCTCCTTCTAAGCTCACTCTCACTGAGCACCACCACGGAAATCCCGCGCGCATCACCGGAGCCCACCGGTCGGAGGCTGCGCTCCGCCACGACTCGCCCCACGCCGCCGCCAAGATCCGCCGGCAAATCCCCATCCGGCCCGTCAAGGACCACGAAGGGACACCAGGCTTGCGCCATTTGCCTCCGCAAAGCCTCGCTCAGATCTCCTCCGGTAAGCCACTTGTGTCCATTAATTCGCGCTTGCACTTTTTGGTTTCACCTTAGATTAGATCCGAATCGACCCGCTCAAGATCCCTCGGCCACGCCGAATTAGGTTGCTAGCATTCTTTCCAGCTCGTCTAATAGATAAATTGCGGATTCCAATCCACTCTCCTACCGCCCGCAAGCATTAATTTTGCCAGGAATCTGAAGATAAGACTCCCAATCGGGGCCCGATCCACTCAAAATTTCCGCCCCGGCCTCAATCACCCGGCCGGACTTCCCCTTTTTTAGTTCCTTTCATTCGCGCTAAATGCCTGCACAGTCACCCATAGCCCTCAAAAGCTTCTTCAACATTTAGACCCCATAACTTTCGCCATAATGCTTAATACCCGGATAATTTCAAACTTCATTCTGCGAGCTATCACCCGGACTGTTCACAGTCTTTCATGTCTCAATATTACCCGGCCCATGCTTGGCCGGCTCGCAACTTCCGTGTCTTAATCCTCTTATCCTTTTATCTTGTACTTTGCAGGTCAACCACATGGCTCCCAAGAAGCAGGGGAAAACTCCAACCAAGGCTAAATCCACCAACTCCATATCCGCCAACTGGGCGCGGTCTACGGTCACAAAGGCCAAGTTAGAGGAGCTGGTGGAGCTGGGAGTTCTTCCTCCTCAAGAAGGTATCCAGTGGAGGGTGCCGGGTAAGGAGACCCGGCCTACCCCAACAAAAGATGAGGTAATCTGTTTCGTGGAACATGTGACCCGGGGTTTTCGACCGCCGGGTCACCCTTTTTTCCGTGATATCCTTAGTCACTACGGCCTTCGTGTCTTTGACATCGGACCCAATTCCGTACTAAACATTTCCCACTTTATTGTCCTTTCCGAATCCTACTTGTGCACTCCGCCAAGTCTAGCTCTTTTTATTGAGCTTTTTCAATGCAAACCGTGCCGCGAAAGCGGTGACGGGACGCTTCTCGCTTGCGGCGGGGTTTCTATCCAGCGCCGCAAGAACTCTCTGATGCCACCCCTCACCCTTAATTCCCATGTCAAGCATTGGCAGCTCTCATACTTCTACTGCCAACACACTTCCCCACCCGGCCAAAAGAAACTGCCGGGTTATTCGGAGGGTCTTCTTGACATTTCTGATAAGTTTAGTGCCTTCGCCCCTGACTCGGACAGGGAGGCAATTCAACCTTTACTAGCCAAAATTACCACTCTCACAGCCCAAGGCCTCATCGGGCTCAACCTGGTGAAGACTTGGGTCGACTTCAGGATTCAGCCCAATTCCATCCGCACAAAGTTGATGTGCGAGTATTCAGGGGAACCCTCAGACCCGCTGCGGTACTCCGACAACATCTTCGCAGCTGGCGACACTCATAAAACCATCAAGGGTTTTTTGACAGAAAAGCTCGAGGTAATCCGGAACATATCCGGGTTAGAGCCTTTCACACTTGAGAACCCAGCCCCCAAGGTGAAAACCCGACTTTGATGCCTTTACATTCGTTCTTTCCACTCGATACAGTTGATAATCCTTGCACTAACACCTTTCAGGCTGATGATGACTTTTGGAAAACCAATGCCTCCCCTAGCTCCGAAAGTCCAGAGGAGCAAGAGACTGCTAACTCGGACGAAGGTACTCTCCGAATTCTATTTGATTCACTTGGACTCACCTTAACCCCTTCATTTCCAACTATAACTTTGATGATATCCAGAACAAGAAGATGACGAGGAAGAAAACTCTGATGGCAAAGTAGAATCCGCCAGCGACGAGGAGGAACTGGAGCCGACAATCAAAGTCGGATCCAAAAGAAAAGTTCAAGAGGCCACCTCCAAGGTTTCATATCCCCTCCTCGCATTTAATTCGCATTACCTTAATGATATACCTGAGCTATCTTGACGTTATTCCGCTGGCCATTCTTGAAGGAGTCGCCCATGACCAAGCGTAGGTCAACTCGAAATCACCCGGGTGACGATGCCCTTAACCCGGGTATTTCATCGACCCCCATTCGGCGGGCTGGTAATTACTCTATCTTTTTTCGGTCAGCACATTCTCCTCGAACCATTCCTACATGACATCTAACTTGACAATTTCCAGCCTCTCCCGAGTCTGATGACGGGTTTCCTTGTGACTTTGCGGTGAACACCGGGTAAGATCCCCTTCCAAATGCTCTCCCACACTTCATCACCCTTTCCTGAATGCGTATTTAACTGCTTCCTGATAACATCTACAGGGCCACGGTCGTTGTTAGCGACCAAGAGGATACGGAAGACGAGGGCCCGGGTAAGGGGAGTCCGGCTGATAAGACTACAGCCGTGTCTAGCGGTGAAAAACAAACATCGCCGATAAAACCGGACACACAAGAAGCCGAGTATCCGATTGCTTCCCATGCAAGCAAGAAGAAAAAAGCCACAACCTTGAGTGCAGAAGGAGTGTCGGATTCCAACGCACAAATGACCCGGGTTCCGCCTCCCTCTAAGAAGAAAACTTCTTCTCGGAATTTCCAAGGCCCCGGGTCTTCTGATACGGATAAAGATACTTTTGATCAATTGATGAACACGCTCCTCACTATGAAGGCTTCGGAGAGCGAGATTTTAGAGCGCATGGCTGCAGAGCACCAGGTAAGAGCACTTGTCATCTCATATTGCATATCTAGTCCCCAAGTTCCGAGTATGACTTGCAAAAGTTATGCTTGGTACTTCACGCCATATTTAACTTATCATAACATCCAACTGGTGCTTGCATTCCTTTCTACTTACAGGCACAGATAACCCGGTCTGATGAAACTTTACTGAAGACCGAACAACTTCTTCTTGCCGAGATAAAACGACGGGAAATCCTTGAGGATGACATGAAAACTCTAAATAAGGATGTTTCCAAATACAAGAAGAAGTGCCATACCGCTCAGACCGATCTGAAGAAACTATCGGACCAAGTCACCGATACTTATCAGATCTTGCTTAGTAAGTTTTTGCTGCCGATTGGCTTCATGTCTTTGCTTTATTGTATCATACTCGGTGTTACTGATACGTTCTTTCCTTTGTTACAACTGTAGGTGCTAATCTTGCGGCCCCAGAGGAGAATGCCATTGTCAAGGCAAAAACCCTAAAGACCGTGCTCCGGACTTTCTTTGCCGGCACGAAATTTATACTGGATGCCGTGAAGTGGCCTACGGAAGTATATCCGGGTGAAGAAAACCTCATTCAAGCCTGCTCCACTGTGCCTGGCTGGATTGAAATCTGGAAGCGCTCATCATGCCGGATTGGGATGACCCGGGCTTTCACCCTGGCCAAGGCTTTCTTCCCAAAGCTTGACCCGGCAAAGGTAATATCCGGGTTTCCCGAATTCAAGGCGGATGGTTCCAAATTTACACCCAAAGATTTCAAGGCCATACAAGCCGCAGTGCGCCCCTCGGCTACCACTTTGGCTGATAGTTTGGATCTAAACACTATCATGAGTGCATATGACGCTGATGGCAAAGTTGTTACCGAGGAAGCACCCCCACCTTTTGATATCTTGGAGAAGTGGGTTTCTAACTCGGCCAGGAAGAGGGAGGCGACTGCGAAGAGAGAGGCCGAGCTAGGATCAGGCCCGTCTGCCTCTACACCAGCCGTCCCACCCCCAGTCCGCCCTGATGCGATGAGTCCGGGTAAGGGTGCCGAGAAGGCTAAGCAGCACACCCAGGACTCAGACCCGGAAGGCCGTACTCAGGAGGCCGAATAGGGCCGTACTATCATTTACCTTGTAGTGCTTTGTATTCATATTGTTATGCTTGTGATGGTGCGCCTGTGCACCCATGATACTGACGCCGTACCTTGTAACGTACTTTTTAGTCCGTGATATACTTTGCGGCTTTCCTGGCCTTTTGATAACCGTATTGCTTGCCTATTCTTTGAACTTTTTCTCGATACCCGATTCTCTATTTTGGCTCCCTTCGGAAGACTCGGTTTTCCGGGTACCAGGGGCTTTGATATGTGGACTTTTTCTTTAAGTCCCCAAGGCTCGGATGGTGAGGTTTTTCGAACTGCGATAGTCAAGTAGTTTGTTTCTGTTTCGAAGCCCCCAGTCCCCATGACCCAAAGTCCGAGTCATGGGGGTGTGGCCTTTCTCAGAGAACAAATTATTTTTTACCGAGTCGTAAGCCTAAAGCCATTCCGTTTGAATACTGAAGTTATGCTTGATAGTTGTTGAGTTTCCGGCTTTTAGCCTTGTACTCTGCATAAACTTGTGGTTTAGATGACCCTTTTGACTATCTTGTACTGTAAGCCGGCTTTCGCGTGGATACCATGTTGTTACATCCATACGAGAACAGTGTCAGGCAAGTCCCATTGGGCTTCATGGCTGATTGTAATCGTAAGCGAACGAATCATGCCACTTTAGTGCGAGTCACATCGAGCTTAAGTAAGAAAAGTCAAGAAAATTTGGCTCCTTTGTCCACTTATAAGATTGCAGCCGTACTCGTTTGCGAATAATCGGCCCTTATAACTTATAGGCATCAAGGCCGGGTCTTTTGGGTTTGTAACTGGGCTACTTGAGCAACCAGCCCCCGAGACCTATATATACTCGATTTTCTTAATGATACTGAATTATTGGTGTCATATGGATACTGCTTACTTGTAATCAGGCTGTAATGATATAGGACTTGATAACCATCTCTTTATTGATGCTAGAAATTTTGGATCAGCAGGCCGCCTCGTTAAAAACCTTCCAGTCCCCTTAGGTACCCTGGGTAGGAAAAGAGCGCGTCTGAAACCTGCCGCCCGTTACATTGTTTAGTTCTTCATGGGCACTGGTCCCAGGCTGGCTTGACCGACGCACATTCTCCACGTGTTGGATTTTTTCATGATGAGTACCGGGTTTGCTAGCCAACCCGGGTAGGGTGTTTCCATGACCTGGCTGGTTGTGAGCGGTCGTGCAGCTTCTTCTTCTATGGCAGATTGTTTGGAGGAGTCATCTTTGATAAAAGCCACCATTTTAGCGTCTTGTGCTACCTTGGATTTTGTTCTTTCACCTTCAGTACTCGGCCTTTTTGATGTGGCTCTATCCTCCGGGTCTGCTTGAGACCGGTAATGCTTGAGTTCTTCTTTTCTACAGGCCTGCTCGGCCATTGCTGCATCTCCTTCGTCGCATTCAGCTGCTATGTCTCGATTTCCATGTATGGTAATGGTCTTCTTGGGACCCGGGATTTTTAGCTGTAGATATACGTAACACGGCCTAGCCATGAATTTGGCGTAAGCCGGCCTTCCAAATAGCGCGTGATAAGGGCTGCGCAATTTGACTACCTCAAAGGTAAGCCACTCAATTCGATAGTTATCCTTTGACTCTCCAAAGGCTACCTCCAATGCGATTTTTCCCTCGGGGCATGCTGAATGACCCGGCACTATCCCATGAAAAATTGTTGAGCTTTTTTGCAGCTGAGATTCCTTGAGACCCATGCGTAGGAAGGTTTCCCAATACAGTATATTGATGCTGCTTCCACCATCCATTAAAACCTTTTTCAGTTCGTACCCATTGACTTGCGGTGCGACTACTAGTGCCAAGACTCCTGGGTGCTCCACTCTTTCTGGGTGATCCCTTCTGCTCCATGTTACCTCCTGTTCTGACCATCTCAAGTATCTCGGGACGGCTAACGAAACTGAGTTGACCGCTTGCTTCAGTATCTTTTTGTCCTTGTTAGAGCCTCCTGTGATATGCACATGATATTGACCCAATTGTTTGGGGTTAGCCTGGAAACCTCCTGCCCCCCTTGGTTATTACCTTGATTTCCAGCCGCCGGGTTACCAGCTGGGGGTGGGCCGTTGCCCGGGTTTGCCCCTGGACCCGGTCCTCCTCCTCGTCCTGCACCTCGCATAGCTCTGTGCACTTCCTCATTTTTCCATCTTTGTAAATCGGCGCATTGTTCTAGGGAGTGGTTAGCTGGCCTGCCATTCCTGCTGTGCTTCGGGCATGCCATCCTGAATATGTCCCAATTGTTACCCGGCCTTGGTGGACCTTGATAGTTTCCTCCATTGTGGTTACCTCCGTTGAAATTTCCTTCTGCTCTGGGCCTCGAAGACCCGGCTTCTGTGTTGGCGACAAACTCGGAGCCTCCTTCGAACGGGCGCTTGTTCTGGCTATTTCCGTTATTGCCTGATGCTGATCCATTGCCGGTTCTTCCGTTATTGCTTGTGTTTGCTTTTACCTTCTTGTCATCAGCTTCCTCTTCTGTAGTGTCTGTCCCAGCGTGTTTGTTACACGCATCCATCAATTCTCCCATTGTAACTTCCGACGCATTTCGACTAGACTTCATGCGAGTTAACTTCTGCACTAAAGGTATATACTTGCATGTTTTTGCCATGGCCTGTAGTGCATCCTTAGGCTGGATATCCGTGGATGAATGAAGTATCTCCATAACCCGGCGCACCCAACTACGCGCCGATTCTCCTTTCTTCTGGACGCATCGCTCTAGATCATCAATGGTGAATAATTTCCTGCAGGTCCCGTGAAAGTGTTTGACAAACGCGGTCTTCAATTCCTCCCAGGACTTGATCGATCCTTCCGGCAAATTGGTGAACCACAACTTTGCTGCTCCTTCTGACATCATCAAATACATGAATTTGGCTTGGATATTCTCGGACGCGTTGCGAATCGACATTGCAATCTCATAACTACTTAGCCATGTTTCTGGATCCATGGTTGGCTCATAATTTACTACTTTCCCTAGCTCTTTGAATTTTTCCGGGTAAGGTTCGGCTCTGATACTGTCCGAGAGACACTTAGGCCCCGCAAGAATGGTTGAGGCCGGCCTCGCTCTAGAAACGTGTGATACCGCAGGGGGCGCGGCTGGGCGCGATGCCGCGGGAAGCCCATGCGCTGCAGACCCGGCCGCGGCCCTCCGAGCCCTAGAACTGTCCACGACGGCCTGTGCTGCTGATGCTGCCTGAGCGCGGGGAGGAGGCGGCATTTGCTGCTGCTCTTCCCTCCGTCGCGCTGAACTTGTTTGGATATTCCCTTGCTGTTGACTGGCGTATGGTGTCCCGTGCATACCGCTTCTATGATCTGGATAATTGGCTTGCTGTGCCACCGCAGTGTGCAACAGATCGATGGCTTGCCGAGTCTTCTCTGCATGGGGCGACTCTCCCACAGGGATTTGATTCAACGCGAGTGTCGCTGCATATACATTGTCCATGGGGTTATTGTAGTGGCCGGCTGGTGTGCGGAATCGTGATGGTGGCGGTGGTGGTAGATCGTTGCCGGTCGTGACTCTAGTTCGTGGCGGAGGTAACCCGGTCCGCTCATTCGCCGGATGTGTCGCTGCTGTCTGTTGGGGCGCGGTTCCCTGGTTCACCACTGGTATCGGCTGGTCCTGAGGTGTAACAAATAAATTAGCCAGATTAATAACCCCGCCCATTGCTGGTAACATGGTGTGGTGCCTTTGATGTATTCTGGATGTTTCCTCTCGGAGCCGGGTTTCCAACGCATCTAGCTCACGCTGCCGCGTGGCCATCCCTTGCTTTTCTGCCTCTACCTGCCTTCTTTGCTGTTCCAGCGCACGACGAGCCACATCCAGATCCCTAACGCGTTCCGCTGCGTTTTTCGGAGTGATAACCGTTGCGAGAACTGTGGGGTCTAGAATCAGATTATTATCGAATAAGGCCGGGTGGCGCGAGTTCGAAGGACCCGCCCCTGGTGTCCGGTTTTCTAAGAATCCGAACGTATTTGCATGTAGCTCCTCATCCGCTGCTCTGCTGGTTACTGATGCCGACTCTCCATCAACCCGGGCCAAGACCGGGTCTCCGTTAGCCGCGCCCTGTCGCTGGGCCACTGCCTGAGCCGCCCCGACTGATGCCGCGGTTGCGTTTCCTAGGTTGGCCGCGGGGGCCGCATAGACTGCAACTCGGCGTACGATATCCGGTGTGAGTTCATGCTGTTCTTCCTCACCGTTCTCCTCATACCGGTTTTCCAGTAGATCCAGGATAGACCCGGTATCATCTTCTCTCTCGGCCCGGTCGCGTGGGGTCCATGCCGGCTCCTCCGGCTGTTCCCACTCCGCGATGGGTTCTTCTGCCGGATATGTCGTTCCAGTCGATTCTTCATCATCTGATCGGATAGACGTGGCTTTTCCTGGCATAGAATCAGATCCAACGTTGTCAGGGATCGAATTGGAAGCACATACCATACCGATGAAAACGCTGATCCGGCCGATTGTCACGACGGATCCGGTTTCGAGGTGGTCCGACTCCGGCCCCCAGCCGGAATCGTCCACCATCTTTTCTCCTTCGTGGTCGATGTAGATTTCGCCGATGACAAGATTCTCCATGCCCTTCCGAGCTTCTCCCGTGATGTAAACACCTTTGGACACAGGCCCCACGGTGGGCGCCAACTGTCGTGGGATAATCACGGCAGATGTTACCTGGGGTAACTGATCTTGGGGCAAGACGACACAGGCGTTTGGGAGAGGGTTTAGCTCAGAGGAAAACATGGTGCAATTCGATCTGGTAGCCGGCTATCAAAGTCGCCGAGTCTCCGATCTTGATATAATAACTCAACTCTGGGATTACACTTGATGCTCGATATCACACGATGTTGCTAGGGTTCTTCGATCTCTGTCTAAAACTAGACCTGGGGGTCGGTTTATAAAGCACCCGTACCCCCTGGCGTATTCCCCAAGGCGCACCCCGGATCCTACCCGAACACGACGCACAAACCCTAGCTTTCCTTTACAATAACCCACAACCCGGGTTGCTGGGCCTACAAACTTGGGCCTTCCACAAACTTCCTTATCCTTAGCCGGATCCTGCGCACCGTCCTTTGGGCCGGGTTACTCCTTGAAGTTTGGCCTACCGGGTTATCGTCCCCCCATCACATACCACATCACCTTAGCAGGAACCCTCTTACGCGGGGGCTCGCCGTCAACATCACCAGGGTCATCTGCTCTGATCTTATACCGAAGTGCAGTGCATATCGGACATTCATCCAAATTCTCGTACTTCTCACCGCGGAAGAGGATGCAGTCATTAATGCATGCATGTATCTTCTGCACATCTAATCCTAGAGGACAGAGAGCTTTCTTTGCTTCGTACGTACTCTCAGGCAATTCGTTATCCTTTGGAAGTTTTGGCTTCATTAGTTGAAGTAAACTCTCAAATGCCTTGTCAGTCACACCATTCTGTGCCTTCCATTTCAGCAACTCCAGTGTGGTACCGAGCTTTGTGCTACCATCTTCGCAATTTGGGTACAACAATTTTTTGTGATCCTGTAACATGTTGTCCAGCTTCCCCCTCTCCAATTTATTTTCACAGTCTTCCATTGCATCAGCAATAACTCGGCCAAGATCATCATCGGGCTCTTCTGATGCCTGTTCTTGATCACCTACTTCTTCTCCATTCTCTTCCATTGCAGTATCGTCGTATTCAGGGAACAAAGGATCTTCTTCTTCTTCATCGTCTTCCATCACAACCCCTCTTTCTCCATGCTTGGTCCAGCAATTATAGCTGGGCATGAAACCTCTCCGAAGTAGATGGCCGTGAAGGATTCTTTCGTAAGAATGTTCTCTGACGTTCCGAGAATCAACACATGGGCAACACATGAAGCCATTATCTTTGTTCGCCTGAGCTACAGCAAGAAATGCATTCAGGCCTTCCATATACTCGGAAGTGCGTCGGTCACCGTACATCCATCGCTGCCGTGCATCCATCTGCATCATATAATTAAGTTTATCAAAATACATTACAATAACATATTAATACAGAGATGACCACAGTACATCGACAAATACTACTTTTTATGTATCAGTTACAGATGAAAAAGATAATTTGTTAACCTCGGTCGAAGATACCATTTTCAGTGAGCTTATGTGGGGCTCGAGAATTTCGTCGAACACCTCGTGTGCATAGTAAAATAAAACACACTAACACCACACTCTCTCACACCTCCAAGAAAAAAAAAGATGGGGCTGGGGCAGTATATATAGGGGAAGGGGGCATTGGTCCCGGTTCATGGACTGAACCGGGACAATAGTTCATGCGCGTGCCACGTGGCCTGTGGCTAGGCATTGCTCCCGGTCCGTGGCAAGAGCCGGGACCGATATGCCCCCCACGAACCGGGACCAATGCCCCCAGGCGATTCCTGTTGCCCCGGGCGCACGAACCGGGACCAATGCATGGCATTTGTCCCGGATTTGGTTGCAACCGGGACAGCTGCCCCCTGGCCCCCAGGACGAGAGGGGTTGTTTCCACTAGTGTTAGTCTGCGGGCACATGTAATGCCTTTCTGCATGCGACCAGACTTCATGCATATATGAGAAAAGGTACAAAAGAGTCAAATACTATTGGCGCATATTTAAGATCGATGTGCATCATATGAAAATTACTGATGCATGCATCAATATATTCAATTATTACATTTGTCTAGATTGATGTCTTCTAAGAAAGTAAGGTTTTTTTAGATTCTTAACCAAATATAGCTGACCAAAATTAATCTGCAAGAAAAACAACACTATTAGAACATGTATTATTAGAAATCACAAATAATAATGCAAATAAGTATTCAGAATAATCAGCTGTGTGCCAATGTAAAAGTTAGTATTGCACAACAATTCTTCAATGCCATGTCGACAGAAATATGGATATTCAGATGACTATATAATACATCAAAAGGAATATTAATATATGACACACATATATATATATAAATTAAAAATAATGACTATTTAAATCCATACAATAATTCGTTTGAAAATCGAAAAACAAAATGTAATACTCACTCCGTCTCAAAATAAGTGTCATTGAGATTGACGTATCTATATGTATTTGATTACTAGATACATACATTTCAACCAATTTCTACGACACTTATTTTGAGACGGAGGGAGTACATGTTTTCAATAAATTATTCCAACTACATATTAAAGTCCACGTTGAGAAACCATTCAAAGTTTTTCTTCTTTATGTGGTTCTTTAA
The DNA here is from genome assembly GCA_028641055.1 of Alopecurus myosuroides. Lineage (NCBI taxonomy): Eukaryota > Viridiplantae > Streptophyta > Magnoliopsida > Poales > Poaceae > Alopecurus > Alopecurus myosuroides. The sequence continues at coordinate 143,421,248 of CM054057.1, forward strand.
ATTGTTAGCCCTTGCAATTGCACGGGATGATGACTAGTTTAAAAACTAATCATTGTTTAAGTATATGCACGGTTCATTTGCATCACTCGCGTAGTGCCCCATATTCCCTAAAATGCCCATAGGGGCATCCCGGCGATTTTCCGAAGGAAGAAAGCTCATAAGGAAAAGTCTGGAAATTGTTTTCCCAGGTGGCGGCACTAACGGTGAAACCAATGGTAGTACCGCTCCCTGGCACTTCCCAACACATCTTCAAGCGGGGGCATCCGGTGGTGGTACCAGTGGTACCTCCGCCAAAATGCCATTCGGTTAGTACATCGCGGAGGCTACAGCGGAACCCACCGGTAGTACCGGTGGGTGGAACTTACAGTGTTCCCACCGGTACCTCCTTCATGAAGGAATGGATCTTAGACCCTGCGGGTAAGGACACCCCGTCTCAGGCCCGACGTTAAGGCCCAAGAAGGGAAACCCTTGGAGTATTCTAGAAGGCCCAACAGAAGCCCACCCGCAAGACTTGCAGGTCAAGACAAGAACTCCTATACGTAGTCTACTAGGACTCATGTAATCCCCCTCCTAGCTGCATATATAAAGCCACGAGGGAGGAGAGAAAAAGATCATCGAATCTGGACAACCAATCTAGGGATCCAATCTTGAGAGAGGAAGATACAAGCCACAACTAGACTAGGCAATACACGGGATACCCCGTACGCCTCACCATGGCATCGCCATTGTAACAGCTCGACTATCTCGCCATAATACAGATCAGACAAGCAGGAGTAAGGATTTTACCTCTACGAGGGCCCCGAACCTGGGTAAATCTTTCTCCTTGTTAGCCGTGGAGATCACCAGCGCGTACATTGTTCCTCTACTCGAAACCCTACCGGCTCATCCGAGGGATTTGTCGACACGACTCTTCGACAATTGGCATATCCTCCGCTCGGAGTCAGGAGTCGACACAATTCTCCGCTCGGAGTCGCCAATCGACACAATCCTCCGCTCGGAGTCGCCAATAGACACAATCCTCCGCTGGGAGTCAACACATATCCTCCGCACGGAGTCGACAGTCGACACATATCCTCCGCTCGGAGTCGACTGATGTCCTCCGCTCGGAGTCGATAGTCGACCGTTGACATCGATCCTCCGCTCGGAGTCGACATACCCTCCTCCGGGAGTCGACGCATGTCCTCCTCCGCGAGCCAACAGAAGACAAGCACAAGGGGTTAGCTTCAGAACAACTTGAGCCTATGCCCGACTCTGCGAGTCGAGCATAGCCTCGGGGGCTACTCCCATCGGGAGCACTGTCGTGCACCCGATAATTCGAAGAAGCAACGTTGGAAGATCTTTGAGTCTAAGCCCGATTACAAATAATCGCACATAGACTCGGGGACTAATCCCATCGGGAGTGCTGGTCGCGCAACCGACGAACGCTACACGCTCACTCGACGTAATACCACGTCGGAAGCATCTAACACGCTGGCCGCGTATCTGAGGAGCTCTGTCAGATTTCTTCGTCCAGGTCCTTATTGTGGTCGTACAAACCGCATATTAACTCGGATGAAGAAAAACAAAACATCAAACTTGTCTGTCTCGACGAGACGCCTACGACACCGCGGGCCAATTCGCGAAATCATAACATGTTGAAGACTTTTCGGGTCCATCTTCTTGTGTGGACTAGGTGGCTGGGCGTCCGCGTCAACTACACGACTTCGACGTCGTCGTGCGACTCCGCCACGTCCGCATCAACTACACGACTTCCTCGACGGCTCCGTCCGCCGTGTCGAGTACACCTCCACCGCGTCGACGTCATCCGCCTCGTCGACTACACGACTTCCTCGTCGATTCCGTCCGCCGTGTCGAGTACACCTCCATCGGGTCGACTCTGTCCGCCGTGTCGAGTACATATCCACCGCGTCGACTCCCTCCGCCGTGTTGAGTAAACCTCCACCGCATCGACTCTATCCGCCGTGTTGAGTACACCTCCGCCGCGTCGACTCTATCCGCCGTGTTGAGTACACCTCCGCCGCGTCGACTCTATCCGACGTGTCGAGTACATCTCCACCGCATAATTACGTCATTGCGCACCTCATAACACGAAATCTCTTTCGTATGTGCATATCAAGACGCGAAATTTCTTTCGCATAGTCACCCTGACACGAAATCTCTTTCGTATGGGCACATCAAGACGCGAAATTTCGTTCGCATAGGCACCCTGACATGAAATCTCTTTCGTATGGGCACATCAAGACAAAATTTCTCTCGCGAAAACTTCATAACGCGAAATCTCTTTCGCACAAGATCAAGAAGGAAGATCTCTTCACCCGAAGAATTGCAAAACATGATTAAGGAAAAATCGCGAGTGTGCGGCTCCTGCAACTCTATCACACGATGTATTTACACATCCTTATCCTGGATCGTTCGGCCGACTAGGCACATCCGGATGCCTTATTCTCTCGAGTACGAAGGTAAGACCCAAAAGATCACTCTTGAGGGCCTGGAATCACACTCAAGCTGCGTCCTCCGGTAAATTTCCGTGTCAACAACACGAAGAAAAATCCTAGCGGACGCGCCGGGTACCCCTTTAGGTTAAGTTCGACTCGGTAAGACCTCCACGGCCCAGTCGCAACGATCACCTCGCCGGATTCGAGTCGGAGGTCTCGAATTCGTGTAGGCCAGAACCGTTTTTCCCTATATGCAATTAATTGGCCCTGATCTTTCGGGAGAGCCAAGCGACTGAGCCACATCCTTCTGCGAAAACAGCCTACACCAGGCACATTTACCACTCGATACTCGAGTGTGGGAAAGCGCATCGCACACAGGGTATGCACCCTCACAACCAGACGATTGAATAACCAATCGAAGATATCAAGAACGGACTTTGAGCGTCTACCAGACAGATTCTCAAACGAGTAAACGCTCGGGGGCTACTGACGAAGGAATGGTTCTTGACCCTGCGGGTAAGGACACCCCGTCTCAGGCCCGACGTTAAGGCCCAAGAAGGGAAACCCTTGTAGTATTCTAGAAGGCACAACAGAAGCCCACCCTCAAGACTTGCGGGTCAAGACAAGAACTCCTATACGTAGTCTACTAGGACTCAGGTAATCCCCCTCCTGGCTGCATATATAAAGCCACGAGGGAGGAGAGAAAAAGATCATCCAATCTGGACAACCAATCTAGGGATCCAATCTAGAGAGAGGAAGATACAAGCCACAACTAGACTAGGCAATACACGGGATACCCCGTACGCCTCACCATGGCATCGCCATTGTAACAGCTCGACTATCTCGCCATAATACAGATCAGACAAGCAGGAGTAAGGGTTTTACCTCTACGAGGGCTCCGAACCTGGGTAAATCTTTATCCTTGTTAGCCGTGGAGATCACCAGCGCTTACATTGTTCCTCTACTCGAAACCCTACCGGCTCATCCGAGGGATTTGTCGACACGACTTTTTTTACAATCCTCTTCTTCGGAAGGCTCTCATCATGCAGATTGCCACTAGTGGCGGTACCGGTGGTGGCTCTGCCAATTTGGTGTTCTGTTGGCACATCACGGAGGCGAGGGTAGAGGCCACCGGTAGTACCGGTGGGCGGTACCTCTGGTACTGCAGAACTAGTGGCGAAGGAGAGAGCCACTTTGGCTCTGGAGAAAGGGATTCACTAGTAGTTCACTGATACTACCGCTGCTACGGGAAAAGGCCCAACGACCAGATTTGGGAAGGGGTATTCAATGCCCTTCCCCTTTCTCCTAAATGCCTAAGCTTTGAGGAATATCACCGTAAGGGAGAACACCTACGGTTAGGATTTTCATATTATAAATTGGAGCATTCCTCAAAAATTTCTATCCCACTCAACTAGAGGAAGAACAAGGCTATCGTTAACACAGAATTGATGAAGTAATAAGTCATGCTGGAAGTTAGATTCCCATCTATTGCTACTTGGTGGCTCATCTCTGAAGATAAATCAATTTCACAGCTTCCAGATGTTCCAAGTGAGACAAGAAATGAACTCCATGAAGCAAGGACCCATGAACTGTCTTATACCACGAAGAATACGAGAAAGAATAGGCAGAGTATCATTCCTGTTCAGCATAATAGCCTCCCAACAAGATTTGGCAAATGAGCAGTGAAAAAATAAGTGATCTCAGGTCTCCAAGGTAGAACAGTTACACATAACATATTTTGGGCCTCCATCAATAAACCATTCCTTCCCCCTCATGAGGTCTTTGGTATTGAGTCGATCATGTAGTAGTAGCCACAACAATACCTTGAGTTTCGGTAAGCACCTGGAATCCCAAATATAATTCAACGCTATATCTTTAGGTAGTTGTTCAAAAATAAATTTGTAGTAGTGCGCAGAAGAGTACTTATTTCCCTAGAAAAATGTTCTGATATCATGTTCCATAGTATCATGGTCAATGTCATTGAGAATATGTAGCATTTCCTCTCTCTCTCTCTCATTGAAAGCTTGGACAGAGAGTGGTAGTGCAAACAATCGATGAGGATCTGAGTGGGAAACCATATGACCAACTGAAATATCCTCATTAACCACAAATGAGTATAGGTGGGGGAATCTATCATAGAGAAGATAATTTCCATACCAGAAATCCTTCCAGAATAATGTCATCTGACCACTCTTAACATGAGCATTGGTAATGCTTCTATAAATATCCATGAGACTAAAAATATCCCTCCACCAGAAAGAACCCCTAGGGCTTTGGGCTTGTGGAGGAGTGTTGCCATATAGGTTCAATACTAGCTTCACCCAAGGGATGTCAGATTTGCAGATGAATTTGTGGAGATGCTTAAGAAGCAGGGCACAATTTTGAATCTCAAGGTTGATAATGCCTAACCCCCCATGTTTCTTAGGCTTAAAACCATATTCCATGCAGCAAGAGAGTGGGAATTACCAGATCCTTCAGATTTGTCCCAAAGACAGTCTCTCCTACTTGGGACCCAAGATAGTGAGTAGGCAAGGAGGAAATGACTGAATTAACCAGAGTGAGTCTGCCTCCATAGTACAAGAACCTAGCACTGGCATTGAGCCTCCTCTCAATTTGATCAACAATAGGAGAGAGATCAGCAATAGTTGGTCTAGAGGTACCCAATGGAAGACCTAGATAAGGAAAATGCATGGTAGCAGTGACACAACCAAATATCTCAGCCAGCTCAGCAAAATAAGGGGGGGGGGGAAGGTTGATTGGAATCATGCAGGTTTTACTGTGGTTGACTGTCAGACCAGTAGCAAGTGCAAATTGTTGGAGGATGTTTTTAAGAACCAAAAGTTTTCTTGGGAAAGCTTGCATAATGATAAGTGTATCATCTGCATATTGGACCACTGGAAAATCAGTATTGGGGTTATCCAGAGGAGCTGTAAGTTGCCCATCTCTAACAGCAAAGTTGATCATGGATTGAAGGAGGTCAGCTCCTTCCACAAATAGGATAGGGGAGAGTGGGTCTCCTTTCCTCACACAACATTTACAAGATTTTTTTTTACCAGGAATACCATTTAATAAGACAGAGGACATTCCAGTAGAGAAAATGGAGTTTATCATATTGATCCATCTGTCATCATAACCTTTGCATATCAAAATGCTCAATAAAGCTTCATGACCAATAGTATCAAATGCCTTAGAAAAGTTAAGTTTTAAGATGATCATCTCATGTTTGGTTTGGTGGCACTGATGAATATATTCATAAGCCCATGCAACATAATCTTGAATAGTTCTTGTTCTGAGGAAACCATATTGGTTGGCATGAACTATAGAAAAAAAAATCCTTGCAAAAAAATTATAGAAATTTCCAATGAATCGAGTTATTACCAAAGACGAAAAAAAATCCAAAATTTTTAGGGACCTGTCGAGTTCTGCCACTGCGACTAGTCCCTAAGACGACAGGGGCACTTGTCGCGTTGGCGCAGTGCGACAGGACCCTAGTCGCTGTCTGCGAACACGACAGGGACTAATCGCGTTCTGCCACTGCGACAGGGCCTAGTCGAAGTGGCCCAGTTCGACTGGGTAATATTTCTCAAAATTATAAAATCCGCGTATTATTTTTTTTACTTTTCATAAAAAAGTGTATTATTTAAAAAAATTAGCCCAGTCCTTCTCCATGAACCATCCATATTTCCCCCGTCCATGAGTGAGTAACCCACTAGTAGGAAACTGACTTTCTATGGAAGGCTTTCTATGGCGCACAAGAGAGTGGTGCGCGATAGAAATTTAATTTTGTGGCGCACGCCAAAATATGCGCCACAGAAATGTTGGATTCTGTGGCGCACGGGGGAAGGGTGTGCCACAGAACATGGATGGGGCCCGCCTCAACCATTGCAGGCGAGCATTTCTGTGGCGCACGTAATCTGGTGCGCCACAGAAATGTGGTAGTCTATGGCGCACGGGCATTGGTGCGCCACAGAATCTAACATTTCTGTGGCGCACCAACCACACATGGAGCCACAGATATTTTTTTCTCTCCACCCCCCCCCCCCCCCGGAACGCCTTTTCTAGTTTTTGACGGAAGAGTTGCCGGTCTAAAAAGTATCAAAAAATAAATCCCTTATAGATGCACGGAGAATGTAAGGTCTACTTTTTTATCAAATTTTGAAATATGAATTGCGGATCACATTGATCATAACCCTCACGAGAACCCTGGACTTGCTTTCATTAGGACGATGCCAAATAATCAGTCTACCAAAACAGTTAACAGCCCTATTGATGAAATCTTCAGTCTGGTATCCAATGTGAAAGCAAGAATCATGACCCATGCCTCATACTCAAATACAGGGTTCTCATATTGAGGCCTTCATCATGACGAACAAGAGAAAATGTAGTATGATCATCTAGATAGTGCGGGCTGTCAAGAACAATTTGGTCCCTTGTATTCGCGTCCTCAAACTCAATCAGACCCACACCCAAAGCATTAATATCAGCCCAAACTACATCATAGTTCAACTCCCGTCAAATAGAAGAACCAATACGGTTGAGAGTAGATCTCTTACTCTGGTCAGGAACCGGTGGATCCACAGTGACAATCGCAAATTCCTCGTGCGAGCGGGTTGGCGCTTCCACCACTAACATATTCCTCTGCAGGCGATCAACTCAGCATGCGCAGTGATGAAGGGGAACGGCTGCATCGGAAAGTTCGCCATGGAGCCATGGTCGAGCAGGAGCTTGGGGGAGGTGGAGGAAAGAGTAGACGGAACAATCTCAAGCGATTTAGACGAGGAGGGTTGCTCCTCATTAGAGGAAGCAGAGACAGAGCAAGGAACCGAATCGTTTGGTTCGATACATTCCATAGGCGGGTTCGCAATTATTTTCCGTACCCAGATTTTCCTCCCTTGACAAGCACTTGCGGACTTGCCATGTGTCCCTGCCCGTCACATTTCACGCAAGAGGCCTATGGGCACAGGCATGCTTTCTGGCCCATACCGTTACATAGGCCGCACATAGGAGAAACCGGGCAGGCCCGGACCCTGTGACCAATACCATAACAGCCAAGACATTTCATTATGTTCTGACAGTCTCTACGCAGGTGTCCAAGTTCCAAACAGCAGAAACAGCCCATGAAAGGCCTAGTAGGTGCTAAGCTCTGAAGGAGGCCCCTAGGCCCAGTAGAGGGATCATCCACGAAATTCAAATGAGGAGCACTGCACTCTGAAGAATTGTGACCGTGATCGTGACAAACCTTACATCTGCCAATTAAGGTAGGAATCGCTGATATGGCAGGAAGACCAAAAAATTAATAGCATGAGTAATCTCCGGGAAAGCATAAATCAGCCTGGGATAGATCCATTGCATGTTCAAGCCAGGAGATAATCGTGGGAGTAATAATATCCGGTGAAATAGATGGCCAAAAATTAGGACCCGCAAATTTCGGTAAAATCTCATCATTACTCTCCAAAATATCGATCGCCTCAAACTGACCGAATTTCAAAAATGATCCATGATCTTGGACCTGAAAATTTGATTCATCCATAGGAGAAGAGTCCAAGGGGAAAGTGAGGCTGCCAAATATGAGCGAATGAGGTAGTGGATTCTAATTATGAACATAACCAAGATCCTTATGAATATTGAGTGGCTTGGAGGGAGAACGATAGGAATCAAATGCACCAGCAAGCCAGGAAGATGCAGCATCATCGATGTGCATCCTAGACTTTTCAACGTCACCTCTATAAAGAGTGAAATGACATGCAAAATCTGGGAAAATACGGTCTCTCAAATTGTAAATAAAATGCCCCACTATGTTTGATGCCACAGAAAACGTGAATCTCCTATCACTGAGTTGAAAAACTCGAAACCATCCGCATCACCACCTAGGCAACAATGGAGTGCTAGAGCAACAAATGCTTTATCCAAGTGAAAGAAAGCAGAGGAGAACTGGACGGCCAAAAACAATTCGTTGGAACCAGCAATAGGGGAGAAGTGGACAGATGAGTGAGATCGCCGACGAACCTGAGCAGCAAGAGCCAAACAGGGGAGAAATCCCAGTGCAAGAGACCATCCATGATGAGGAGAACCTAGATCAGGCCATGGAGACTCCATTGGCGCTGGCTGAGGTGGAGGTGGGTGGAGAGGGGAGGTTGGAGAGAGACATAGTATGTGTGGTTGGATCTCCCTCTCCAACCACCCAAAGAGTATAATGGTTAATGAAAGTGACCCAACGCTTCTAGTGCGGAAATCGTCAAGATGATTGACACTATAACTAACCTACAAGAAACGTTTGAAACTATCCAAGCCGAATTGTTCAAGGTTAGCTCTAGTGTTGGTTCGGAGGTTTCTTGCATAAAGAAGATGTTGGAAGCCATGATGAGGAAAACCACACTACTAGGAAAACATATATAGGAGATACGATAGGCGTGGCGCACCTCAATTGCGTTGCGTCACGCCCAATAGCCACGCGCACCACTATGCGGTTGCGTCACGCCTATGTGTGGGCCCAGGGTGGCGAGGCTCCTAGGCTTAGCCATGGAGCACCGGGCAGTTGGTGCATCACAACTTTTTTAACTAGGCGTGGCGCACTGATACGTCGAAAACGTATTTTCTTTTCTGAACACTTTCCTTATTGTTTTTCTCTAAACTTGCGATTTTTGGATACCACTAACACGGACTAACGATGTTTTCAGCAGAATTACCTTGGTGTCTCATTTTTTTGCAGAAATATCAACTTTAGGAAAAATGCCCAAAAAAGACCCCAATTAGTCTTAAAACATCAGAAGACCCCGGGAGCCAAAAGGGGGCCAGGAGAGGAGCCAGGAGGGGGCCACACCACCCCCCCTGGCGCCCCTGGCCGCGCCTCCTGGTGCTGTGGGCCACTCCCACATCCCCTCGGACTCCCCTTTCGACTACATATTGCCTTCAACCCTAAAATGCGAGGAGGTTCGTCATATTCCATAGAAACACAACAGAGCGCCGCCGCCACCCCGAAACTCAATTCGGCGATCAGAAGTTCCTATTCTAGCACCCTGCCGGGACTGGGATTCGAAGGAGACCATCGCCATCGACACCACCAGTTATGCAGTTCACGTTCAGGTAATCGATTTACGAGTTTACATCATGTTCAAACCGATTTGCATCGTTCTGATTTCTGTTTTCGCTTTTATTCTCAATGTGCAGCACTATCCTGCAGACGCAGAGTTCCTGAACAAACAGATCCCGCATTATGGCTGGATGAGCATACTCTTTGGACCATGTCCACGAGGGTTTCCAGAAGACAACCGCCACGCTCATTGGATCCTAACCACAATATCAAAGGGGAATACTGGTGCCGCATCTGAGGGGAAGAGTGACAGCGCAGCAAAGAGAAAGAGTGGTGCCGCATCGAAAGAGAAGAGTGCTGACACATCGAAGGGGAAGAGTGACGGCACATCGAAGACAGTTGATGATGACAACAGTGACGATGACTACACGCCGAGAAGTGTAGCTAGATATAAGGCTATGTGTAACCGTGCTGCTTGAAAACAGCGATGACGACTTCATGCCTCCATCACGAACACGCCGAGAAGTGAAGCTAGATATAGGGCAAAGTGTAGCTAGATATAGGGCAAAGTGAAGTCGTCGAGGAATATTAGTTTTCCTTATGCGCATTCTATTATATCAAATTATTGTTCTCCTTGCAAAAAAATTATAGAAATTTCCAATGAATCGAGTTATTACCAAAGACGAAAAAAAATCCAAAATTTTTAGGGACCTGTCGAGTTCTGCCACTGCGACTAGTCCCTAAGACGACAGGGGCACTTGTCGCGTTGGCGCAGTGCGACAGGACCCTAGTCGCTGTCTGCGAACACGACAGGGACTAATCGCGTTCTGCCACTGCGACAGGGCCTAGTCGAAGTGGCCCAGTTCGACTGGGTAATATTTCTCAAAATTATAAAATCCGCGTATTATTTTTTTTACTTTTCATAAAAAAGTGTATTATTTAAAAAAATTAGCCCAGTCCTTCTCCATGAACCATCCATATTTCCCCCGTCCATGAGTGAGTAACCCACTAGTAGGAAACTGCCTTTCTATGGAAGGCTTTCTATGGCGCACAAGAGAGTGGTGCGCGATAGAAATTTAATTTTGTGGCGCACGCCAAAATATGCGCCACAGAAATGTTGGATTCTGTGGCGCACGGGGGAAGGGTGTGCCACAGAACATGGATGGGGCCCGCCTCAACCATTGCAGGCGAGCATTTCTGTGGCGCACGTAATCTGGTGCGCCACAGAAATGTGGTATTCTATGGCGCACGGGCATTGGTGCGCCACAGAATCTAACATTTCTGTGGCGCACCAACCACACATGGAGCCACAGATATTTTTTTCTCTCCACCCCCCCCCCCCCCCCCGGAACGCCTTTTCTAGTTTTTGACGGAAGAGTTGCCGGTCTAAAAAGTATCAAAAAATAAATCCCTTATAGATGCACGGAGAATGTAAGGTCTACTTTTTTATCAAATTTTGAAATATGAATTGCGGATCACATTGATCATAACCCTCACGAGAACCCTGGACTTGCTTTCATTAGGACGATGCCAAATAATCAGTCTACCAAAACAGTTAACAGCCCTATTGATGAAATCTTCAGTCTGGTATCCAATGTGAAAGCAAGAATCATGACCCATGCCTCATACTCAAATACAGGGTTCTCATATTGAGGCCTTCATCATGACGAACAAGAGAAAATGTAGTATGATCATCTAGATAGTGCGGGCTGTCAAGAACAATTTGGTCCCTTGTATTCGCGTCCTCAAACTCAATCAGACCCACACCCAAAGCATTAATATCAGCCCAAACTACATCATAGTTCAACTCCCGTCAAATAGAAGAACCAATACGGTTGAGAGTAGATCTCTTACTCTGGTCAGGAACCGGTGGATCCACAGTGACAATCGCAAATTCCTCGTGCGAGCGGGTTGGCGCTTCCACCACTAACATATTCCTCTGCAGGCGATCAACTCAGCATGCGCAGTGATGAAGGGGAACGGCTGCATCGGAAAGTTCGCCATGGAGCCATGGTCGAGCAGGAGCTTGGGGGAGGTGGAGGAAAGAGTAGACGGAACAATCTCAAGCGATTTAGACGAGGAGGGTTGCTCCTCATTAGAGGAAGCAGAGACAGAGCAAGGAACCGAATCGTTTGGTTCGATACATTCCATAGGCGGGTTCGCAATTATTTTCCGTACCCAGATTTTCCTCCCTTGACAAGCACTTGCGGACTTGCCATGTGTCCCTGCCCGTCACATTTCACGCAAGAGGCCTATGGGCACAGGCATGCTTTCTGGCCCATACCGTTACATAGGCCGCACATAGGAGAAACCGGGCAGGCCCGGACCCTGTGACCAATACCATAACAGCCAAGACATTTCATTATGTTCTGACAGTCTCTACGCAGGTGTCCAAGTTCCAAACAGCAGAAACAGCCCATGAAAGGCCTAGTAGGTGCTAAGCTCTGAAGGAGGCCCCTAGGCCCAGTAGAGGGATCATCCACGAAATTCAAATGAGGAGCACTGCACTCTGAAGAATTGTGACCGTGATCGTGACAAACCTTACATCTGCCAATTAAGGTAGGAATCGCTGATATGGCAGGAAGACCAAAAAATTAATAGCATGAGTAATCTCCGGGAAAGCATAAGACTAGCCATAGTGGTGGTATCATAGCTGGTATCATGCAACTTGGCCCCACAAAAAAGCTGACGTGGCATCTAATTAATGAAGAAAGAGAGTGTAGTGGTATCTACCTATGTTACGGTATCATAGCACATAAAACTAGATATTTTAATAACAACTGAATCTTGTCCACATATTTATATTGGGATTCTACAAAGCAATAAATATTGTGTGGCTATGATACTACTACATGATACTATGCATTATAGGGGTAGTATCATACACTAGTATCATATGCATGATACTAATATATGATACTCCCCACTATGGCTAGTCTAATCAGCCTGGGATAGATCCATTGCATGTTCAAGCCAGGAGATAATCGTGGGAGTAATAATATCCGGTGAAATAGATGGCCAAAAATTAGGACCCGCAAATTTCGGTAAAATCTCATCATTACTCTCCAAAATATCGATCGCCTCAAACTGACCGAATTACAAAAATGATCCATGATCTTGGACCTGAAAGGAGAAGAGTCCAAGGGGAAAGTGAGGCTGCCAAATATGAGCGAATGAGGTAGTGGATTCTAATTATGAACATAACCAAGATCCTTATGAATATTGAGTGGCTTGGAGGGAGAACGATAGGAATCAAATGCACCAGCAAGCCAGGAAGATGCAGCATCATCGATGTGCATCCTAGACTTTTCAACGTCACCTCTATAAAGAGTGAAATGACATGCAAAATCTGGGAAAATACGGTCTCTCAAATTGTAAATAAAATGCCCCACTATGTTTGATGCCACAGAAAACGTGAATCTCCTATCACTGAGTTGAAAAACTCGAAACCATCCGCATCACCACCTAGGCAACAATGGAGTGCTAGAGCAACAAATGCTTTATCCAAGTGAAAGAAAGCAGAGGAGAAGTGGACGACCAAAAACAATTCGTTGGAACCAGCAATAGGGGAGAAGTGGACAGATGAGTGAGATCGCCGACAAACCTGAGCAGCAAGAGCCAAACAGGGGAGAAATCCCAGTGCAAGAGACCATCCATGATGAGGAGAACCTAGATCAGGCCATGGAGACTCCATTGGCGCTGGCTGAGGTGGAGGTGGGTGGAGAGGGGAGGTTGGAGAGAGACATACTATGTGTGGTTGGATCTCCCTCTCCAACCACCCAAAGAGTATAATGGTTAATGAAAGTGACCCAACGCTTCTAGTGCGGAAATCGTCAAGATGATTGACACTATAACTAACCTACAAGAAACGTTTGAAACTATCCAAGCCGAATTGTTCAAGGTTAGCTCTAGTGTTGATTCGGAGGTTTCTTGCATAAAGAAGATGTTGGAAGCCATGATGGGAAAAACCACACTACTAGGAAAACATATATAGGAGATACGATAGGCGTGGCGCACCTCAATTGCGTTGCGTCACGCCCAATAGCCACGGCGCACCACTATGCGGTTGCGTCACGCCTATGTGTGGGCCCAGGGTGGCGAGGCTCCTAGGCTTAGCCATGGCGCACCGGGCAGTTGGTGCATCACAACTATTTTAACTAGGCGTGGCGCACTGATACGTCGAAAACGTATTTTCTTTTCTGAACACTTTCCTTATTGTTTTTCTCTAAACTTGCGATTTTTGGATACCACTAACACGGACTAACGATGTTTTCAGCAGAATTACCTTGGTGTCTCATTTTTGTGCAGAAAAATAATTTTAGGAAAAATGCCCAAAAAAGACCCCAATTAGTCTTAAAACATCAGAAGACCCCGGGAGCCAAAAGGGGGCCATGAGAGGAGCCAGGAGGGGGCCACACCACCCCCCCTGGCGCCCCTGGCCGCGCCGCCTGGTGCTGTGGGCCACTCCCACATCCCCTCGGACTCCCCTTTCGACTACATATTGCCTTCAACCCTAAAATGCGAGGAGGTTCGTCATATTCCATAGAAACACAACAGAGCGCCGCCGCCACCCCGAAACTCAATTCGGCGATCAGAAGTTCCTATTCTAGCACCCTGCCGGGACTGGGATTCGAAGGAGACCATCGCCATCGACACCACCAGTTATGCAGTTCACGTTCAGGTAATCGATTTACGAGTTTACATCATGTTCAAACCGATTTTGCATCGTTCTGATTTCTGTTTTCGCTTTTATTCTCAATGTGCAGCACTATCCTGCAGACGCAGAGTTCCTGAACAAACAGATCCCGCATTATGGCTGGATGAGCATACTCTTTGGACCATGTCCACGAGGGTTTCCAGAAGACAACCGCCACGCTCACTGGATCCTAACCACAATATCAAAGGGGAATACTGGTGCCGCATCTGAGGGGAAGAGTGACAGCGCAACAAAGAGAAAGAGTGGTGCCGCATCGAAAGAGAAGAGTGCTGACACATCGAAGGGGAAGAGTCGCGGCGCATCGAAAGGGAAGAGTGCTGACACATCGAAGGGGAAGAGTGACGGCACATCGAAGACAGTTGATGATGACAACAGTGACGATGACTACACGCCGAGAAGTGTAGCTAGATATAAGGCTATGTGTAACCGTGCTGCTTGAAAACAGCGATGACGACTTCATGCCTCCATCACGAACACGTGGGAGGGCAAAGTGAAGTCGTCGAGGAATATTAGTTTTCCTTATGCGCATTCTATTATATCAAATTATTGTTCTCCTTGCAAAATAATTGTAGAAATTTCCAATGAATCGAGTTATTACCAAAGACGAAAAAAAAAATCCAAAATTTTTAGGGACCTGTCGAGTTCTGCCACTGCGACTAGTCCCTAAGACGACAGAGGCACTTGTCGCGTTGGCGCAGTGCGACAGGACCCTAGTCGCTGTCTGCGAACACGACAGGGACTAATCGCGTTCTGCCACTGCGACAGGGCCTAGTCGAAGTGGCCCAGTTCGACTGGGTAATATTTCTCAAAATTACAAAATCCGCGTATTATTTTTTTACTTTTCATAAAAAAGTGTATTATTTAAAAAAATTAGCCCAGTCCTTCTCCATGAACCATCCATATTTCCCCCGTCCATGAGTGAGTAACCCACTAGTAGGAAACTGCCTTTCTATGAAAGGCTTTCTATGGCGCACCAGAGAGTGGTGCGTGATAGAAATTTAATTTTGTGGCGCACGCCAAAATATGCGCCACAGAAATGTTGGATTCTGTGGCGCACGGGGGAAGGGTGCGCCACAGAACATGGATGGGGCCCGCCTCAACCATTGCAGGCGAGCATTTCTGTGGCGCACGTAATCTGGTGCGCCACAGAAATGTGGTATTCTATGGCGCACGGGCATTGGTGCGCCACAGAATCTAACATTTCTGTGGCGCACCAACCACACATGGAGCCACAGATAGTTTTTTCTCTCCACCCCCCCAGAACGCCTTTTCTAGTTTTTGACGGAAGAGTTGCCGGTCTAAAAAGTATCAAAAAATAAATCCCTTATAGATGCACGGAGAATATAAGGTCTACTTTTTTATCAAATTTTGAAATATGAATTTCGACTTTCTGAGCAAAAGTTCGTTAAAAAGGTAAAATTGGCATAACTTTTGCATACGATGTCGAAAAAAATGATCAAGATATCAAAAAAAAAAAAAACTAGAGAAAAAAGGAACTCAACCTCACTCGCCTTCGGCCTGTGAGCTTTTTTTAGAATCGCCAAATTCCAAAAGGAATAAAAGTTATGACCGTTTGAAGATTTTTGACTAGAAAAAAAATAGATTTTTTTTTCTGTGATGCGCCATAGAGTTGTCGGTTTCTGTGGCGCACCCCTACTTGGTGCGCCATAGAATTGTTGGGCAGGATTCGAAATTTGAATCCTGCCCACCAACCCTTCTTTTCTCCCTCTTCTTTCTCCTTCTGTCCTTTCTCTCATTTCACTTCTCCACTTCTCATCTCCCCTTCTCTCCCAACTTTTCTCTCCACCTACTACCACCACCACCTCTCCTTCTCCTCCTCCTTCACCACCACCTCTCCTCCTCCTCCTCCTCCACCACCACCATCACCTCTCCTCCTCCTCCTCCACCACCACCACCTCTCCTCCTCCTCTTCCACCACCACCTCCGGCGAGCTTCTCCTCCTCCACCACCACCTCCATTGAGCTTCTCCTCCTCCACCAACTCCGGTGACCTCCCCCCACCACCTCCGGCGATCTCCTCCTCCTCCTCCTCCACCACCACCTCCGGCGAGCTTCTCCTCCTCCACCAACTCCGATGACCCCATCCTCCACCCACCACCGACCAAGCCACCTAAGGCCATGGTCACAACGACATCTGACGAGCTCCGACGAAATTTCAAAATTTCGCTGAAATTCCGGCGGCCAGATCTAGATCTGGCCGGCTTTTTTTTGAAATTCAAAAAAAAACTGTGGCGTACCACCCCTTGGTGCGCCACAGAATTGCAAATTTCTGTGGCGCACGGCTGAGGTGCGCCACAAAATTGACATTTCTGTTGCGCACGGCCACGATGCGCCACAGAAAAAAACTGTGGCGTGAATTCTGTGGCGCACCCCTCTGGCCCCTAGGTGCGCCACAGATAAGTATTTATGTACTAGTGAACCCTGCTATAGGCTGAGAGGGGTGGAAGAGATTGGATGAGATTGATCATGTAATAATGCGAGATTGTTAGAGCAGATTGTCTAGTATCCATTGTTAGTGTTTTCTACCGTTATTGAAACTTGTTATGCTTAATGCTTGTCACTAGGGCCTGAGTGTCATGATTTCAGATCTGAATATGTTATTGTTTCATGAGTATAATTATGTTTCTTGATCATACCTACAAGTTGTTTACGCACATTGTTGTCCAGAACCCGAGGCCCCAAAGTGATAGAAATTGGGACAACCTAGAGGGGATGGTTGTGATGTGATGATCACATGTGTTCACGGAGTGTTAATGTTTGCTCCGGTGCTTTATTAAAAGGAGCACCTTAATTACCAGTAGTTTCTCTAGAGGCCCCGCTGCCACGGGCTGGTAGGACAAAAGATGTTGTGCAAGTTTCTCATTGCGAGCACGTACGACTATATTGGAACACATGCCTATGGTTTTCCTACATGCTTGATACTTTATTATTATTATCTGCAATGTCCGCGTTATTATTATTACATGACCTTTGTTATCCATGCAACGCCCGTTAATCCATTTCCTCAATGCCTACGGTACTCCCATCCTGCTGTTTTCCGTGATTGCTACTACTGTTACTATTTTAATTTTACTACTGCTGTTATTTTATTTCTACTGCTACTATAAATTTTTTACCACTGATAAATTGTAGTGAGCAAGTCTACTTTCAGGTGCAGCTGAATTGAAAACTCAGTTGTTAAGGCATATAAATATTCTTTGGCTCCCCTTCTGTCGAATCAATAAATTTGGGTTTTACTTCCCTCGAAGACTGTTGAGAACCCCTATACTTGTGGGTCATCAAGACTATTTTCTGGCACCGTTGCCGGGGAGCAGAACTTTATTTATTTTCCAACTTGATCGTGATATTGGTTGCTGCAAGCCATTCATCATGGGAAAGACTTGTGATGGAAAAGTTCCCATATTACCATCCACTACAAGAAGAGGTACAACTCTGAACATCTCTGCTACTCTTGATTCACCGTCTGTTATGAGTAAGCTTCTTACTACACCACATGCTACACATACTGTTACTTCTGCTGAGTCTAAGAATACTTATGGTACTTTTGATGATGCTTCTACTGTGCTTGATGATAATGGTTCTCTAGGTCCTTTCCTAGATGCTACAATTGCTAAATCCAAACATATTAAAAGTGCTAAAATTCTTGTTGAAATTATTAGTACACCTGTTAATTCAATTGAGTATATTGATGATCTTGATGAAACCTATATTGAACTGAGTGATGATTTTACTGAAGAAGCTCGTGCTACTACTGGTGCAAGTGCTCTTAAGAGTCTTCTTGCAAGACATGCTGTGAAATATAAATCTTCTCTTGATGCTAGCTTTTCCACATCTCCCATACAAATTATAGAGAAGGATTATGGTTTCTCTTTAGATTTATCTTATATATCTATTGTTGAGATGGAACCCTTTTGTGGGCTTGAAATTAAAAGTGCTATGGAACATAAAATTAGCTTTCACATATGAGTAGTTTATTTTCTGATGATACTAAGACTGCGTACTTATTTTATTACCAAGATTTTTCCTTTTTCATTAAAAGATGAAGCTAAAACTTGGTTTAATAATCATCACCTGGGTCTATTACTTGTCCTATGGATTTGATTAATGCCTTCTTTCAAAAATATTTCCCTTCTAGTGCTCAACATGCTGTTGTGCAAGAAATCTTTAACTTTGAGCAAATTAAAGGAGAAAAATTACCTGAATCATGGACAAGATTTTGTGCTTTGATAAGAGCTTGCCCGATTTATCCACTACCTAAAAATGAGCTCTTAGATATATTTTATAATCGACCAACTATTGAATCTAGGACATACCTGGATAATTGTGTTGGTTGTGTTTTCAGGAGAAGAACTCCAGAAGAAGTTGAGGAATTAATAGCTAAAATAGACAAAAATAATGATGATTGGAATATACCTCAACCTACACTACACCAGAACAACACCCAAGAGGAGAGGGATGATTGAATTAAATGATGAAATGATGAAGGAAGCCAAGAAATCTCTTAAAGAGAGGGGTATTAAATCTAAAGATGTGAAGAATTTACCTCATATAGAAGAATTATGTAAGCCTATTCCTCATCCATCAACTATTGAGGTACACTCTCTCCAATACTTTGATAATAGAGATATTCTTACTCTAAACCACCTGATCAATGCTTAGATGAATTTGATAATTATGTTGTTAAGCAAGATAATTTTAATATGAGAGTGCAAAAGCACCTTATTGAAAACTCTAGAGTTATTGATAATTTGCATTGTATTATTGAGAGAACCTCTAATGATGTTAAAATTCTTGTTAAACATTTTCAAATGGTTCAAACTCAAATTGATCAACTTACTAAAGTGCAAAAATACATGCTAGCTAATGCTTCTAGAGATAAACATGTTTGTCAAATAATTACTAGATGTGGTGTTTCTACTCAGGATCCCTTGTATCCTGAAGGACATCCTAAAATAATTGAACAAAATTCTCAGCAACCTAAAAACATTAGTTCTCCTTCTAAGAAAAAGAAGAAGAGACATAAAAATGTTGTAGAATCTTCTAAACCTGCTAAAGACTCTAATAGTATATATATTTCTGATGATGAAACTGAAAGTGGTAATGATAAAAGTGATGCTTGTGATAAAGAAGAAACTATAGCTGAACCTGAAAAGAAAATTAACACTACAAAGTATACTAAGGAGGATTTCATTGCAAATAAACATGGTAAAGAAAGACAGCCTTGGGTACAAAAAGCAATGCCTTTTCCTAATAAGAAACACAATTATAAGGAATAAGAACATATTAATAAATTATGTGAGTGGATGAAACCTTCGCTCTTGCAAATTCCTTTGACTGATGCTATTAAGGTGCCTCCTTATTCTAAACTAGTAAAAGTGCACGTGCACGCACGTGTAATTATAGAAATCTCTCTTGCTGCTGGAGAGTATGTGTGTATATGTTTGATTGTAACATATCGATGCTACTTCCTTTGTCGAGTGAGGAAAATATTGGACTAAAATTGAGGAAAAATGCGTGATTGTGGTGTAAACCGTCTAAATATATACTATAGGATGTACGGTGAGGGCTGCGTTCTGGATACCCGTCCCACACTTTATGATTTCCCCGTTCACAAGAACTGAACAACCAGTTACCCTTTTTTATATTGTTGTGATTTTTGCGCTGAAGCAACCAAGTAATCTCATTGAGATAATTAATAATGGATCATTATTTTATTTTAGGATATTAATAACAAACCATTTTATTAGCAGCCTGGAAGGGGGAAGATTTGTTGCATTGATGAGTCATAATCATATATGTATAAGTAAATTCATGTCCCCCACAAAAGAAGAAGGTGATGATTATCCCTTCCTCTCTAGCAAAATCCAAGTGAAATATTCGTTCCTCTTTAGCTAATTATGGGTGGTATGCCAATTACTGATCACTCTACAAGGGCAAGCCATTAAATATTCTTGAATACATCATCAATTAAATCTCATAAAGTGCATCTCATCTCATTCCAAAAGAAACATCCGGTAGGACCGTAGGAGACTTGCTGTATTGCACATAAAAATTACATCTCATCTTTGCCTCATATTAATTTAGATACAGTTGCTACGACTATGATCATTTTTAACTATGCAATTTCCTGCTATTTTCTCAAGGTAGAAAGTATGGTTTAGTTTATCTCTTTCTTCTTGTACACTTTCTTCGGTCAAGCATGTGAGTAAAACACTCATTCACGTTTTGAAGCTCTAGTTGCTTGACACATCAACTGTGCTAACCTTAAAGTAGAGTTGCCATTCTTAGAAATTATTTCAACAAAGGCCCTTCAAAGATAAATAAATGGAGCTATGTGGATCATGTGGAATAGAAGGCATATCTAAGTAGGAGAGGAAATAGGATGACAAAGCTTAGCTTATGACTACTTATAAAAATAATATGGATACCTGCATCTTCTCCTGAATTAGATATGAACAGACTGGTTCCTGAAGGTCTACTGCTACAAATCTAATTTTCTTCTGTTATTTACACCATTGACAGTACCCAGCCCAACCATCTGTGGCAGCGCCGGCATCGACAAACAGATTGATTCCAGAAACTTATATGCATTGATTAGTTGAATAACTGGCGTGGTACCTACTAATTAATTGCAGCTTATCAGTACATATTTCATACATAAATATGCGTTCAAAAAACATGGCACCTATATTTTGCGGGTTTAGAACATATGACCTCATGTAGGTGTTCTATAATCCAGTTAGGTTACTCCCGATTGTGCATTAGCTGGTATGACATACCTTGCTATTGTCAATCACGGGCTCTGTTGTCATTTTTTTAAGCTCTTGTGCTTGCTGCGAGCGCTTCATCTTTATTTCTTGCATAATACTCTCTATTCCTCTGAATCTTGACCTCTTTCGGATCTGCATGTAAGGCAGATTTTAATATGCATCACCATTGTAATAAGTTAGTTCAAATTAGACTGTTACAAATCATCTTTGGTTTGCAAATTGGTCATGTCCTGAAAAATAATATATCCCTATGTCATTGTTAGAACAACAATTAATATACTGGAACATAGTTTTTGCTTATGTTACAAATTGGTAATTCTTGCAGGAAACAAAATTAAATAATTCAAATGCTTCTGAATTCACTTCTGAACATGGCACTATAGTTCAGAATCTAAAAACAAAAAATTTCTATTTGTGATCATTACAGATATACCTTTAGAATCGGAAAACCAACAAATTCTGAAGCAGGCCGCATCATCCAGCACAAGGTCTAGCTTTGTGCAGACTGTCACTATGTGACGGCAGCGTTATGGCGAAGGAGGTGGGCTGGATGTGGTGTTACGAATGAACCTGCGGGTATATCAGGTGACCATGAGATACATCATACATGTACAAAATACCCTAGGCTCTTGCTCTTGTTGTAACTTTTACTTCTTGGAGAAGGACAGTTGCGGCTTCTACCTCTTGAAAACGTTCTCTCAACAGATCATCTGCGACAAAACAAGGATATTAAAACACTATTTCATCTACACTCGGCAAGCACAAAATATTTAGACTGTCAAAAACTATTGCATCTACACTCAGCGCAGGGGCGGATCTACGTACAGGGCAGCCCGGGCTACAGCCCGGGTCTTGGCCCGTGTAGTCCCTTGGTATTCCATGTATATTTCACATAAATATTAGCCTACCATATAGTCTAGCCCGTGTCCTTGGAGAGATTGACTCGGGCTATACAAAGGCACAAAGCTAAAAGCCCACGAGAGAGCAACGGAGAACGGATCTCAGGCCGGGATTTTTTTTCCCTGGTGGATCAATCGATCGATGGGTTAGCTAGCTAGCTCCAGAAAACAACGCTTCGCCCCTGAGCCCTGATCACGCTCGGTTTTCATCCGATCGCCGCACCTCACGGAACCCTCACGCGTTCGAAAATCACACAGCGTCGCCGCCCGTCCAGCGCGGCACATCAACTCCGCCGAGGTCCGCCACGACGGTCTCCGCCCGCCGGTGACACGCTCACGCCAAGAAGCTGTCGCTCGCGCCGGCTGATTTCTCGACGACAGAACCGGTGAACCACGCCGCCACGCCGGCTGGTTTCTCTCCGTCGGCTCATCTCTTCTAAGTGCCTTGTAGATCGCTCTTGTTAATCGGTAATATTTTTTAATAAATTCCTAGAAATCTAGAACTGCTACAGTCGTATACTGATCCTAAAACTGCTACAGAGTACTAACTGATTCAGAATTTTTAGTGGTTTATTTTTTTTCTGATTACAGAGAAGATGAAGGGGACAAAGAGATCAAAGCCATGTTCAACAACAAGACCGGTGTCGTTCTATTTTCCGTCACTGTCACAACTTGCCAATTCAAACCAACCTAGTGTGAGTTCCGCCGAAAATTCCGATACAAATGTGGATGAAACGGAGAGACACACGACATTTCCCCATACGATTGTATAGTCCTTCGGGACCAACTTGGCACATTTATTGTTGATGCAAGAGATGATTCGAGCTTTGCAAATTGTATTGATCTCGGGAACCTTGCTTTGAAGATGGTTCAAACGGAGAGACACACGACATTTCCATTGATATACCGTCTTATTGAGTTAGCCTTGATTTTGCCGGTTGCAACAGCGACAGTGGAAAGAGCATTCTCGGCCATGAAGATGATCAAGACAGATTTGAGGAATAAGATGAATGATGACTGGATGAATCATAGTATGTTATGCTATATTGAGAGAGACATATTTGCAAATATTGAAGATGAAAAGATTTTGGAGCATTTCCAAAATATGAGGTCGCGCAAAAGACAAATACCACGTGCAGCTAGTGGTACGTTACTTTCTTGGCAATGCAATTAATGTATGTATCCATCCATTACTTCTTTTTTGATAAATTTTCTTGTCTTTGATGTAGGTTCCGGTTCTTATCCGGTGATTGGCGAGGAAATGGTGGGCTAAAGTTTCATTTTCTAGGTATTAAAATGTGTCCTAATTATGCGATTATGAAACAATATATTTTTGTGTGCTTTTCTAGTGTCATTTGGTTTAATACTATACATACTTTCACGTCAGAAGTCCATTTATGCATTTTAGTTTGGTTTTACTTATATATTCTGATATGAATAGAAGATTAGAAGGTAATTTTTTCGGTAGTTTTTAGTCCGTCACAACTTAGCCCCGGTCTTTGCCAATTTCTGGGTCCGCCACTGACTCAGCGGGTGCGCATAGGGACTGTATAGACTGTACTTCTTGGACCTGCAACTCACAAGTATGATGACTCTGTAAAGCCACTATAAAACTTCCTCGAAAACCACATCCAAAGTTGATCCACTGCTTGACTATTTCAAAGTTGTGACTCAAATGCATGTACCCGTCACCTTCAGGCCTCAAGAATCTGTTGTCCTAACTTCAGGCCCCAAGCAACATCCGATCAAAGATCAAAGTTCCACACCCCTGCGTTTGTGCATACAAACCATGCCTGTAAAACATCTGATAGATAATTCAGAGTACAAAGCTGCGAAAATTTGTTCTTCGCAAGTACAACTAACTGCACCCTTTGTCAATTATCCTCAGCTGTGTCATATACTCGCAGATCTGCTTCACAGATAACCTCAAAATTTAGCAGTAATTGTTTCAGTGAGCAAAAGCACAAAATGATGTGAAGTATTTCAAGAGGATGTTGATCATATAGCAAACCAGAGTTGTATTGATGTGGTTTTTACACACGGCAGAAAGAATGAAGATTATAGAGCTTGGTTATACACGACGCCAAGACGGACCTTCATATTCAGATAGAAGTGCAATTCAGATACCTTGGACGGTCCTGCCCCAGGTATTGCGACGACGGCGGCGGTGGCAACTCGTGGGGATGGAGCGGCCGCCGGCAGCTCGTGCGGATGGAGCGGCAGCTCGTGGGGATGGAGCGGCCGCCGGCAGCTTGTGCAGATGGAGCGGCAGCGAGCGGTTGCGGGACTCGCCGGTCGCCGGCCGATTGGAGCACCGAGCGGTAGCGGGACTTGCTCCCTCGCCAACGCCCCGCCGGTAGCAAGCTCGTCGTCCCGCTGTGATCCTCCAGCAAGAGTCGATTGGAGCGGCGACCTTGGCCGGCAGTGCGCCGATTGGAGCGGCGGCCAGCAGCGCGAGCGTGGGGATGGAACCTGAGCACGAAACCGTGCGGTTGTGTGGACTCCCAGCCTTGATTTGTTGTTCTTTTTTTTTACAACTGATGCGTGGGTGGCCTGTGCGGAAATTGCAAAGTATTGAAACAATATGGGTCGTTTGTTTTAGTGTAATCGGATGGCTAATATCATTTGGATGATACCCTACTGGGTTGTTTTATATTAGTGGAGATATATGAAAGATATTGTCTCAAACAAAAGGAAAATTCCTAATGAGGAAATTTCTACTATGCTTGCTAATTACTCTTTTAATGGTAAGGTTCCAAAGAAGCTTGGAGACCCGGGTATTCCAACTATTACTTTTTCTATTAAAAACAATTATGTTAGAACGGCTTTATGTGATCTGGGAGCTGGAGTTAGTGTTATGCCTTTCTCTTTTTTATAAGAGACTCTCTCTTGAAAAATTAAGACACACTGATATATCTTTGCAAATAGCTGATAAATCTACTGCTATTTCTGTTGGTATATGTGAAAACGTTCATGTGATAGTTGCTACTAATTGTTTGATATTAAATGACTTTGTTGTGTTGTAAATGCCTAACGATGATAATATGTCTATTATTCTTGGGAGACCTTTTTCTTAACACTGCAGGGGCTGTTTTTGATTGCAAACAAGGAAAATTAAATTTTAATGTTAATGATAAAGAGCATATTGTTTATTTCCCCAAGAAGATTGATAGAAGATATGGTCTAAATTCAATTGAAAATATGGAGACCATCAAGATTGGAGAATTTTATTGTCCCATTCCAGTACCATCAAAAGTATATGAAATTATTATGATTGGTAGTATGTCCATCAAGGTTGAGGTAACATAATTATTTAGTGTTGAACAAATCTTTTCTTCATATAAAAATTATTGTGGTAACAAGACATGATCACCCTTGTAACAAAATGATTTTGAATAAAGAGGACAATGCTTTCACTATGTTCTCACCTTCCCCTTTATGTTTTCACCATGTTTACTTCTGTTATCACATTGTTACATTAGTACAACCATGTTTCCATCATCCATAATTTTGTTTTCACAGTGTTTTCACTATGTTTTCACCTTGTTATGTTTGTTTTCACCACCCATGCTTTTTTTTCACCACCTCCACCTTTATTTTCCTTTGTTATTTTTCCATTAGAATGTTTTGAAACCTCTATAGTTCTGGTTTTTGTTTTGTTTTCCACCTTTTCACTTTTGTTTTTCTGTTTTTTATTAATTATTAAAATTCTGGAAATAGCTCAAAAATAAAGTTCATCGAAAAATTCAAAAAAAGTTATAATATTTTTTTACGTTCAAAATGAGGCACAGAGCCACCTGGGAGGCCCTAGGGTGACCCACTTGTCAGGCACACCATGAGCTGGTGCGGCCTGGCCTCTGGTGGCGCCAACACATGGTGTGGGCCCCCCTGGCCCCCACTAACTCTCTCCCCTGCCAAAGTCCTCTCTCTCACCCACCAAACTCAACACATTTCCTAGAACCCGAGCTCTTGTTGTTCTTCCTCGAAATTTTTTGATCTCTTTGCTCAGCCCATCTTTTGTGCTAAAATCTGGTGCATTTGCTCTCCGGTATGTGACTCCTCCGATGATCCAAGTAGAATTTTATTTGGTGAAGTACTTCTTGAGTATTTTGATACTATAGGTGACAGCTTATGTGAGTTTGCATGCTTCTTTTGAGAAGAAATAATTTAGTTCTTCTATACGTCTCTATGGTAGTTTCCACCTTATAGTTGCTTGAAATTAATTTTTGTGATGATTGTTGAAAAATTTCAGAGATGGATAGTTATAATTTTGGAGATATATTTAGGAGTGATGCTCCTAGAAGGACAAGGCCCTCACCACATCCACTTCAGTGAGACCATCGTACAATAAAGACGTTATTGCACCAAGTTTTGACGATGCAGGAGGTGATGGTATTGCTAACCCATCTAGCTTTCCTTGCATTACATTTCTAAGAAGTGTAGGTTTATTAGATGACTTTCGTATGCTTATTGAAAGAATTGGTCTAACCAACTATATGGAGGATGAGAGCCCTCATTATGCCAGTCTCACAAGAACTTTTGTTGAGAGTTTTCAGTTTCGGAACACACAGTTTGGTCCCACTATTGGCTTCAAATTATATAGTAGATATTTCTCTTTGCCCTTGGAAGATTTTTATGCCATTATAGGTGTCAACGCCACCGGGACAGCTACCGGATTCAGGAGAAGCCAGCGGAACGTACAGCGCTTTACCGAGAAATCACCAACGATGATGGCCGCTCATCCCAGCGTGGGAAGATAAGGAACATTCAACTTCCTGCTCTTAGATATTTTGTTTACTCCATTGCTACTAGTATCCTTGGTAGGGATAAAACTAGCAACATTTCTGGTTACCACCTTGCTTTCACTAGTAGAGAAGTGCCTTTCTATGGAATCGATTCTGTGGCGCACCCCTATTCGGTGCGCCACAGAAATGTAATTCTGTGGCGCACGGGTGGGCATGCGCCACAGAAAACAGGAATTCTGTGGCGCACGGGACCGTGGTGCGCCACAGAAAACAGGAATTCTGTGGCGCACCGGATGGGGGTGCGCCACAGAAATGAGCTGGGGGCCCACACCAATAACTTTACACTCCCATTCTGTGGCGCATGGTGGTCAGTGCGCCACAGAAATATGACATTTCTGTGGCGCACCACTGCCACGTGCGCCACAGAATTCCCATCCGAAAAAATTCTGCCCTCACGCACCAACTCCACCCCCCCCCCGGGAACGCCTTTTCTAGTTTTTGACGCAAGAGTTGGCGGTCTAAAAAGCATCAAAAAATAAATCCCTTATAGATGCACGGAGAGTTTAATGTCTACTTTTTTATCAAATTTTGAAATATCAATTTCGACTTTCTGAGCAAAAGTTTTATAAAAAAAGTAAAATGGGCATAACTTTTGCATACGATGTCGAAAAAAAATGATCAAGATATTAAAAAAAACTAGAGAAAAAAAGAAACCCAACCTCACTAGCCTTCGGCCTGTGAGCTTTTTTTAGAATTGCCAAATTCCAAAAGGAACAAAAGTTATGGCCGTTTTAAGATTTTGACTAGAAAATAAAAAAAAAAAGAAAAAAAATTTCTGTGGCGCACCAAGGGGGGGTGCGCCACAGAATTGGGAGGCAGATTCGAAATCTGCCTCCTCCCCTCCTTTTCTTCACTTCTCCCCTCCACTTCTCCTCCACTTCTCATCTTCTACCTCTCCTCTCCTCCTCCACCACCACCACCACCACCACCACCATCACCACCACCACCTCTCCTTCTCCTCCTCCACCACCACCACCACTCCTCCTCCACCACCATCCTCCTCCTCCTCCACCACCACCACCACCACCTCCGGTGAGCTCCTCCTCCTCCTCCTCCTCCACCACCACCTCTCCTCCTCCTCTTTCTCCTCCTCCTCCACCACCACCTCTCCTCCTCCTCTTTCTCCTCCTCCTCCACCACCACCTCTCCTCCTCTCCTCCTCCTCCTCCTCCTCCTCTATCACCACCACCTCTCCTCCTCCTCCTCCTCCTCCACCACCACCACCTCCGGCGAGCTTCTCCTTCTCCTCCCCACCAACTCCGGTGACCCCCATCCTCCACCCACCAACTCCGGCGAGCATCCGACGAAATCCGGCGAAATTTCGAAATTTCGAAAATTTCCCGCGGCCAGATCTGGCCGCCTTTTTTTTTTTGAAATTCAAAAAAAAATTCTGTGGCGCACCCCCCCTTGGTGCGCCACAGAATTGCAAATTTCTGTGGCGCACGGCTGAGGTGCGCCACAGAATTGACATTTCTGTGGCGCACGGCTGAGGTGCGCCACAGAATTGACATTTCTGTGGCGCACGGCTGAGGTGCGCCACAGAAATTATTTTTGTGGCGTGTGTTCTGTGGCGCACCCCTCTGGCCCCAGGGTGCGCCACAGAATTGGATTTTGGTGCGCCACAGAAGAGGGTTTCCCTACTAGTGTTTCATTGATGCTGCGTTGAATGGTTAGCACAAAGTATAACCTTGGTGCACTTGTTGCACGTCGCCTTGCTGCTAAGGGGCCTGTTTTTGGGGGTATTATTGCTACAGGTATAGCAACTGCTTTAGGATTTTCTATTGCTTCTAATGATGAATTGATTGCTCCCTATAGACTCAACCTTGCCACTATGAAGTCCCATCAGTTTGTTACTAATAACTCTACTACTGAAAGCTTAGTATATAGAGTTTTATATATAGATGGAGAGGAGCAAAAAGTTATTTTGCCTGCAGCCTGTTTTGTTTAAGATTCACAGGTCGCCACGGTCGCTCTCTAAGGAGAAGGTAGATGAGCATCTGAGCACTGCGGAGTTTTACCGGCAGCAAGAGAGGTGATACGCGCCTCCCGATGACCACAACACGCAGTACACCGGCGCATCCTCGAGCACATATCAGGAGGAGGGTTCCTCCTCAGCAGACTACGGGGGCGCCGCCCCGTGGTCCCCTTGGTGATTGATCTCCACTTAGGGAACAAGCCTAAGCTTGGGGGGAGGTGTACCGACATCACACTCATTTCTATATCATGTTTGGTCGGTTCTTTGTGTATCCATATTTTCACTTCTTTCGTTTGTTTTCGTTTTCTTTCTTTTCTTTCTTTTCTTTTTGCCTTTATCGTTTTGTTCTTGTTTTCCAAAACACAAAAAGACCGAAAGTATTTATGTTGTTTCTCTTTGTTTGCTTCTTTATTTTCTTTTGTTGGTTTGCTTTCTTTTCTCGTTTCGTTTTAGTATTCAAAAATCCATTTTTTTTTTTGCTTTGTTTGCTTGTTTCCTTCCGTCCTTGTTTTGATTCGAAAACTCAAAAATATTTGTTGTTCTTCTTTGGTTTTGTAAAGTTGTTGCAGAGCTCACCTGACTTCCATGTGTCCATTGGAGCTTGATTATCATTCTATATTATTCGATCCACAGAAGTGAAGAGCGGTAATGATGATTTACGACAATACGAGTTGTGGTGAGAGGATGGTATGAACTCTATTTGATTTACGACAATAAGCATGATTATGATAGTTTTTGCTCTCTTGATTGTCGCTCCCCGTCTATTGCTAGCCTTCACCTATACTGAGTATGGAATTGTACTCGTGCATCCAACTCCCTAAAACCAAAGTTTTCCCATTGTGTCCACCATACCTACCTATATGTGGTATTTAACTGCTATTCCAAGTAAATTGCTCATGTGCTACCTTTAAAACCTGCTAAAAATCATTACTGTTTTGTGCCCCTATTTTAGCTCATGAGGACGTAAATAGAGAATCTTTATCTCACTTGTTGATTGGATTTCACACCCTGGATTAGTTTCTTCATCCTCTTATCCAATTGATAAAAGAGTTGGCAGCGGGGTGCCCAGCCCCAAATCAATACAACAAATTCTCTTCACTATTTTTGCCCCTGATTTATCAGTCAAAGCATAATCGTGTAAACAAAAGAGAAAGAGGGATGACCTTCTACACCATTTGCGTCCTTCACATGGGAGCCGCTCTTGTGAAATCTAGTTGGCTTGTGACATACTGCATTTTCTGTTTACCATTCATTGACATAAGCATACACCTCTCTAAAAAAATATGTTATGCCTATGATTGATAAAATAAAAGCTCTAGCACATGAGTGATCCATGCTTCCCTCAGCGAAGGGCCTTTCTTTTACGTATATGTTGAGTCTTCACCTTCTCTCTTTATGCACCTTCTTGAGAGCAATGGTTGTTATTCTTATAGTAATGTGATTGTCCCAGAACACAGTTAATTGTGGTATAACTTTGATGCTTGTATCTTTGATATCTTCATTTATAGTCTTCATTTGAACTTCAGAGGTGCCCTGGCATTTATGTTTTTCTCCATTATTAAGGGAAAGCGAGGTCACTTTATCATACCCTATTATGAGCATTGCAATCCCGCAGATTGATATACTTCATGATGTCTATTATTAGTTTGTTGGCATCTTTTCATGGTTTGCATAACTGCTGGGTAGCTTTTATTTTCTATACATCTTGTTATGGATTGCCTCAGCACTTGATCATCTAATGACTATATTTACATGAGATGAAACAAATGTGTTCGTAAATGTCTTTTATCGCACTCGGTTGTCACTGAATTGCTTGAGGACAAGCAATAAGCTAAGCTTGGGGGAGTTGATACGTCAAAAACGTATCTCCTTTTCCGAACACTTTCTTTATTTTTTTCCTCTAAACTTGCGAGTTTTGGATACCACTAACACGGACTAACGTTGTTTTCAGCATAATTACCTTGGTGTCTCATTTTTGTGCAGAAAAATAATCTTTCAGGAAAATGCCCAGAAAAGACCCCATTGGTCTTAAAACATCAGAAGACCCCGAGATCCATAAGAGGGCCAGGAGAGGAGCCAGGAGGGGGCCACACCACCCCCTGGCGCCCCCCTTGTCCGCGCCGCCTGGCGGTGTGGGCCACTCCCACACCCCCTCGGACTCCCCTTTCGACTACATATTGCCTTCAACCCTAAAACACGAGGTGGTTCATCATATTCCACAGAAACACAACAGAGCGCCGCCGCCACGCCGAAACTCAGTTGAGTGATCAGAAGTTTCTGTTCTAGCACCTGTCGGGACGGGGATTCGAAGGAGATCGTCGCCATCGACACCGCCACTCCTTCTCCATAAACCATCGTGTTTCCCCCGTCCATGAGTGAGTAAACCCCGCTGTATGCTGAGAGGATGGAAGGGATTAGATGAGATCGATCATGTAATAATGCCAGATTGTTAGGGCATAGTGCCTAGTATCCATTGTTAGTGTTTTCTACCGTTGTTGCAACTTGTTATGCTTAATACTTGTGGGTCATCACGCACATAGTGGTGGTGCGCCACGACTATGCTAATTATAGGTGGACGACATAGCCGTGGCACACCACCACCATATGCACCTCGCCTAGTTGAAATAGCCGTGACGCACCAACAGCCCGATGCGCCACGGCTAAGCCTGGGAGCCCTTTAAATCACTGGGACCACCTTCCACATCCCATTGCGCCACCTCCTCATCATATTTTAGATCTGGTTGTCCCCCACCTCGTCACCACCCCATTTCCCCCATTTTCCCACCACTTTAAACTTGTTTAACCTATTTTCTTTGATATATATGTGAGGGGGATCTCTCCTCCTCTTTCCACCCCATCTCACTTTACCACTTTATCTTCCATCTTTTTCACTCCCTATAGCCACACACACTCTCTCAGTCTCGTCTCGGAAAAATATATAGTTGGTGAGTTGTTGGAGGGATATTTATATATATGGTTGCATGTATATATGTGTGAATGTTGTATGTATGTGTCTCTCGATCATTCCTCCTCACGGCAAGATTCATATGGTTGCATATATACATGCGAAATTGTGTTGTGTATCTTTGATGGAAATTGGATGTCTTAAAAATGAGTTGCCAAAATGTTGATTCATTTCCATTTCGGCGAACATGCACTCCGAGAATGTCCTATTTTTAACAAAGGTCATGCCGAATTTTTCCGTCGGCGACCATCATCCATATATTGTGTAATTTGATTCTAATTAAATTGTCTTTTGTTCTTTCTGTACTACGCAGGCAACCATGCATATAAGCACAGGCATCATCGTGGCTAAATTTATGAAACATGCGACGACCGAAATGTTTCAAAATAACGTGACGGAGATAAGTTGTCCTTGTTGAAGTTGCAACTGCAACACTTGATCAGATACGATTGCGGTGACTTGGAGTCGCACCTTATCCGTCGTGGTTTCATGGATGGCTACACTTCTTACCCGACAAGTAATGAAGAAGATGAACACGGCGCTAATGGGACGACCGGAAATTAGGAAGGACATCATGATCAGGACAATAACGGCGATGGTGGGCGAGAATATGAAGAGTCTCCAGGACATGACGAAGGACATCATGATCAAGACGAAGGACATGATCCCTAGGACAAAGCGTTCCCAGTGCCATGGTCGGATGTCCACCTTGCCGACGGGTGGCATCTCAACCTAGAGAGAATCCCGGTGCCGCCGGTCCCCAAGGAGGGGCTCGAGCAGGAGAACGAGATCCTCCGCCGGGAGGAGCTCCCTGAGGATCTGCGAATGCATCAAGTAAATTCATGTCCCCCACAAAAGAAGAAGGTGATGATTATCCCTTCCTCTCTAGCAAAATCCAAGTGAAATTCGTTCCTCTTTAGCTAATTATGGGTGGTATGCCAATTACTGGATCACTCTACAAGGGCAAGCCATTAAATATTCTTGAATACATCATCAATTAAATCTCATAAAGTGCATCTCCTCTCATTCCAAAAGAAACATCCGGTAGGAATCACGCTGGATAGTCTCCACTTGGACACGTGGTTCGCT
Organism: Alopecurus myosuroides; assembly: GCA_028641055.1. NCBI lineage: Eukaryota > Viridiplantae > Streptophyta > Magnoliopsida > Poales > Poaceae > Alopecurus > Alopecurus myosuroides. Next base: position 143,453,953 of record CM054057.1, read on the forward strand.
GACGTGCAAGACCTTCGTCGGCGCGCCTACTTCGGGGCCCGCACCGCCCATAGCCCCCCGCAGTACCCACCTCCAGACCTGGCTACGGAGGCGGCAGAGAAGTCCCTGACACGGGCGGCGGCAATGCGGGAGGCCAGGGAGGCGGCCCTGGTGGCGGAGGAGGCCAGGCTGGCGGCCCAGGAGGAGGAGCGCACGGAGGCGTTGCGTTGCTGCCCCAGGTGGTTCCGGCCACTAGTTGGCATGAGATGGCAGTGGGAGGGGCCGCTGCCAGAGCTGCCGGAGGCGCCACCGGCCCCGCCCAGCCGGACACGCCGCCGCACCCCTCTGGCCTGCCGGGCCACCTCTTCCAGGAGCCCGACTACATCATCCTCGACGACAATGAGGACGAGTAGCTCCGAAGAGCGGCCAGCCGTAGCTAGGTTTAGTTTTTTATTTTAAATTAAAAAATCTTCCGTTTGTGCCCCCACCCCCCTCCCTAAGTAAGCAGCCCTGTCGGGCGCATCCGAAATTTGCCGTGTCCACTCCTATCGGACCACTGCTCAAACGGACGGATTTATCCGTGTTTCGTCCGTCGTTTGAGCAGCCCCGTAGGAGTTCTCCTAAAGGTTCGATTGGAGAATAGTAAGCAGCCTAAAAAATATGAGCAGCAACTTTGTGCTCGTTTGTTTGAAAATGTGTACAAGCCTGTAGTGACGAACTAATAGGTAATTGGTTACAATTTTTTTTTTGAGAAACACAATACAAACGCAAGCGCTCACATACACGCGCATACACTCACCCCCATGAACGCACACACGCACATCCTACCCCTATGAGCACCTCCGAGAGACTGAGTCGGCGGGTCTTGAGACTGAGGAAGTCACCACAGGCGCCTCGCTGTCGAGACCCACTGAAAGAATATTCCGCCTAAATGCGATACACATGTGTCAAACCTGGAGTTTTGAACTCTGGTGGGCTGGGGGTACAACCACCCTCCTAACCATCCAACCACAGGTTGGTTTGCAATTTGTACACGTACAGCCACCAAATTGCTTCGTGACAGAATATACGGTGACTAAATGTCACGTTCCTTGTAGTGATTCACAATAACACCAACAATGACATGAGCAGTGAAATGATGACTGATTGGTATATATGTAGTGAGCATATTGGTTAAAAGGGTCAACAAAATCAATGATCACATTGAATGAACCTGAATGCGAAATCCCATCTATGAAATCCATAGTAACTAACTGGAAAGATCATTTGGGCACCAGTAAAGGTTGTAAGAGGCCCGGGTATCACAATCTCTCATGTTTTGCTTGCTCGCAAGTATGACAAGATTGTACTTGCTTCTTAATGAAATCTCTCATACCCAGCGAATAGAAGAGAGAAAAAAATACGCTTATAAGTACTCTGTTTGGCTCAGAAGCAGAATGTGGAGAGAAGTAGAGTGTTTGGCCTCCTTAGAGGTGTTGATGAGCCCTCCCTTTTATAGATGGCAGCCAAGGGGAAGCAAATTTGTAATATGGGTGACTCCTCGAAATTTAGGGTTTGCCCTTTTTATATAGACATGGGCATTGCATCTTGACCATCCGTTCAATGCCTCTTCGATATAAAGGGCTCTTTGGCACCTCTTAAACCTTCCTAGCCCTTCCACTACGGGAGGGTGCCTCTTTCCCGTGTGCCGGACACACACGGTAAAGAGCCGTAAACACACGGGAAAGTCTTTACCGTGTGCCGCACACGGTAAAGGGCACACGGGATCGAGAAGCACGGTAAAGAATTCTTTACGTGTGCCGTTTTTTGGGGCACACGGCAAAGAGCTAACGTGGGACCCACTTGCCTCTGACGGCGGTGACTGACGGCGACGGCGCGGTGGGACCCACAGTAAATCTTTCCCGTGTGCTTTCACACGGTAAAGTCTTTACCGTGTGTCCTCTTTACCGTGTGCAGCCATGCCACCCTGTCACACTTTTTTGCCGTGTGGCTCTTTCCCGTGTACTTAGCTGGGGCAACATGCCAGGCCTTTCCCGTGTGTTTGCACACGGCAAAGACCCATGTATCCCGTGTGCAGACACACGGTAAAGGCTGTCGGTGGCCCCAGTGGGGGCAGAGACACGTTGGTCTTTTACCATGTGTGAACACACGGTAAAGACCCGCCATGACGCCTCCGTTTCCGTCGGCTTAAATTGGACACCTGTCCGTAATATTTACCGTGTGTCCTTCTGTACGGTGTGTTTTTTCGTCTCTTTCCCGTGTGCCATTCTTTACCGTGTGTTTTCTCTAGTTCTAAGCCATGCTTCCCTCGTTACCGTGTTCCGGCACACGGGAAAGATTTACTACCGTGCACCCCGCTATTTGGCACACGGGAAAGAGGCGTCCTCCCGTAGTGTTCCATTCCCCAGGTGTCCATTGAGCCGAACCATGGTTCAATCCATCAAATATGACAAGATTTTGAGTCGATCCTGTTATCCACTTTCAAAATACGCTTTCAAACTGGGGCCAACTATCTCATACGAGCTTGGATCAGGACATTCAATATGCAAAAATATTTGTCTTGACATTACCCACTACTTTCGTGTTTTGAATAATTCTATTTGATGTAATTTGGAGCAGTCCCAGGGCGATCTCTAAAAATTATCATGGAGGGATATGTTTGAAGAGACTCCGAGTTTCACCCCAATGGGGGAATCCTTTGCGATTTATCCAACATATGTGAAAAACAAAAACTTTTACAGTTTGTAAACTAGTAATAGGTTTGTTCCAATAATTATAATAAAATTTTAAACACAGTAGATAATAATATACTCCCTACGTTTCAATATATAGGACGTTGTACATGCTTCAAAATGATCACTAGGTGTGGACACAAATAAATGAAACTACACACTAATACATGTAGATACATATGAATGTGGATAAATGCTAGAACATCTATATTATGGAACGGAGGGAGTAGTAAACTACAATGTTAATAAATACATCCTCGGCATATCCGCATCCCTAAGATTAAGCTATACTTGACCTCTAGCCTAAAGATGACAAAAATGATGCACTTGTTATTGTAGATCAAAGTTTCATATGATCACGTTACGACAATGCGGGGTATTATTTTAGGAGTGCACAATAGGCACTAACGTACTTACAAACAGGTATGTATATCCCTTCAATACAATAATATGATAGTACGTAGTAGCAGCAGCAACAGCGGCATTACTAGCATAGGTTTACAGTTCAGGGTAATTATGCTTAACTAGACGAGCTAATGGGAGACCGTCGGGCATAGGAGCCACACGGCAACCAGTAAGCTCGTCTGTTATATTTACGTTGCTTGTTCCACTGCTGAAAATCAAGTCAAGCAGCGCACCTACTGCCATACCAATGAGAACACTAATTCCGATCCCGCCGATAGATCCCATTACCGTTATAGCTGCAGTAGCGTCTGCCATGTCAAGCCATACGAATCCAGCTTTTACAGCAGTATCAACTACTGCTCCGATCTTAAGGCCAGCTACTGCAGTTAACCCGGTCACTGTATCCCTGACCGTTGCCTGCAGCTTATCCTCAGCTGTGCATATGTCCCAAACCATTGCACCTGCTGTAAATATCAAAACTGCTACCCCGAGTTTTCCCAGAGCTTCAAATGAGTAAGTCACCACGGATTTTCCTTGTCCCGCTTCCTCAATAATTCTTTCATATACCTGACGAACATGATAGATTGCACTCTTGTGCTATTCAGTAACACTTTTGCCATACAATATATAACCGCTACTTTTGCAGGGAACACACCATGTTAAGATTATCATTACATCAACTAATTGTAAAATCCAAAACGACAGATACGTCCACAGCTAATAGAAATTGATTCGCAATGTCCAGCTCCCGCGACGCAATAGGCGTCCCGGGCGAACCGCCCCCCGCCACTCCGGCGCCGGGCGTCCACGACCCACCGTCTGCCCCTCCCAGCTCGGCGGTTCCTCCCCAAGGCAGCCCCCACCCGGCAGGCTCCCCCGCTGTGGGGCGCGCTGCAGCTTTGCTCTCCCCGACGGCGTCTGCGCGGCGCGATGTTGGTCCAGGTTTGCCGTTCCGCTCCTACACCCTCTCCCGTTTCCCTGCCTCCGACCCCGCTGCCCATGAGAGCGCCCCGGTGAGCTCTGGGTCACCCCACCCTTCGCCTCACCCTGCTTCACCACCTCCATGGCCGACCTCCTCACGTTCAGGTTCTACGGCTCCTCGGCCAGAGCCAACGTCCAGGAAGTCACCGACCTTGTCTTCCTGTTCACGGTCGACTCGCCTGAGGTCGCCTCCTTCGTTCTAGACGTGGGAGCGAAGCACTGCTCTCGCTTCCGCCTCGCCTTCCATCCCTCCCTGCAGGCCGCCATGGACGCAGCCTCCAAGCTCTCGCACCTAGCCTCCAAGCTCTCCCACTGGGCTGCAACGGATTTTGCGGGCCCGGGTTACTGCCTTGTCCCCTCGTCCGTACGCAGGTTCAATTGCAGCCAGCGCCCCCGTCCTGTCGGTTGTCTCTTCTCCCCCTGCGGAAACCGCGTCCCCCGCTGTCGCCACTGTTGCCGACGGCCTCGCCGCGAACGCCCTTGCCCTCCTCGAGCCTTGCGCCCCGCTTGAAGGCTCTCAACCACCCCCGGCCTGCCCGCGTACGGCGGACATCTCTGCACAGCCAGCGACCCCGCCCCCCTCCTTCCTTTTAATTGCGTCCTCCCCGCCCGCACCTCCACTCCCATCCCCCCGCCGCCTTTTCAAAACCCTAAGCCTCCGCGGCTGCTTCCGCTGCCTTTCGCTTGACAACCAGGTCCGCGACTGCCGTAACCCAGTGCGCTGCCGTCGTTGCGGGCAGTCCGGCCACCGCCAGCGTTCCTGCACCATGTCGTTCCCCCAACCCACCATCGTGCCAACTACCACCTCCCTCCCCCACGCACTGCCATCCCCCCGCGCCCCGCCACACCGTATCCCTCCACGTCGTCGAGCTCGCGCGCGCCTGCGCTCGCGCACGCTGACGTTGCGCTTTTCCCTCCTCTTTCTGAGCCCGCTGACGGCCTGCTTGCTGGTGACGCCTCCGCTAGCTCTGATGGCACGCTCCCCCCCGAGCACACCGTCCGTGAGGTGATCGTCCCCGCGCGCGCTGCCAGCCCACCTCCCTCCGAGAGCGAAGAGGAGATCGGGTCGGACGACGCCTCCGTGGCCGAGTCCGCGGAGGTCTTCATGCCCCCTGGCGATGTCGAGGCGGCGCGCAGGCTGGCGGTCGTCAACATCGACAACCCCGCCCCGTTATCCTCGCCTGCCGCGTCTGTCGCCGACGCGATCTTTGACGAACTCCCGGGCCTGCACGTCTCCCTGGTGCCCTCCTCGCTGGGGGACATGTACGCTAAGTTCCTCTCCCATGGCGATCGCGAAACTGCGATGGATCACCAACCCTTCATCTTCGAAGGGGCGACCATTCGCTTGGTCCGCGAGGAAGAAGCCGATCGCATCCCTTGCCCCATGCTGTTCATCGCGGTCGTCACCGCCAAGCGGATGCCTGCTGAACACGTCTCGCAGCTTGGGATCACGGCCTCCTTCAGCCTGTTTTGGGGAAACGCTCGAGGTTGATCCTAGCTGCCTCACTGGCACTGATCTCTCCCTCGTCCGCGCCGTCGTGCTCCTCAAGTCCGGTGAGGACGTGCCCCCGGACATCACCCTCTCGCGTGCTCCTTGGGGGTCCCGCCTGGTCACGCTGCGTCGCGCGCGCCACCGGAGGGCGGCCGAATCCTTCAATGAAAACGGCGAGTACGTCCCGTTCTTTGCCCCGCCGCCGCCGCCCCTCTACCGTCGTCATCTTGGCAGGCTCGCGCTCGCTCCGCCCCCGCGCGCCCCCACCATGGTCGCAAATGAGCTGCGTGGTGACGCGGCCTTTGGTGGAGGAGACGACACGGCCATGGCGCACGAGGCCCTGCTTGCCATCATCGACAGCGTCGCCTCTTCCCACCGGATGCCTTCGAGCCCTAGCCGCTCCATGGCATCCTCGCTGTCATCCCTCACCCTCTCGTGGTGCAGTCGCGCCACGCGCGACGCTGCCTCCTGCTCGCTGAGCTCGGGCCCACCGCTCTCGGCCACTCGCCGCCACAGCGTGGTGATCTCCTAGCTAGCGGATCACACCCCCCTGCGGACCGCGCCATTGAAGGAATGGGCGAGCGTCGGAGCTCCCGCCTAGCCGTCAAGGCTTCCCAGTCCTATGAGCCAGTCGCTGCGCGCGCCGCCAAGCTCCGGGGCCTCCGCGACGCCCTCAACGGATGCACCGCGGTCCTTCAGCGTCAGGTTCGCAAGCACGGCGTCCTGGCCTGCACCAAACCGCTGCGCAAACGCGCCGTGGACGCTCTCGCAAGCTCCATCTGCCCGTCCTCCTCGGTGCCAGATGGTGCGGATGATTGATCCTCCCCGATCGTGCACTGCCAGGGCTGCGGCCGTAAAGCCCCCAAACGCTCGATTGTTCGCGACGCTATCTCCTCCGCCGCCCCCGCGGTGCTTTGTCTACAGGAGACGAAGGTCAGCTCCCTCGATCGCGCTCTCGCCTCCTCCTTCCTCCCTGCTCCGCTCACTAAATTCGTCTGCGTTGATGCCAACGGAAGCGCTGGCGGCATTCTCACTGCCTGGGAACCCAACGTCTTCCACCTCACATCCCACCACAGAACCCGTTTCTCCCTCTCCACCGTCCTCGCGTCCACTCTCTCCGCCCTCACGGTGACTATCACCAATGTCTATGCCCCTGCAAACCACGCTCTATTGCCCGTGTTCATCGACGAACTCGTCGCGCTGGAGTCTCTGGTTTCAGGACCTTGGCTGATCATCGGAGATTTTAACCTCCTTCGGGACCCCTCTGACAAAAATTCAAATAACTTCGATTCCTCCCTCGCCGCCGCGTTCAATGATACCATCCGCACGCTCGCCCTCTTCGAGCTCCCGTTGCTCGACAGCTATACACATGGTCAAACATGAGGGGCGTTCCGGTGCTGGCGCGGCTCGATCGGGCCCTCTTTAACCATGATTGGAACCTGCTGCTGCCGAACAACGCGCTCACCTCCCTCCACCGTCCCACCTCCGACCACGTCCCCCTCCTCGTCACTGCAACCAAATCCATCCCGCGTCCAGCCTGCTTCCGGTTCGAGAACAGCTGGCTACTCGACACCCTCTTTCTCCCTTCCACCCTCCCTGCCTGGACCACCCCATCGCCGCTGCAAGACGCTGCCGGAGACATTGCCGCTCGCGCGAAAGCCTTCCGCACGGCTGCCAAGGTCTGGAAACGATCCCATCGCTTCTCCCCACGCCACGAGAACAATTGTAAATTTGTTATTGATCTGCTAGACATCTTCGAGGAATCGCGGCTGCTCAGCGACGACGAGATCTCTCTTCGTGTCCTCTGCAGGTCCACCCTTCAGCTGCGTGTCCTCGAGCGCGCGGCGAGATGGAAGGAGCGCGGGAAGTTCAGGGCCGTCCCGGAGCGGGACGCGAACACCCGCTTCTTCCACGCGCGCGCTTCCCAACGTCTTTGCCGGAACTGCATTCGTGCTTTGGAGGTGGACGGCATGCTCGTCGCGTCCCACGAACCCAAGGCGGCGGCGCTGTTCTCCTACTACAGAAACCTCCTGGGCACGACCACGACCTCCTCGTGGGCGTTCGACCTCTCGTCGCTCTACGACGGGGAGCCACGGGTGGACTCGGCGCTGCTCATCGAGCCTTTCACAATGGCGGAGATCAAGGACGCCGTCGACGCCATGGATCGCTCTAGCGCGCCCAGCCCGGATGGGCTCGGCCCAAGCTTCTTCCGCGCCGTCTGGGACTGCGTCTCGCCCCACCTGTTCTCCCTCCTCCAACAGTTCCACGCGTGCGACGTCGACCTCGCCCGGATCAACAGGGCGCACGTGGTCCTCGTGCCCAACACGGATGGCACGCCGTCGCCGGCCTCCTTCCGCCCCATCTCACTACAAAACTCCTCGATGAAGACGGTGTGCAAGGTTCTCACCACACGCCTCCAGCGACAAATCGTGCAGCTGATCGACATCGATCAGACAGGCTTCCTGGTTGGTCGCTGCATCTCCGACAACTTCATCTACGCGGCGGAGCTCGTTCAAACCTGCTACCGGCAGCGCGCCCCGTGCGTTGTTCTGAAGCTCGATTTCGCTAAAGCCTTCGATTCAGTGTCCTGGGACTGCCTCGAGAAGGTGATGGTGGCTCGCGGCTTCCCCCCGCTCTGGTGCAAGTGGATCCGCTCGATCCTCGACACCTCCCGCTCCGCCGTGCTGCTCAACGGCGTCCCCGGCTGCTGGATTGACGTCACCCGTGGCCTCCGACAGGGGGACCCCCTGTCCCCTTACTTGTTCCTCCTCGTCGCCGACATCCTCCAACGCCTGATCAAGAGCAGCCCCGTACTCCAGCACCCGCTCGTGGACGGCGCACCGTGCCCCGTCCTCCAATACGCGGATGACACGCTCCTAATCCTGCGCGCGGACGGCGACGCGGCGACGGAACTTCACCGGTTTCTCCTTCAGTTCGAGCGCGCCACCGGCCTACACATAAATTACAGCAAGAGCACGCTCGTTCCAATGAACGTCGCCGACGAGGTGCTGGTCGGGATCAAGGACGTGTTGGGATGCCATGTCGAGGGGTTCCCGCAGACCTACCTCAGCCTCCCGCTCTCCGCCACCAAGCTCCGCCTCGCCGCTCGTCGCGAAAGTGGACAGGTACCTCTCCGGATGGCGTGCCATGCTGCTCTCGCCGGCGGGCCGCCTGGTTCTCATCAATGCCGTCCTGGATGCCCTGCCTACCTACGCGATGGGCGCATTGCTCCTCCCCGCCGGGGTGATCGCGGCCATCGATCGCCTCCGCCGTGCGTTCCTCTGGGCCGCCGGCACCTGCCCGTCCGGCGCGAAGTGCCTGATCGCCTAGGAAAAGGTGTGCAGGCCCAAGCACGAGGGGGGCTGGGCATCCGGTGCCTCGCCACACAAAATCGCTGCCTTCACCGGCTGTTCTCCGACGCGTCCGCGCCGTGGCCACGGTGGGTTTGGTCCAATCTTGGCGGCGCGCCGCTGGACAAAGCATCTGAAAATGGCTCGCTCGGCGGGGCGCACTGGCGAGATCTCCTCGCCCTTCTCCCTCTCTATCGCAGCCTCCCCAAAGCTCGTACCGGCGACGGGCGGAGGACGGCGTTCTGGCTCGATGACTGGCTGCCCGACGGGCCCCTTGCTGCGTCGATGCCTGCACTGTTCTCCCACTGCACCTCCCCGCCCGCCACCGTGCGCCAGGTCATCATAGATGGCGTTCGCGCCCACCTCGTCGCGCGGCTTAACCCCGCTGCGGCGTCCCAGCTCTGCGCGCTGCAGCGTCTCGTCGCGCGCCACTCCCTCTCCGCGGGTGACGACTCGCGCTCTCTGCTGCTCTGCAGGCGTGCAGACGGGCGCCTCCACACCAAAACTCTCTACGCAATGTCCACGTTCGGCGGCGAGCGCGTGCCGTGGTTCACCTCCGTCTGGGAGAACCACGCCGCCTCGAAGGCCAAGTTCTACGTCTGGCTGCTCGTGCAGGGGCGCATACAGTGCCGCGCCAACCTCCTACGCAAGAACATCATCGCCGTCGACGAGAGCAGGTGCGCGCTCTGCGGGGCTGCGTCTGAATTCCCCCAGCACATTGTCTTCACCTGTCCGCTCGCGCGCCGTTTCTGGACAACGATCGGCGCTCTGAGCTGCGCACTTGAAGTTGATCGCGCCGGCGACTGCCCACTCCCCCCCACGATCCCTGCGAGAACTGCTCCCACCTTCAGAGTTTTGTGCCTCTGGCACCTCTGGAAGCACCGCAACGGCGTGGTCTTCGATCACCTCCCCCCTCGATCACCCTCCTGCTCAAGAACACGCGAGATGACGCCCACCTCTGCGCCACCGTCTCCCCGTTGCCCCCCGCCCTGATGTAGATTCTTGGATATGACAGCTCACCCCTCGCTCGCCCGCTCGTACTCTATAAAAATGGCTACAGAACCCTCCCCTCTCTCGTTTGTCTAGGGCCCTTTTCGCCCCTTCCTTGTGATTAATCGAAAAGAGATTCAGGTGGGAGTTTTTCTCCTCCCGGTGAAAACTTCAAAAAAAAAAAAACAAAACTAAATTAAAAAATTAAGTAAGGTCCTGATTTTTTGGCATGATTTTTTTTGAATATAAACTGTGCGGGGATGATATTGGTATGCTTTACATATAGTTCAGATGGTTGAAAATGGAGTTCCAATCGCCAAATTGAACAACTTCAATTCAGTTTAGTTCAGTTCAACAATTTACAACTCTTAGGGCATCTCCAGCCGTTGCGACCCACGAGGGCCCAAAACGTCGTCGTTTTGGGGCCGCCGCGGCGCCAAACGGCGCTAATCACCTGGGGGACAGGCTTCCCAGTCGCCCCCCGAGCCCACCTTTCGGCCCAAAATAAAGGAATGAAATTCGACACATTTTATTTGATTCGACGCAAATTTGAACTAAACATCGAGAAATAAACTAAACAGTGCGAAAAACATAAAAATCTACGGCGGCGACTATTCTAGGCGTCGTCGTCTTCATCGTCGTCCTCCTCGCGGTCATCCTTCGCCACCATGGCGAGCCGGTTGGAGGGGCCAGCTTCGCCGTCATCCTTCGCCGCCATGGCGAGCCAGCGCCGCTCTGCCCGGCCTTGCACCCGCAGCCGGTGGAGCTGTGCCTGTTCGGAGGGCTGGCGGTTGCGCCGCTCGCTCTGCAGCGCCACCTGCCGCCGGTCGTCCTCGTACTGCGCGATGAGCGCCTGCTGCTCGACCGACGACGCGTTCTCGGCCAGCTGCCAGTACGCCTCGCGCTCCGCCTCTTTCCTCCGTTGGATCTCCAGAGATGCCCGACGGCGGCCGCCTCGGCCGCCGAGGACCTGGTGGAACGCTTCCTCGTTCCGCGTGGTCTCGAAGGAGTGGTAGGCCGTGTGCCGCTCCGGCCACACCGGCTGCCTCCTCCGTTCCCTCCTCCAGCGCCGGGCAGCCTGCGCCGCCTGCTGGTCGGGCGCCAGCTCTTCCTGGGGGGCTGCTGCTCGGGCGCCACCGCTCCCTGCGCCGGCTGCTACTCGGGCCCCACCTCCTGCGCCGGCTGCTGTTCCTCTCCATCGTTCTCCCCGTCGCTGGGGCCACCCGCGGGCCATGCATCCCAGTGGTGAGGCATCGTTGCTAGGAGGAGGAGGCGAGAATGGGAGAATACCGAGTGGCGAGCGCCCTCTTTTATAGCCTGGCGGGCCAGTCACTGCGTCGCGCGTGTCACCGCTGCCGCCCCCGCTATTAATCCGGCAGCCTTTGACTGGGGCGCATGCATTGGCCAGCCGCCACGCCATTACTCCCGACAGCCTTTGACGGCGCGGGCGCCGAGAAGATGGTCACGGGCGGGGGTTTCTGTTCCCGCGTTTTTTCGGCGCGCCACTGACAGAGCTGGCGGCGCTATTAGGGTTTCTGGGGGGGGGGGGGGGCGACTGTTCGCCGCTTCCGGCGCTAAAAAGGCCGCCTGGGGGGGGCGACTGGAGATACCCTTAAGAACACGGCCTAAATTCTTTTTATATGTTGACTTTTGATGATTTGAAAAATAATTTTGATATCCAGACTTCTTTCCTCTTAAAATATTTCATTCGCACTGCAGTACCAATTATTTTAGAATATAAATATATTTGAATTATATTACAATAATTAAATACTGATAAAATGTGCAGTAGGATACCTTAAATATTATTAATTAAAAATTAATTTATGATAAGCCTGTACAAGGCAAGGTCTAGAGAGTAAGTTAGTTCATACCTGTAGCTTCTGGATATCATCCAAATTTTTAAAAGGCCCCATAAAACCAAGCTTTGCCTTATTACTGCAAGTACAGTGGGATAAGCAGGTAAACAATTGGTGTTACATGTACTACTAGAAAAGTACTGTCATTAAGTCTAAAGAGTACATAAAAATTATGTGATTCCAAAAATACTGATGGTTTGTTCCCGGCAAAGTTAATTTCCCCGATGCTGAGGAAGCTCACAAAAAAAAAAATCTACAGACTTAAGTACATTTTAATATCTTACTATTTTCATAAACCAAAGTTAAATATCCGATTGATTCAATCCCACATTTTCGAGATCAAATTTTATCAATTTGTGTTCGGAATACCCACATTGTCAAATTTTATTGTTAATAATAATAATTATTATTATCATTTCGAGCTCAACAATTTGTATATACATTTATAATAATTATAATGTAGGGACATACCGTTCCACAAGCTCCCCAAAATAGATTTTATTTTCCTTGAGCAATTTTGTGAAATGATTTGGTATAAAATTCTGAAACTTTTTGGCACTCTCAAGCGTGGCATTTCTGTAGGTGCTGGCCTCAACAGCAAGAAGCGTGGCTTCCGTCCACGGGTGCTTCTTTAGTTTGGCTAGATTGAGCCGCTTTAGCTGTTTGATGAGATCATCACTGTGGGTCTTGATCTTGTCAAGGAAGGTGAGGCGGGTGTTGTAACTTCGGATGAATTGGAGGGATGTTCCGATGCCATTGGCACAGTATTCATAGACATCATGAGCAATATTTTTCTTGGTGGCGTCCTCCTCGGCCTCAGTCTGCGTTACCATTTGCTGGGTATTCTCAAGGATCTGATACACCCTATCACGGGCATTTATGGCGTCCTTGAGATACTTTTGTTGCTCCGTATACGAATTGAACTTGAGTTGATGAATTTTCTGCACTTCTTGTCGATAGATCAAATCGGCTAACTTAAGTAGCTGCCCTGGACTTAGATCAACTGGCTCACGGGACATGATGTAAGCCTGAAATATGTAGTTCTAGTTAGTCATATATAGTTACAGCATATATCATAAGTTTATGCGTGTCATCAACCTTTTGAGTGGAACCATCATGTTAAGTCACATTGGCCGGTTTGTTCAACAGCCGTTGGCTTGTTTGACCAGCTGGAAAAGCCATCTGTTTGGACTATTCGGTTCTCTCAGCTGGTTGAGAAGGTGTTTGGTAAATAAGCTGCTCGGTGGTTTGTTTAAAAACAGAAATACCAAGTTAAAAAAACTTGTGACACAGATGACAAGATTACTGGTTGGTAAATCAGCTGCTGGAAACTTTGATTTGGGCGTCGACAAAAGCTGTGTCTTCTCACATGGACCACCGAATCGGCCATAAAAAACATCCGTTCAGACTAATCATACGTTCTAGTTCCCTATGTATAGGTTTACGTGGAGAGGAGTAAGCATCGCGGCGAATGGGAAGAAAGAACAGGTAATCCTAACCGATCACTCACAACACGGCTGACTGGAAGAAATTAACCACCCCGAACACACAACACATATATACTGAACCACAGATCAGGGGTGGGTAAATCGGATAAGGAGTACCTACTGTGAACAGGTCGGCGATGCGGAGGAGCCTGGCGTCGAGGCCGAGGGAGAGCACCCGCGTCCCTGGATGCTAGACGAGCAATTTGTGTAGTAACCACCGGGTGTTAGGTGAGTTCTGGAGCCGGGCTGGAAGCTATTCCGGGGCGCTTATTGTGTGTGGGACTTAAGAGGCGCCCAAGCTGGATCCGTCGGGTCGGGCCACCTAACGGGATTAGCCGCTGAAGGCGTCATCGAGATGAGTGAGGCACGAACTAAGATTGTTTATCCACAACCAACTGTCACCACGAATCTGGTCAAGAGGTTAGCAGCGTTGCAATATTCTAAACATCCTCCCTTAGCGTTGACTATGTCATGAAGAGACAAAAAAAAATGCTGTTAAGAGCATCTATACCGGCGCTCCCAAGTCAAATATACGGGACAAATGCTAGTCTCTCGTGAGATTTGGATGGAGCGCAACACGAGAGTTTTCCGGCACTTTTCCTCCCAACAAATGTGGTCATCTCCAAGATTAAAGATGAGGCTCTTTGGGCAATGTAATATTGGGAGAGTAGGCTTTTGCAAAGTCCTAGGGCTTGTCCTAGACAATAAAACTAAAACCTCTAAAACTCTCTTCTTATTTAATGAAAATAGCAAATCTTTTGCCTATTTTTCAAAAATTAAGAGGGGCGGCACATGTTGCCGCCCTATCGGAGGAGTCTCCCGCCACGGGCGCGTCCCAATAGCTATTTTTTTAATGGACAAGAAATACAAAACAAAACGCTAATTTTTCATTGAATGTTAAATGATTTTTTTAAAAAAAAATTAGACGAAATTCGATGAAATAATCAAAACAGAATGTAAACTAAACACTAGATCAAGGGGCGAGTTCGGGCTCCGGTCTTGAGGACCTTGCATGCTCCTGGCCCATCAAAGTCGATGATGGCGGTGCCTGCGCTCCAGTCTTGGGCAATGTTTTATGTCATTATGTTTTATTTTGATTCACCATCTCCAACTAGTTACCTTGTGAAATATCACATTAAGTAAGCGGAAACCAGATAACGATGTTTATGTATGTAAACAAAAAGTAGTTAAATAATATTTTCACAAAATACGGACATGGTCTAGATCAAACTATTTATCGACTTTTGGATCGAACAATAAAGAGGCACCACTAACATTCAAATAAGCATCTGAATTCATAACATGTATTGAGCAAGGGAGCCAAGAAAAATTAAATCTTCTTGGCCCTATAGTCTAATAAATCAAGTGTAGGAAATGGTCAGATGGGATTATAAATTTCTGTATACTGGGAACCAACGGTGGACTAACCACATCCATTGCACAATATTAACATATATATGAAAGCCAGTTCATGGTAGAAAATATATCATGTACTACTTTGATCCACCATCTCCAATATTTATTGAGTGGAATATCACATTTAGTAAGCCGAAGCAAGAACAATGCATTATGTATGTAACAAATACTAGATAGATGATAATTTTTCACAAAAGAGGAAATGTTGTGGATCGAACAATTGGCAATTTCCTGATAGAATAATTAGCAGGCACCACCAGCAGTCAATTAAAAGAATGGACGAAAATAAGAACTGAATCTTACTAACATGTAGACTAATAAATAAGGTGGAGAAAAAATTCATACGGGGCGCTAAATGCTACTCTTTGAACCTGCATTGAAAAAAACTAGGGAGGAAACTTGTTTCATATCTAGTAGTGTGCAAGGAAATGCGAGCTACATTTCGAAAAAAATAACTTTCTAAAGGCTGGAAACCACGAGTGAAATGGATGAGAAAATTATGAGAAATTGACATGTTCATTGAAGCATCATTAATAGAGAGATTGAACTCATTAAAACACCACATTTTATTATTTTATCTTCACAACACACAACACAAACATTTTGTCTGTAACATCCATGATATTTGGAAAATTTAAAAATCTCAAAAATTTAAAAACTTTTGGTGTTTGCTAAAAGAAATTCACCAAAAACAAACAAAACCAAATACAAAAGAAAAATTATATTTGGGCATAAAATAAGTTATTATGATTTGTAAAATCAATAGTTGTATTTTTAGAATTTTCCTCCTTTTTATAAAGCCATTGTTCTAAATATTGGTTTTCTATATTTAAAAAGCATTTTAAAACCATCTAAGAAATAATTCATATTTTGAATTTAAAATTCCAAAAGTTTCCCAAAAATATTTCTAGTTGAAAGATATTTTTATTACAAATTTTTAGAAATTATTTTGAGGTCATTTTGATTTTTAAAACGAAAGATATGAATTTATATAGAAAACAGAATAAAAAGAAAATGAAAAGAAAAATTGACGACGTCATGAATGCCATTAGCGTCTCCTTCTTCCCGCGATCAGCCCTAGAGAAAACTCATGAAACTACCATTTTGATTCGGCTTGAATCAAGCGTTTAAGGCCCCTAAATGCTACCCCATGCTCATCCCTTTAAATCCCTCACTCTCCTCCTTGTTTCCCCTCTGAACACCTCTCACTTAGCGCCACGAGGCCGTCCCAATTTCGTGCTAGAGCCGCAAGCCATAACCCTCGGGAACCACTCACCATCGGCGCTAGAGGTGATCCGAGACGTTGCAGAGCACACCTTTACCTTCCCCGAGCATCGTCGTGCTTTCCTTACGCGTTTTTCCCGTCCACAGGTGCACAGGAACAAGCAGCCATGCTCGCCTAGAGTCTCTTCACCTCAGATATGCACCGCTCCACCATGGGAGGTCTGATGTCTACGCACGCTTATATTCTTGTAGACAGTGTTGGGCGTCCAAGTGCAGACGTTTGTAGAACAGCAGCAAGTTTCCTTTAAGTGGATCACCCAAGGTTTATCGAACTCATGGAGGTAGAGGTCAAAGATATCCCTCTCAAGCAACCCTACAATCAAGATACAAGAAGTATCTTGTGTCCCCAACACACTTAATATACTTGTCAGGTATATAGGTGCACTAGTTTGGCGAAGAAAGAGTAAAATACAAGCAATATGGATGATTATAAGTGCTAATAACAATCTGAAATAAATAAGGCAACAAGCAAACATGTAACTGAACAGGCGGAAAACGGTGTTTTAATGCTTGGTAATAAGGCCTAGGGCTCCTACTTTCACTATTGGACACCTCTCAACAATGAAAACATAATTGAATACATAAGTATCATTTCTTCACTATGCTACTCCGGATCACACTCCGGTCGAACACCGAGCACTAATCTTTGCATAGGGGCTTAACAGCACTCCTCAAGTCTATATTCCCTCTCTAGGGCACCCCACTGTCACTACGAGCTCCATAAATTAGTACTAAACAAATGCCACAATTTCATAGGTTCATCTTCCAACACAAGATATAAATATCATGCTAAACCACACGGAGCACACACTGTCACCTTTACCCCGTGATCAAAGTGTTTACGGAGATAACAAAACCACTTGTGTAGCATAACAGATGAAGATCAATCTACATATTCAACTAGATTAGAAAGCCCATGATCACATAAAGATCACACCATGGAGAGAGAGATGAACCACATAGCTACTGGTAGAACCCTCAGCCTAGAGGGAGAACTACTCCTTCCTCATCATAGGAGACAGCAACAGCGATGGAGATGGCAGGTGGAATCGATAGAGATGGCTTCCAGGGGCACTTCCCCGTCCTGGTAGGGTGTCAAAACAGATATATGTCCACCGAAACTTATCGGCGGCGGCAGCGGAGCTACAGATGTATTTTGTGGAAAAGGACGATTCTCCTAGGGTTTATGCATCGGGGAGTATATATGGGTGAAAGGGCGATGCCGGGAGGTGGCCAGGGGCCCACACCCCTAGGTGGCGCGGCGAGGGGGAACCCGCGCCACCCCATGGTGTGGCCACCCTGTGGCCCCCCTCCGGGGCTCTTCGGGACTTTTGGATGCTTCCGGGACATTTAGGACGTCTCGCTTTTGAATTTTCCAATTCCGAGAATATTTCCAGAACAACTTTTCTGAAACCAAAAACAGCAGAAAACATGGAACTGACACTTGGCATCTTGTTAATAGGTTAGTCCCGGAAAACGTGTAAAAATGACATAAAGTGTATAGAGAACATCTGGGAAACAATAAGAAAACAACATGGAAAATCAGAAATTAGGGATATGTTTATGACGTATCAAGGCCACTCCATCCTTGGCCGAGGACACCATCGAGTTCATCGTGTCGACCTACCCCTCCTAGACCACTCTCCTCACCATGGAAGACACCGGAGGGCCGCCACCATCAACGACAGAGCCGCAACACCGCCGCATCTCCATTTTCCGGCGAATCACGCCACCATTATAAGCTCTCTGGTCTATGTCTGTTGGATCCTGATGCAACAGTTCCTATTAGATCACTTAAAACGAATCGGTATGGCCAATCACACCGCACCGTGTGTCTCCCTCGTCAGCGCCTAGACAACAGCAAAGTCAGCGCCCAGTCAGCAATTGCAGCCAATGAGCGTGTGCCACGTGGCCTAGCCTTTTCTGTAATCTCCCGAATAGAATTAATTGGTAGTTTTGCGGAATAGACCCTAGATTTTAGAAACCTGATAACTTTTGACACAAAGGCCCAAATTTCGCAAAGTTGGACATTTTGAAAATCCCTTGACATGTAGAATATTTTAGCACAGTTCAATTTCAGTTCAAGTGAGCCCTTTGGATAACTTTGGCATAATTCCAATTCTACAAATCCAAAAATTGCAAATAGAATATTTTTGGAGACCTTAGGATGTGTACTAACAGTCCTCTGTGTCCAAAATAATTATTGGACAAGTTTAGAATTTATTTAGGTTTTGGATGTCCATTTTAGTATTTTTCACTTAGAATAAATTATATAAATAATTGGAATATATTTTCTTATGCAAAGTTGTTCCATTTAGTGGCCTTGGACCAGAGAGACTTTGACTGGAGACAATGGTGATATGTGAACCTTCTCCATGTATTTTTTACCCAAAATCCCTCCATAGTGTTAGCCACCTTGAAAATTGTATATTGTTAGTGAAACCTAATTAGGAAAGATGGTGGTGTGACGACTTTGATCAAGACCAACACCTCATATATGTTAGATAAATAATTTAGTAGTTTGAGGAGCTAAAAACCAAGCCAAGAGGGAAGACACCAAGATCAAAATGACATCAAGATCAAGTGACTTCATGGAGAAGGACCTCAATACCATCACGAGCTGAAGAACCAAAATTCTCAATCCCTTGGAAAGTGTGTAGAAAATGGAAGACCTTAACACAAGACCAGCCCCTGGTTTGTGCCAATCCCATGCTATACCAACAAGATAGTTGAACCCATGTATTTAAAACCATTTACAAGTTTCCATTTCATAGTGGTAAATTTCTGAAAACCCTAGAGCCTATGCCTTTTGTGAAATATATTGATCATGAGTTATGTGTAGAAAATCCTTTGTACCAAACCTTGTGTGACCCTTGCGCTGAAATACCAGACCATGTATGTGCACATCACATACTAAATTCGCTAGTGACATTAGACATATGTCCCAAAACTATGAAGTTCTGCAAGAAGCAATAGAGTCAGCACATTTAGGAGGAAGCTACATCAGAGCCTGAAGATGATCTTGATAAGACCAACCTTGTGAAGCCTTGGAACCACCATACATCCTATTAAAGTTGATTGGTATCAAGTTTGGTTTTCTCCAACCATTGACCCAAATAGAAAACCCAAGACCTCATCACAATATTTCTTTTTCTTTGATGTCATGGATTAAACATAGACTAGCCTTAACAAAAAATTGAAGTCCCTACTACTTAACAAAGGAGATGGAAAAGAAGATCAAGGAAAAAGAAGATATGACCAACGCTAAAGAGGAGAATTTTCAGACGAGGCGCTAAATGCTACTCTTGGAACCTGCATGTAGAAAACAATCTGGGAGGAAATTAATTTCATATCTATTAGTGTGCAAGGAAATGCAAGCTACATCTCGAAGAAAATATAACTTTCAAGACGTTGGAAACCACCAACGAAATGGAAAAAAAATTATAAGAAATTGACATGTTTCATTTAAGCATCATTAATGGAGAGACTGGGAGAACCATGTAACTCATTAAAACACCACAATTTTATAATTTTATCTTCACAACACAGACAAAATGTTTGTAACATCCATGATTTTTGGGAAATTAAAAAATCTCAAAATTTTAAAAACTCTTGATGTTTGCTAAAACAATGTTAGGAAAAACAAAGAAAGCCAAATACAAAAGAAAAAGTATATTTCGGCATATGATTTATAAAATCAATAGTTGTATTTTCAGAATTTTCGTAATTTTTTATAAAGCCATTGTTCTAAATATTGGTTTTTCTATATTTAAAAAGCATTTTAAAATCATCTAAGAAATCATTCATATTTTAAATTTGAGATTTCAAAAGTTGAAATGTATCAAATGTTTCTAGTTGAAAGATATTTTTATTACAAATTTTTGGAAATTAGGGTCATTTGGATTTTTAGAACAAAATACATGAATTTATATAGAAAACAGAAATCAAAACGAAAAATTGATGACGTCATCAATGTCGTCATCATCTCTTTCCTCGCACAATCAAACCATAGATAAGACACCTGAAACTGTCGTTTTGATTTGGCTTGAATCCAACGCTTATGGCCCATAAATGCTACCCCATATAAAGCCCTTTAAGGCTAGTCACAATGGGCAGTAACTTAGCAGTAACATAGATGCCACGTAGGACAAAAAGCTGATGTGGCAAGTAATTAATAAGGAAAGATAGGGTAGTGGTAACATAGCTAGTTACCGTAACATCACATATCCCAATACACTTTGAGTCTACAAGCTAATTAATAGACCTTTGCATGACACGCATGTTAGTATCATAGTGGGGAGTATCATATATTAGTATCATGCATACGATACTAGTGTATGATACTACCTCTCTAATGCATAGTATCTTGTAGTAGTATCATAGCCATATTTTATTTATTGCTTTGTAGAATCCCAATATAAATATGTGTACAAGATTTAGTAGTGAATAAAATATCTAGTTTTATGTGCTATGATACCGTAACATAGGTAGATACCACTACCTTCTCTTTCTTCATTAATTGTTGTGCCACATCATATTTTTGCCCACATGGCATGCATGATACTAGCTATGATACCCCCCACTATGGCTAGTCTTACCCACTATGGAGGTGGTAACATAGCCTAGGATAACATGTATGTTACTAGTCTATGTTACTCATTGTGACTAGTCTAAGGACCTCCCTCTCCTCCTTGTTTCCCCTCGGAACCTCTCTCATTTAGCGCCACGAGGACATCCCAGTTTTTTGCGAGATCTGCAAGCCATAACCCTCGGGAACCACTCGCCACCAACGCTAGACGTTGTCCGAGACAATGCATAGCACACATTTACCTTCCCCTTGCAACGCCGCCCTTTTCTTACGCATTTTTCAAGTCCACATGTGCACAGGAACGAGTAGTCGTGCTCGCCGTAGTCTCTCCACCTCGGATCTGCACCCCTCCACCACGGGAGGCCACTCGAGCCTTCGCCGAGGACACCATCGAAATCACCATGTCGACCTGCCCCTCGTAGACCACTCTCCTCGCCCTAGATGCTAGACGGGCAATTTGTGTAGTAATCACCGGGTGTTAGGTGAGATCTGGAGCCGGGCTAGAAGCTATTCCGGGGCGCTTATTGTGTGTGGGACTTAAGAGGCGCCCAAGCTGGATACGTCGGGTCGGGGCACCTAAGACTAGTCACAATGGGGAGTATCATAACAATGGGGAGTATCATACACTAGTATCATGCACATGATACTAGTCTATGTTACTACTCCCACAATGAGTAGTAACATGTTTGTGGTATCATAAAGTGTTGCATTTATTGTGATATAGACTCATCTTATCTCGTAATGCGTTATGTTACGGTATCTAACTATGATACTACCTCCATATCTCTCCTCGTTTATTGCACCGCCACATCAGATTTTTGTCAACATGACATGCATGATACTACCTATGATACCCGCATTGTGGCTAGTCTAACGGGATTAGCCGCTGAAGGCGTCATCGATACGAGTGAGGCACGAACTAAGATTGTTTTATCCACAACCAACTGTCACCACGAATCTGGTCAATAGGGTAGCCAGCGTTGCAATATTTTAAACCTCCTCCCTTAGCGTTGACTATGTCATGGAGAGACAAAAAAAATGATGTTAAGAGCATCTATACCGACGCTCCAAAGTCAAATATATGGGACAAATGCTAGTCCCTTGGGAGATTTGGAAGGAGCGCAACGCGAGAGTTTTCCTGCACTTTTCCTCCCAACAAATGTGGTCATCCCCAAGATTAAAGATGAGGCTAAGTTCTGGAAGTTAGCCGGTGCCGTCTCTTTGGACAATGTAATTTTGGGAGAGTAGGCTTTTGCAAAGTCCTAGGGCTTCTGCTAGACATTAAAACTAAAACCTCTAAAACTATCTTCTTATTTAATGAAAATGACAAATCTTTTGCCTATTTTTCAAATATTAAGAGCGGCGGCACATGTTGCCGCCCTATCGGAGGAGTCTGCCGCCACGGGTGCGTCCCAATAGCTATTTTTTGATGGACAAGAAATACAAAACAAAACACTATTTTTTCATTGAATGTTAAATGATTTTTTAAAAAAAAATTAGACGAAATTCGATGAAATAATCAAAACATAATGTAAATTAAACACTAGATCTAGGGGCGAGTTCGGGCTCCGGTCTTGAGGACCTTGCATGCTCCTGTCCCATCAAAGTCGATGATAGCCGGTGCCTGCGCTCCAGTCTTGGGCAATGCTTTATGTCATTATGTTTTATTTTGATTCACCATCTCCAACTAGTTACCTTGTGAAATATCACATTAAGTAAGGAGAAACCAGATATCGATGTTTATGTATGTAAACAAAAAGTAGTTAAATAATATTTTCACAAAATACAGACATGGTCTGGATCAAACATTTATCGACTTTTGGATCGAACAATAACGAGGCACCACTAACATTCAAATAAGCATCTTAATTCATAACATGTATTGAACAAGGGAGGCAAGAAAAACTAAATCTTCTTGGCCCTATAGTCTAATAAATCAAGTGTAGGAAATGTTCAGATGGGATTATAAATTTCTGTATATTGGGAACCAACGGTGGACTAACCACATCTATTGCACAATATTAACATATATATGAAAAGCCAGTTCATGGTAGAAAAATATATCATGTACTACTTTGATCTACCATCTCCAATATTTATTGAGTGGAATATCACATTTAGTAAGCCGAAGCAAGAACAATGCATTATGTATGTAACAAATACTAGATAGTTGATAATTTTCACAAAAGAGGAAATGTTGTGGATCTAACAATTGACAATTTCCTGATCGAATAATTAGCAGGAACCACTAGCAGTTAATTAAAAGAATGCAGGAAAATAAGAACTGAATCTTACTAACATGTAGACTAATAAATAAGGTGGAGAAAAATTTCAGACGGAGCGCTAAATGCTACTCTTTGAACTTGCATTCAGAAAAAAATCAGGGAGGCAATTAGTTTCATATCTATTAGTGTGCAAGGAAATGAAAGCTACATTTCGAAGAAAAATATACCTTTCTAAAGGATGGAAACCACCAGCAAAATGGATAAGAAAATTATGAGAAATTGACATGTTCATTGAAGCATCATTAATAGAGAGATTGAGAGAACCATGGAACTCATTAAAACACCACATTTTTATAATTTTATCTTCACAACACACAAACATACATTTTGTGTGTAACATCCATGATTTTTGGAAAATTCAAAAATCTCAAAATTAAAAAACTTTTGATGTTTGCTAAAAGAAAGTCACCAAAAACAAAAAAAAACAAATACAAAAGAAAATTTATATTTGGGCATAAAATAAGTTATTATGATTTGTAAAATCAATAGTTGTATTTTTAGAATTTTCCTCCTTTTTATAAAGCCATTGTTCTAAATATTGGTTTTCTATATTTTAAAAGTATTTTAAAATCATCTAAGAAATCATTCATATTTTTAATTGAAAATTTCATAAGTTTCCCGCGAAGATTTCTAGTTGAAAGCTATTTCTATTACAATTTTTTAGAAATTATTTTGAGGTCATTTTGATTTTTAGAAACCAATATATTTAGAAACCAATATATAGAAAACACAATAAAAAGAAATTTTGATGACGTCATCAATGCCATCATCATCTCCTTCCTCCCGCGATCATCCCTAGAGAAAACTCCTGAAACTACCGTTTTGATTCGGCTTGAATCCACCGTTTAAGGCCCTTAAATCCTACCCCTCCTAGACCACTCTCCTCGCCATCAACGACAGGGCCGCATCACCGCTGCATCTCCATTTTCCAGTGAATCACGCCACCATTGTAAGCTCCCTCCTCTATGTCTGTTGGATCCGATCCAACAGTTCATATTAGATCACTTAAAATGAATCAGTATGTTAATCACACCGCACCGTCTATCTGCCTCGTCAGCACCTAGACAACCGCAAAGTCAGCGCCAGTCAGCAATTGCAGCCAATCAGAGTGTGCCACGTGGCCCAGCATTTTCTGTATTTTCTCCCGAATAGAATTAACTGCCAGTTTCGCAGAATAGACCGTTGATTTTAGAAACCTCATAAATTTTGACAAAAAGGCCCAAATTTTGCAAATTTGGACTTTTTGAAAATCCATTGACATGTAGAATATTTTAGCACTGTTCAATTTCAAATTTTTCCAAATTCAAGTGAGCCATTTGGATAACTTTGGCATAGTTCCAATTCGACAAATCCAAAAAATGCGAATAAATATTTGTGGAGACCTTAGGATGTGTACTAACAGTCCCCTCTGTCCAAAATAATTATTGGACAAGTTTAGAATTTATTTAGGTTTTGGATGTCCATTTTAGTATTTTTTTACTTAGAATAAATTATATAAATAATTGGAATATATTTTCTTATGCAAAGTTGTTCCATTTAGTGGCCTTGGACCAGAGAGACTTTGACCGGAGACAATTGTGATATGTTTGGCCCAAAATCCCTCCATAGTGTTTGACACCTTGAAAATTATATATTGTTAGTGAAACTCTATTAGGAAAGATGGCGGTGTGATCATTTTGATCAAGATCAACACCACATATATGTTGGCTAAATAATTTAGTAGCTCGATGAGCTAAAAACCAAGACAAGACAGAAGACACCAAGATGAAGTGACTCCATGGAGAAAGGCCTCAATACCATCAGGATCTGAAGAACCACAAATCTCAATCCCTTGGAAAGTGTGAATAAAATGGAAGACCTTAACCCAAGACTAGCCTCTGGTTTGTGCCAATCCCATGCTATTCCAACAAGAGAGTTGAACCCATGTACTAGATACCATTTACAAGTTTCCATTTCACAGTGGTAAATTTGTGAAAACCCTAGAGCCTATGCCTTTTGTGAAATATGTTGATCATGAGTTGCATGTAGAAAATCCTTTGGACCAAACCTTGTGTGACCCTTGTGTTGAAAGACCAGACCCTGGTATGTGAACATTACTTCTAAACAAGTTAGTGAGATTAGACATATGTGCCAAAACCATGAAGTTCTAAAAGAAGCATTGGAGTCACCACACTGAGGAGGAAGCTGAAGACGTGGAACAACCATACAACCTATTAAAGTTGATCATGAGTTGCATGTAGAAAACCCAATACCTTATCACAATATTTCTTTTGCTTTGATGTCATGGATTGAACCTAGACTAGCCTTAACCAAAAATGGAAGTCCCTAATATTTAGCCAAGGAGACGGAAAAAAAGATCAAGGAACAAGAAGATATGACCAACCCCCAAGAGGAGAAGGTCAACGCACAAGATAAGAAGTTACAGAGTCAAGAGAAGAGGACCAGGGTGAAGAACCAGGAGATTAAATGCTTGAAGATAGAACTCCCTTGACAAATATGGTTTCGATAAAGTTTGATCTCTTCAAACTCATCCTAGTACAACCTAAGGTGAACTCTTGGAACTTCCTTGACAGATATGGATCCATTAGAGAATGAATCTTTCAAACCCATGCTTTGACCAACCCATACACTAGTAGCTAGACCTAGACTCTAGTACTATATTTCTTTGGTAAATTGAATTGTTATGATCAACCTTGACCTTTCCCTAACTAACTAATTTAAACCCTTTTTCTTTGTTTGTTGCTTTGTATGATTTCTTCATTTGTTTGTATGATTGCTAGAATGCTTGTTTATTGCGTTATTGTGCTTTCAATTTGTAGATTGTACGAAGAACAATGTTCTACTCCCTCCGTTCCATATTAGATGACTCTCATATAGATGTATCTAGACATATTTTAGTACTAGATACATCTAGTTGAGAGTCATCTAATATGGAACGAAGGGAGTATTTGTGAAGAGAGTGTGACTTCTTCACCTACATCAAAAGGCAAGTGACACACATAAACCATCCATCTATTTTCCTATGCATTAGATGTTTTTGAGTAGTATGCATGATAGGAAATTTTACTACGTTCTTAACAAAACTAAGATCTTAGCCATCCCGGTTATGGAAAACTATGAGCACATGGATGAGGATGGATAGAAGAATCTCAATACCATTTTCAATTAGTAAATTTTGGTTAAGTGAATAATTTTTTTTGCTACTCATGGATTTCAAAAGGAAAACTATTTTACCAAAGAGATAGGTTAAAACTTGGTTTCTGCAATTAGCCAAGCTCCAGCAAGCCAAATATTCATGGCGTATAGTTTTGCCACTTATATCCACCATAGTGTTACTTGTGGGTACATTTAATTATAGTGAACCCTTATGACTTCATATTCCATATTGCAAATGGATCTGGTGACGAGTGAGGTTTTCGTTCTGGATCCCGAGTCTACAACCAATATGTTTTGCCTGTCGCACATGAAGAAGTTGAGGCTCAGTGTTCTACTATGTTTTCCGTTGTAAGTTTTTTGTTTCATGCTAGTCTTCTCACAATATGCAAGTTGTAATATAGTTACATTGTAAAGAATGGATCATGCGATGTAATAGAATTTGACACATTTGCATGATATTTCATCTTGTAGTGTGGTGCTAGCAATTGATCCATGGATTAGCATAGTAAAATAGATGTTCTTACATTTATTTAAAATGTGGGAATGCTACAAAATGGTATCAGAGCACTATGGTGCATGTTCGATTCGAGAACCTAAGTTTGGAATTGAACTAGGAAATGACCTTACAATTGAAAATATATTTTAGTCAAACTTTCTAGAAACTAAATTTCTCACTTTTAATATTTCCCACATACTCTAATCTATTATTCACCTTAAACAATATCTGCTTTTGTTGTGTATAAACATATCATGAAATGCAACAAAGATACTTAATTGACATCTTTGCATTCAGCATGAAGTACTACAACGAAGACCATTGAAGAACTTGAAGAAATATTTAGACTTCACAATAACCACAAGCACCTCATGGAAGTGAAGAGAGAACTTGAAGAACTCCAGAAGATATAGATAAGACTAGGAATCCAGTTACTTTATTAAAACAATGTTAATGTGTTACTTTATTGATCATAAAATTGAGTGTTTATGACAATATAGGTTGTTTGCAAAACCTTATTATTTCATGCGATGAAAGCTTGCTAGATGTTATTTGTAATATGAATTGCCTTGCTCTGCTGTAAAGGGGTAGGAAACTTCTTTAGTGTCTTTCTTATTTCTACTCATCTTCCCTAAATCCCATACAGATGCCTATCTAGAATGCTAACAACCCTGGTCATGGACTTTTTATTATGTCAATGTTAATGGGAGCACACTGTTGTTTCAACATTCTGGCTGGGTAGACCCAAGTAGGTGAGATACTACGAGATATGATCTATAATTGCTATAAATTGTATCATCACCGTATGGTTCATTTGTTTGCTTCCTTTGACCATGAGAATATACGGTGGTGTTCGCTGGAAGTTTTTTTTGGTGTAGTCAAGTATCACACTATAAAATAGGTGATCAAAATAGTTATTATTGGGTATTCTCGAAGTTGTTCATTTAATCATGATAATTAAAGACTGGGAATTACTCCTCTAGTAAATAGAGAGAGATATCCAGAAACCACTTAGAGTAATAGTATTTGTTATTAAGTCTAAACATACAAAGGCATGACATTAGTCATGGTGATACTATAACACGGTAAAGAGTAAAATGAGTCATCTCAGAAATTGAGAATAATGTGATAGGGTGATTAATGATTTTCATTATTGTAATATCATTCATATCGTTTTGAGGTATTGATTAGTATCGTGAAGTAAAATCGGAACTTTCTTAATAACCAACATGCTCAACAGATTTTATTCTTATAACTTGTAGGAATCAGTATGGACGTCAACGGTCCTGATGTTGAATATTAATTAGAAAAATGGTTTCCTGATCATGTATGCTTGTTATGAAACTTGTAGGGGTCACACACTTAACACGTCAAAGAAAGTTGTTCACATTGAATGGTTCAGAGAAAAGAGCGGATATCATCCGGATATCTCCGGCATGATAGAATTTATATTATGAGAGATTACAGAGGAGATGATATGTCCGGAGATATCAGAAATAAGTTTCTGACATTAATGGATACAGTCGATGATTTTATCTATAGGGGTCACAAGGTTCCGGAAGAGTTTCGGGTAAAAATCGAGAAAGAGGAAATGCGGGAGGGGGTAGATTTGCTCCCATAGCCGCACCCTTAATTTGGGGGCTGGAAAGTGGATCCAAGGGCCACAAACATCGCGCATTGCTCTCGATGCGCCTTCCTATTTTGGTTTCTGAGACAAAAGTTAAAGAACGAAAGAAAAGGAAAGCAAAAGAATAAGATAAGGATTCCCCTCACAAGGAAAGGAGTCCTAGAAGGATTCCAATTCGAGTTGTGCAAGGGTAGGGGGCTCGGCTTACTCCTTGGCCACACCATGTGGTTACCCCCAGGCAAGTCCATCTCCTCTCCACATATATATACCCCCCCAGTAATAGGACAAAAGACACAATTTTCATCGTGACTTATCTCTAGTTAATTTACATCCCCTCTAATTGAGCTATACATTCTTCTAATCGGACTTTGAGATTTCTTCTCCCGATAGATCTAGCTCTAATCTATCTCCCATGTGTTGGGATCTTTCCACATAAATGTGCACTAAGGTTCCTAGTTCTAGATAGTGAAGCGTTGCAGGACTTTGACGGACGTATGTGTGCCAGCTCTTAGAAGGGTAATAAGTGAGACCCTCACTGTGCGGGATCCGGAAGGCTTGCTATCGACGGCTGGATACGGGGACACGACAACAGTCCTACAGCTAGGCTTAGTCGTGAGACTCTTCATCAAGCATCATTGACATCGTCATCGGCACGCGTTCCCCGGTTCGTGTCGCTATTGCTATAGATCTATTGTCATTTAAATTCACAGTAGATCCTGTATATTGTGTAACACGAAAAAAATTAGATTCCTTCATGTAATCCAATGTCCATAGAAGTAGCTACATGGTTGTCTCTCCTCCTTGTGCAAACATTTTTAGATCTTGTGACATGCCTAAATGACCAAGATTACTGATATGTAATTGCTACATGTTGTGTTTGCTAGATTTCGATGACATATGAAATTTGATCATTGTTCATGTTTTTATATGATGTTGTGTTCTCGTATGATCTTCTGTGTGTGTGATTGTTTTTTTCAAGTGATCACATGCATCTCCAAGAGGGAGTTGAGTGCTAGATAGCGGGTTCATGCCTCCTCCAATCCCGGGCAAGAGTGACAAAAACATCTAAAGGCGAGTATGTGTTGTATCCACTAAGGGTAAAACATCGGCAATTTAAATCTTTTCTGATAATAGATATTCCTTACATTATGTGCGGTGCTTGATGCAATTATTTGTTGTTTATGCAACTTAATACCGGAGAGATGCATGCTAAATAGAGGGTTCAAGGTGGATTACTAGTTATAAATGCATGCTGGATAGTGGTCTATATATGTTTGATGTAATCCCTACAAGAATAGTACTGTACAATGAATTTTCTGTTGCCATAATAGTATTGTTATGCTCTCATGATATGTTAATTGCCCAGGTGTAATTTGGTAATCCAACATGTTTATTGTTTTATGGAGAGACACCACTTATGAAACTATGCACCCCGTTCCATTATTTTACATTGACTACAACCTCGTTTATTTGATTTTAATCATCACTTGCTCGCTGTTCCGTTCTACTTTTATTCCTTACATATACATCATACATTTAATTATCTCGTTAACAACAAGACGAGGAGATTGAAAACCTTCCTAAAAGTTGGGGATGAATGGGGGTTTATGTATTGTGTGTAGGTTCACGCCCGTTATCAGGCATGTGGTTTTATGGTGTCTCGTTGATCTTCATTGAAGTCTTACTCAAGCCTCTTTCCCCTCTAGAACATGTGCGCAATGCGGTGATGACGGGCGGACAGCGTGGAGTTCCCGGAAGAGATATTAGCACCCCACATACACGAACTTGCGAGGTGGGAGCAATTTCATACAAAAACTTGCAAAAGTGTACTGAACCATACATGAACTTGCGAGGTTGGAGAAAAAACATACAAAACACCTCTAATGACGCCACACAAGCTGCCACGTGGGCCATTTTTTTTTGCTAAAACCCCCCAGCGAATGTTTGACTCTCACGGATTGGTTAGGGGTTAGGACAGACACGTATTTTTTCCAAAACCCCCCCTAGACTTTTCCGTCCCGGACAGAAATCGCCTGCCATCAATTCACCAATCCCCCCCCCCATACCGTAGGCGACATTGGAGGCGACTAGCTGCACGACGGCGGTGGCAGAGCTCGACGGCGGCGATGTCTTTTTCCACTGGATCTTCGGCTCCTGGATTCCATTGAGCTAGTGGGAGGAGGGATGCTGGCCGGGACTCGCGGTCCCCTATCCCGTACCGAGAAGGCTCCATGGACTATGAGCCTGCGCTGTATTGCCGCTGCGACCCGCCGAGTAAGGCGCCGAGATGGATTAGCTGGAGCAAGTTGAACCCTGGCAGAAGGTACTACGCCTGCGTCCACGCCATGGTGAGCAGATCTCCTTTGTGTTGTGCTCTCTCTTCCTCTCTGTTCTGCTCTGCTCTCTCCTCTGTGTTGTGCACTGGAGCAAGATGAACACTTGCAGATGAAAATTGGTGTTGATTTTGTTTGTTATAGTAAGGTGGTTGCGGCTATGTGAAGTGGCATGATGGAGAATTGCCTAAGTTTTTTAGTGATTTGATTGGAGACTTGCAGGATGAAGTTTGGAGGCTTAGAGATCAAGGCAGTTTAGTTTGCAATGATGATATCATGGTTGATTCTGTGCATGAAGCTCCTGTGCATGGAGGCAATATGGATGGTCCAGTTCTTGGAGGCAATGTGCAGGCTCTTCAAACTCTGCAACATCAGTTGAAGCTGCAGAATGCTGAGATTAATGCACTGAAGGGAAGAAATAAGAATGTGCTGATGCCGTTTGTTGTATTTGTTGTAGGATTAGTGTTAGGGAAATTTCTTTTTCATTGAGCATTGGTGTGCAAGATGTGTAAGCTAGTACTGCTGGTTGCTTATGTATGTCACAGTATTGTAAACAAGTACTATTTGTTGTCTGTTATGCTATATGCATTTTTATTTGAACAATATTGAAATGTGTTTGTGCAAGTTTGTATTTCAAGTTTTGATATGTGCAAGTTTGCATTTCAAGTTTTTGTGCAAGATGTAAGCAGGGAGTGTTAGCCACTTGTCAGCACTTTGGAGAGAGGAAGTCAAGGTAGACCCACCTGTCAGCCAAAGAGAATGCCAAACGGCCTCCCACGGCCACCACTCCCCTATTAACTTCACCCACCCACTTTCTTCACACACCCGTTACTTCTCTGTCCCCTCCTCACTCTTTTCACCGGAGAAACCAAGAAGGAACTGCCGGATCGAGTTGCCAAGAACTCCATCCAGGTAATGTGCATGTGTATCATCCTCTCTTTACATCATTTGCTTGATTTTTAGCCTCCTTCTTCTCCTCTCTTTCTGTTTGACATTCAGAATCTAGGTTTTTTTTTGTTATTTGTCTGAAAATGTTGTTTGTTGCTGGCTTGATAGTAGATCGATGGACCCAAATGTGGAGGTGGTCGACCTGTCTGATGATAGTAGTGATGGTAGCACTGACATGTCCTGTGAGAGATGTCAGATGGAGGAGGACATGAACATGACCATCAAAGGTACTGTAGGTCCCTATTGTGCTGCATGTCTGCATGTTATTTGTAGAGACTGAAATAGAACATTCATGTGATGTTATTGCATGAATGTAGGGACAAAGTGGTCTGGAGAGGACACATATGATGCATAATGCGTGTACCCCAATAGGGTTGCTATGCTGCCGGAGCAAGTTGTTCTTCTAGAGGACATTTGTGACCTTCATAAACCAAGAATCCCTATTTATGTCTGCACTATTAGAGAGGGACAGGCTGCAGCAAAGAATAAAGGCAAAATGGTATTTTATTAACTGATTTTATTTGGATTTACAATATGATTTCATGGCTACAGTCTCTGATTTTTTTTTTTCATTGCAGTACTTCAACAAGGATTTCACCAACACCTACCTGAAGAACCACATAACCAGAAGTGGATATGACATGAGGGTTTATTTTGGGAATGCGAAGAAAATGACTGAAGTGAAGATAAAGATGGACAAGGGGAGAAAGTGTGCCATCATGACATCTAAATGGATGTCTTTTGTCAATGATCAGAGCTTTGGGGAGGGTGAGGTGCTGATGTTCTGGTTCAGAAGGACCCATGAAGAGAAGAAGCTGAAGCTCTTTGTGGATAGGATTGTGCCAGGGTGCTTTGGATTTGACAGGGACTATCACGATGCTCTCCTTGAAGCTGAAGGACTATGAAAGATGCTGCTAGGTGGACAGCTATGCTAGTGTTTTATGTGTGTTCTGTGTGAACAATGCTGCTGTATATGCAGTTGTTTTATGTTTGTTATGTCTGAACAATGCTGCTATATGTGCAGTTGTGTTATGTTTCTTCTGTCTGAACTATGCTGCTATATGTGCAGTTTGTGTTATGTATATTACTGTGAACAATGATGCTATATGTGCTATATGATGGTGTTTTTGCAATATTTGGTACTCCATTGATGTAATGTCTTGCAGAACACAAATTCAGTCCAAAAAAATTGAGACAAAATTGTTGTAAAATTGTCATTCACTTCCTTGTCAACAGCTGCTAAAAATATGTCATCATCTCCATCCTCAGCATCCCAATCACTGTCGAAAAATTTATTGTCTGTACCATCTTGCTCTGAGTCATCATCATCCTTCTCATCTTCTCCTTGACCATCAGCTGCAGTTCTTCTTCTAGGTGTCCTCACTCTTCCTTCATGCATTTGCTCTGGTTCATTGATGACTCCCAAGTGCAGGAGATCAATTGTAGTACCTTTCGATAAGTATTTGAGTGTCGAACCCACGAGGAGCTGAAGGTAAGCTATCTATTCTCTAAAGCCCTATAACCATCTTATATGGCTGTTTATGCAAAGCAATAAGTTTGACTAAAAGGAACTAACAAATTAAAAGCAAGTGACGTGGAGTGTGGTTTGTCTAGTAACTAGTGAAGCAAGTTTAAAATACAAGTAATCCTAGAGCAAATTTCTAAAGCAAGTTTCACAAGTAGCAAGAAACAAATATCTCAAGTATCTCAATGGAGCAAGTGTTCTAACAATAGGTGTTTCGTTCGTGTGGTTTTCACAATTAGTGAAGCACATGTTTTAGTCTTAGTTGTTTCTTCTAGGAAGGAGCCATGAATAGGTATAGTCAAGTAAATGATCTACAACCCCTTATGATGGATCATGTGGCCAAGTAAATTACTGCACAAGATTGATTAAGACATAAAGTCCCACCATAGCCTTACGTTCTAAGGTCCCCTATATATATCCCCCAATAACTTAACTTTGTGGATCGGTCTCCGGTTACTGTCACTCCCAAGTCACCACCACTCCATTATGCTACCGGTGATCACCTTACATGCATTCCCCAACATATGCGTGCACTCATATATTGTACATAAAGACAATCATAGTAGATAACAAACTTGTATGCAACCAATCAACAAACTATTTCACCATTGCCAAGAACAATTCACTACTCAAACATAGACGGGGAGATACAATACATCAAGGGAATATAGTATTGCATCATACATCGTGTTTGCCAGATCTTGCTGTAGATGTTGATGATGAACACGCCGGAGGGGGGTGGAGCCCTCCGGGGGTGATCCCGACGGCGTTTCCCCCCTCCGATCTTCTCCGGCGGCAGCCTTCTGTCTCTCTGTTTCGTGGTTTCGTCTCTCGGCGCCGCCCCTCTCTCGAAAAGGCTAGGGGACCCTTTATATAGTCATTTTTAGGTCACGATACACTCGGGACAAGAAAGATCGATGGCATCGGAGCCACGGGGGCAAAAAGGGGGCCCCACACGCGGCCAAGGAATCTGGCCGCGTGGAGGGTCCTCTTTTCCACCTGGTTGGCCTTTTGGCCCTCTACTTTGGCCCATGGTCTTCGTCTCAAAAATTCTGAACCATGCTCTTTGGCCTTGCCCTTTTTGGAGTCCCGAAGCTCCCGGAAAGTCTGAAACACTAAAAAGTACGTTTTCTGGAAAAACAGGGTTAGAACCAAATCATTATAAAACATGAATATAAGTTGCTAATATGTAGGAAAAACAAGTAATAACATGCAAAGTTCATGTATGCATTTTACATGCATCAACATCCCCAAGCTTAACCCATACTCGTCCTCGAGTATGAAGGTGATAAAACTAACATGGACTTTGCATTTTAAAACAATCATGGAATATCAAAGAAGATTATTCATGCTACATATTATCAAATGATTCATAATGTAGATGAGTAGCAACATACAATTCATGTTATAAGAAATATCAAATATGCAAGCAAAGATGCTTCATGAAAGTTCACAAAGTGTATAATGAAATAAAAGCACTATGGACCAAATGCATACACAAAATGAAAAATAAAATCCTATATTGGTCAAAGAATACCATAATGGAAAATAGAAAATATGGTGGACACTTTGGACAAAATTGAGTAGAGGTAAAACATGATCAAGTCTTATTTAGCCTCTAAATTATTCAACTAAAATTACTAATTGAAATGTGGCATCAATTGGTCTAAGATTAGCATTGCCCCTTTATCACTAGCATCTTAAATTGTGAATGTTGAAGTAATGTGATTGACAAGGTGTTGGTTGAATGCCTCATGCCCCGTGAGTGTGAAAACCTACTCCATGATTACTCAACTTAAGATTCTTAATAAGATTTCTACAATCATAATAAGTATTAATGACATCATAGAGAACCACAAAGAGGTAGATCTTGCCCCATGACATGGAAACCAGCCCATGTCACAATGACAAGATGAACAAACGGAGTTGACTCATCATCCTTTTTTTTATTTCATTCACTATATGCATAGCTTCTTATTTTATTGTAGGATGTGTTTGTAGAGTCCAATCTAGCTATAAGTAAATTTCCACCATGATCAAGCATGGCTTGGGTTAGTGGCCCAATGCGTTTCTCTAGTCATAAATATACTTACTCATCAAAACTTACTATTCCTCTATTTCATTTCGGCATGGCAGGAGTCCAAAAAAAAGTACATGATATCAACCAAATGTAAATTTTTGTGCAATGTTGAAAGCTTTCCAGTGATACACGTTTATAGCTAGCTCCCAACCAAACACTTGTCAAACGCAAAACTTTTAGCTCCCGTTATTGGGTCATGTTTATTAAGTGCAATGAAAAGTAAAGGTGTGCATTCAAAAGTTCGTGAGAGTCCTATCCCAAATTCAGCTCATGACAATTAATAAAGTGAATATCTTAATTTAGAACATAAATAAGACTATAACATGGTGAACATACTCGGAATAGCTCTGAAGCTAATAGGTAGATATGGTGGACTCGCTGGAAATACTTGGCTAAAGGGTGTTGGAAACAAGTTTATACTTGTTGGAATTTTTACTTTTTTAGCTAGCAAGAGGGAGATAGTTGACCAGCTACTATGCATGCATTAGTGTCCATAGAACTACTCATTTCATGACAAACTAAGTAAACTAACAATTAACATAAAAAACATGAATAAGAGATAGCTCATGACAACACTATTGCAAATTTCTACACCTAAAACAGCATATAAATCATGCAACTATAAGTAGATTTTATAATCAACTAAAGCATCCCTTTCCCAATAAATATAACAACATCCAACTTAATTCAACACATTATTCTAGTATCTGATTCTCATAAAGATAATTGTGGTGGTGGTCTCACAAATAAACTAAAAAAAAACAAAACTAGACGCTTCAAGTTTCTGCGATAAATGCTTTGCTTAGAAAAACAGAAAGTAGACGTGTGCTAACCAAAAGAGTGTTGGTCCAGGGGGGTGTTCACCACATCCCCAAGCTTGTGGTTTTCACCACTCTTTGATCTCTCTTGGCGCAGCTCCTCTATTCCCTGTGAAAAAACTTTACAAAACACGTTTCTCTCATTCTTTTTCTATGGGGTGAGATTAGCAGGGACAAACAAAACGTATGCATGCTGCGCAAAATTCCAAAACAATGCTCCAGAAGATAGACAATAAGGTTTATAATGTTGTATGTTCACTCCCTAGCTCGAAAAGATCAAGGAAATTCAAGTCCCAAACCCAAAGAGTGCATCCAACAAAAGAAGGCAAAATCTGTCCAGAAAAGCAATAGCAGCAAAACGAACGTTTTCCCTAAGCTAGACTCATCAAAAAATTAATCCAATTTTCTGCTTACAGAGTACGAAAAGTTGCAGAAGATACTAAAAAATTAGCTCAATCCGACTTACAGATAAAAAAATGAAAAATCGTACGGTGAGCAGAATCGTGCTTGAAACAGAAATTCCAAGCATTAGGATAGCAACTTTTAAATCCAAATGGGTGAAA
The DNA here is from genome assembly GCA_028641055.1 of Alopecurus myosuroides. Lineage (NCBI taxonomy): Eukaryota > Viridiplantae > Streptophyta > Magnoliopsida > Poales > Poaceae > Alopecurus > Alopecurus myosuroides. The sequence goes on from CM054057.1 coordinate 143,490,347, forward strand.
CTTGACACTTTATTGAAAACTCCAGAAACTAATCTAAAGACTAAGTCTCTTGTTACAGCAAGAGAACACTAGGAAAAACCAACTAAGAACAACCGGGTTGCCTCCCGTAAAGCGCTTTATTGATAGCCGTATAGCTAGGCTTTTCTTACTTAACATCATGATGGTTGGAGTGAGGTGGCTCGGCATCCCCAAGCTTGGATTCTTTTACTTATTTGATACATGTAGGGTGAGCCCAGGGGTACATCCCCAAGCTTGATTGGTTGTCCCTCCTGATCTTTGTTCATCTCACTCAACTCTTCCTCCTGAAAAATCCTTCTTACACAAATCTCAACATAAAACTTGATTAGAGGGGTTAGTGCCTCCATAAATAAAATCCACATAGGTACAGCAAAGACACATCATGAGTTGATTCTAAATATTAACTACTGTTACTACAGTTGTGTATTTCTCCTTGATCAAAAGAACCACACAAAACACAAGTAATGAGAGCAATGCAAAATAAAGACATAATCTGCCAAAAATTGAACAACCTGTAAAGAGTGAATTTTTAGAGGCACTTAAGTTGCTCAAATTAGAAAACTTAAAACTAATGAAATATGTAGTGATAACTAAATATTTCTTTCGTAAATTACCAGGTAAAAATTCCACTTCTGTGATTTTAAACATTTTTCGCAGTGAAGTTCAGGAATCTATTTTCTGGACAGCTAATTACTATTGTTTAATCCTATCTCTCATATAAGATTATTCTTGCCATTTAAGATGAGAAATAAGACAGAAATATGATGTTACAGTAGTGAACTAATATTTTTATTGTTTTTAGCTTTGGAAAAAGTTTTAATGATAGAGACTTTGCAATGGTTTCATTGGCATGAACAACACATGTTCAAGGTCGACCCCAACTTCTCCATTACTCGTCTTCTCATTTACTTTCCTAAAAAATTTATAAAATGAAAATCTTAAACTAAATGATAGATAACAGTAGGTAAAGGTATTTTACATGTTGTAAATACATAAATGTGTGCTCAAACCGAATAGGAAATTAAAGCATAAGGAACACACCAAAAAATATTAAACAATTCATTTTTAAGTCTAACCCCTTTCCTATGCATTGGCATTTTGTAATGAAACAAATAAAAGAAGCACATAATAGCAAGCATAGAAAGGTAGATCAAGTGCAACTTCAATACTTTCAGCATAAAGAGGGGAAACTTAATATTGTTGAAATATGTGTAACCATGTTTCCCTCTCTCATAATAATTTTCAGTAGCATCATGAATAGATTCATCATATAAAACATTCTTATCATGAGCCACATGAATAAAAGAATCACTACTCTCCACATAAGTAAAATCCTCATTAGTGATAGTGGGAGTTAAACATTCATAATTTTCATCGCAATCATCATATATAGGAGGCATAGTATCATCAAAGTGAATTTTATCCTCCAAGCTTGGGGAACTAGAAATATCATGCTCATCAAAACCAACTTCCCCAAGCTTACAACTTTCCATAGAATCAGCAAGTATATCATTTTTATCCTCAATAGTAGGGGGACTAAAAATATCATATTCATCAAGACAAACTTCCCCAAGCTCAAGGTTTTCCTTAGCAATAAAGGTGTTCAAAGAGTTAGTACTACCCCAAATATGATTGTTGTCCAAATAATTTTTTAATTTCTCCTCAAACACTTCATGTCCTAATTTAATGTAGATATTATACATTTCTAAAATTGTTTGGTTGTTTTCCATTTTATAATTTTTTTTGTGTGTTTTTTAGGTTTATATGTTAGTATGCAATGCAAACAAGAATAAAAGCTTAGCACAACGCTCCCCGGCAACGGCGCTAGAAAAGTGCTTGATGACTCCCAAGTGCAGGAGATCAATTGTAGTACCTTTCGATAAGTATTTGAGTGTCGAACCCACGAGGAGCTGAAGGTAAGCTATCTATTCTCTAAAGCCCTATAACCCTCTTATATGGCTGTTTATGCAAAGCAATAAGTTTTACTAAAAGGAACTAACTAATTAAAAGCAAGTGACGTGAAGTGTGGTTTGTCTAGTAACTAGTGAAGCAAGTTTAAAATGCAAGTAATCCTAGAGCAAGTTTCTAAAGCAAGTTTCTAAGGAAGTTTCACAAGTAGCAAGCAGCAAATATCTCAAGTATCTCAATGGAGCAAGTGTTCTAACAATAGGTGTTTCGTTCGTGTGGTTGTCACAATTAGTGAAGCACATGTTTTAGTCTTAGTTGTTTCTTCTAGGAAGGAGCCATGAATAGGTATAGTCAAGTAAATGATCTATAACCCCTTATGATGGATCATGTGGCCAAGTAAATGACTGCACACGATTTATTTTCACATAAATTCCCACCATAGCCTTACGTTCTAAGGTCCCCTATATATATCCCCCAATAACTTAACTTTGTGGCTCGGTCTCAGGTTACTGTCACTCCCAAGTCACCACCACTCCATTATGATACCGGTGATCACCTTACATGCATTCCCCAACATATGCGTGCACTCATATATTGTACATAAAGACAATCATAGAAGATAACAAACTTGTATGCAACCAATCAACAAACTATTTCACCATTGCCAAGAACAATTCACTATTCAAACATAGACGGGGAGACACAATACATCAAGGGAATATAGTATTGCATCATACATCGTGTTTGCCAAGAGATTACAGTGGAGAGATGGAGCTGATCTTGCTGTAGATGTTGATGATGAACACGCCGGAGGGGGGTGGAGCCCTCATGGGGTGATCCCGGCGGCGTTTCCCCCCCTCCGATCTTCTCCGGTGGCAGCCTTCTGTCTCTCTGTTTCGTCTCTCGGTGCCGCCCCTCTCTCGAAAAGGCCAGGGGACCCTTTATATAGTCGTTTTTAGGTCACAAGACACTCGGGAGAAGAAAGATCGACGGCATCGGAGCCACGGGGGAAAAAAGGGGGCCCACATGCGACCAAGGAATCTAGCCGCGTGGAGGGTCCTCTTTTCCACCTGGTTGGCCTTTTGGCCCTCTACTTTGGCCCATGGTTTTCGTCTCAAAAATTCTGAACCGTTCCCTTTGGCCTTGCCCTTTTTGGAGTCCCGAAGCTCCCGGAAAGTCTGAAACACTAAAAGTACGTTTTCTGGAAAAACAGGATTAGAACCAAAAGAAGGGGGATTGTTCAGAAAATCCCCCAAATCATTATAAAACATGAATATAAGTTGCTAATATGTAGGAAAAATAAGTAATAACATGCAAAGTTCGTGTATGCATTTTACGTGCATCATTCATCAACATCATTGTCTGGCCCATCTTGGTCTCCAGTGTTAACAGGGGGTAGTCCTAGACCTACATTTGCAAGAACACCAGGACTAATAAACTTCACAAAATCTGTGTGATCCACAAAAAAACTCACTGTCTTATGCTCCTTTGCAGCTTCAGTCATAAGGATTGTGTGAGCATCATTTTCAATGCACATCAAGCCATCTTGCAAAGTTTTATTAGGAAGGCACCAGTACACCCTTGTCCTTGGTTCAATTTTATGGCCTAATTGCTTCACCAGATCATGAATCCACAGCAGTGACCATGTGTCTGATTCACAATGGTCAAACCAGTGAGTTGTGCCATCATCATAGCTCAATTTACCTCTCAAACCAACAAAAAAGCCATTGTGATCTATTTGAACTGAGAATTTATCAGGATCACCACCTACATTACAAAAGACACAAAAGAATCACAACCAATTTTCAATACAATTCAGTTAACACTTGCAGTAAATTCAGTGAACACTTGCAGTATGTGAATTCAGTTAACTCCCACTTCATAGTGTGCACAAATATGCAGATCATAAGGTGTCATATGCTAAGTAAATTCATAATTGAGCAATCTAAGCACATTTCTGCATCAAAACGAAGCCACAAATCTATAAAAAATATCATCTTTTCTGTCAATGAGCATGAACTATCCAAAATATGCCGAAATAGGGCATGCTCGAAATCACTACCCTCCACATCTAAAACACAACTCACAGCATACCCACCACGGATTCACGACACAAAACCTAATTTTACACCTAAATCATCCGCACAACAGGGCATAATTGGACGAACGGAACCAACACAAAAATTCATCTGCTATGTCCAAATCAAGCCGTACTAACGATTGAAACTGAGAGGATGCGCCGATTCCATCCGCAATGGCCGGTTTCCTCTACGATCGTTCAATCCAGGAACCCTAGCTAACCCCCACCCGCCATGGCCACGTGCGAAGAGAAAAGGAGACAGAGAAGATGGGACAGAGGAGGGCGCACCGTAATCGGGAGGCTCCATCTCGTAGCGAAGGACTGGTTCCATATCCAGCATTGAGGGAGGCGAGGCGACGACGGCGGCGACGGCGGCGACGACGGCGGCGACGGCGGGGACTATCGAGGAAAGTGGCGACGGTGGTCGGGCACAGAAGGGAAGTGGCGACAAACAGGGGAAGAAAACTATGTCGGGTCTTATTCATGTAATAACTGCCAGGGGCTAGAACATAAATATGGAAGAAAACGGGGCACCTGGCATTTCATTCTACTCCCCTAACCAATCCGTTAGAGTCAAACATTCGCAGGGGGGTTTTAGCAAAAAAAAAGGCCCACGTGGCAGCTTATGTGGCGTCATTAGAGATGTTTTGTATGTTTTTGCTCCAACCCCGTAAGTTCGTGTATGGTTTCAGTACACTTTTGGAAGTTTTTGTATGAATTTGCTCCCACCTCGCAAGTTCATGTATGTGGGGTGCTAATATCTCTTCCCGGAATCCTGAGACTTGGGAGTTCTCGGAAGCCGTGGTGGGCACACATGAAATACGAGCGGTCTTCTTTTAGAAAACCATTTGTGCGTACTAAGTGATTCTATGATGGCATTGATATGTTCACCAGGAAGGCAGCGAGGGGCATTTTATAGGACTCATCGGTGCGGCTACTAAATAATTTTTTTTTTGCGTATAAAGATAACTTAAGCATTAGTAGGTTTACAATCATCACTAGCAGCGCTAGTGACTACACTCGGTAGGTTGGAGAACCAAGCTTCCGATCTCCTCTGTACTCTTGCAATTTTAGCCAATTCATGGCTAACACGGTTTCCATCTCTGCTAATGCACACAATCTCGATATCCCTTTCTGTCAATAAATCCCTGATTGAACTAACTCTGAAGGCATGGATTGATGTATTCGGGGTCTTGGGGTTTAGGAGGACAGCCGCTTCCCTGCAGTCAGTTTCGACAGTAAACTTGTTGTTTGTCCACAACAGGGAGAGACGGATGCCTTCCTCAATTGCCCTGATCTCCGAGTCCAATGCATCATGGCAGTTTTTGAGGTAACGACATGCCGCTGCCTGTATGTCACCGGCTTCATTTCGCAGGACCACCCCCGCTCCAGCATCACCATCAGGAGTAAAAGCACCATCCACATTGGTTTTGTACTCACCTGGCTTTGGAGGAGTCCATCTTCTCAATTGCTTTTTGCCATGGCGACCTGTAACTTCCGGTTTGCTAGTACCCATTGTTTGATCCATCACCATTTTACCTTTTATAAAATCCGCATCTGGGTAATGTTTAATAATCTGCAGGGACTCTCTGTAGCTGATTAGAAATCGGCGTGAGCCCTCAATCGAGGGGCATGGTTTCTCATGAGTGATTTCGTTGTGGGCATGCCATATACGCCATAATGTCAGTAGTATAGGGGCATGTCTTTCAGCTTGTGTATCCGAAAGCAAACTTAGAAGCCACTCATTACCAGTGTTTGTGAGACAGTCATCCGATGGCAAATTCCATACTTCTTTCATCGCTAGCCACAGGTTTCTAGCATGAGGGCAAATTAGAAAGGTATGGAAAGTATCCTCAGTATCCTTGCCACAAATGTCACAGATAGCATTTTGAGTAATTCCTCTCTTCCATAGGTTATGTTTGGTAGCGAGTGCATTCCTACTAATCTTCCAGGCAAGGGATCTCACTTTGGGGGGCACATCACACTGCCAGATCAGCTTCCACACTGGCCTATTTCCATCTGGTCTACTACTCGAGGTCCCCAAATCTTGGTTTTGCATAAAGGAAGTCATTGCAAGGTGATATGCACTTTTAACCGAGAAAATGCCTCTTTTATCAGGGTGCCAAGATAGGAAATCCTCTTCATTCCGAGGTGAGGTTTTTAATTTCAGAATAGAGGTAATATCCACCTGGTTAAAATACTGCTGCACTCTAGCCAAGTTCCACTCACCATTTGGCAAAAGGAAATCCGAGACCCATTTAAAACGACAACGACCTTTGGCAGATGTAGGTTGATGATTCCTGTCAGCTGGTATCCATGGCGCTCTCCACACGCGAATACTAGTGCCATTCCCCACTCTCCAGATAACCCCTTTCTTCAAAAGCTCCAGCCCATAAATAATAGCATTCCAAGTAGAAGATCCATTTGAGGTGAACACAGTATCAATAATGGATCCATTGGGGTAGTACTTTGATTTTAGGATACGGGCACAAAGAGTATTGGGGAATTGGATGAGCCTCCATGCCTGTCTAGCCAGTAGTGTCTGATTAAACAGTCTCATGTTCCTAAAACCCAAGCCTCCATGACTCTTGGGTCTGAGCATGACGTCCCAAGCAACCCAGCAGGTTTTCCTTTTCCCTTTTTCAGCACCCCACCAATATCTCCTCATCATATTAGTGAGCTCATCGCAGAGCCCAAGTGGTAGCTTAAACACACTCATCACATACACTGGAATGGCTTGAGCCACTGATTTAATAAGAATTTCCTTAGCAGCTTGGGATTTATGATTGTCATCCCACTCCACGAGACATTTTGCAAGCCTTGATTAGAGACTCTCAAACTTATCCTTTGTCATCCTCCCTTCTGGAGTTGGCAGCCCCAGGTATTTTGATTCAAAGCAATCCTGAACAACCTGCAAAACCTCCATTGTCTCCATCCGATCCTGGGTTGGACATGCCTTACCAAACAGAATGGAACATTTGTCAGGATTGATTAATTGACCCGTACTCGAGGTATATTCCTCCAGGGTCCTTTTAACTCTCATTGCTTGTTCACCATTTGCTTTAAAAAACAATAGGCTGTCGTCAGCAAACAATAAATGAGAAACTCCTGGGGCATTACGACAGATCTTGACAGCCTCAATATTATGGCTATTAATCTCCTGCTGCATTAAAGTAGATAAACCATCAGCCACAAAGAGAAATAGAAAGGGTGAAAGGGGATCACCTTGTCGGAGGCCCCGAGAAGGCGAAAATGATTCCAGGAGGTTTCCATTGAATTTAACTTTGTATTGCACCGATGTGACACATGACATTATCCAGTCCACCCATTGGTGCGAGAAACCCAGCCTTTGCATCATTTTCCGAAGAAAATCCCAATCCACTCGATCATATGCTTTAGAAAGGTCCAATTTGTAGGCACAAAAATTCTTATCCTGCTTGGTGTTCTGCTCAATAAAGTGAATGCATTCAAAAGCAACTAGAGCATTATCAGTGATAATTCGACCCGGTACGAAGGCACTCTGGTTGATGGAAACAATGTCGTTTAAAAGTGGTCTCACCCTATTTACTAGGCATTTAGAGATCACTTTATAAACAACAGTGCATAAGCTAATTGGTCTAAAATCTTTCATAGATTCAGTTTGATCCTTTTTCGGTATAAGAATAATAGCAGTGTCGTTAACCCCTTCAGGCATCCTGTTAGTAGCAAAAAAGAGTTTAACAACATTAATTACCTCTTCTTTTAGAGTTCCCCAGTTGCGTTGATAGAACCTAGCTGGGAATCCGTCAATGCCCGGGGCTTTTAGTGGTCCTATTTGGAAGAGAGCATCACTAATTTCCTCATCCGAAAATTCCTTACAGAGATTTAAATTCATGTCTTCTGTCACTTTCTCTTGAACCAAGGATAGTAATCTATCTGAGTTTAGGCATGGGTCTTTTGTAAATAATTCTTTAAAGTATGAGGTAGCCATACGTTCCATCTCGGATGGTACCTCTTTCCAAACCCCATCCGCACTCTTGAGCTTTTTAATATTGTTCCTCCTCGCTCGCCATTTAGCTGTTTGGTGAAAGAATCTAGTATTTCTGTCACCCTCCTTTAGCCATGTAATCCTAGAGCGTTGTAGCCAGAGCATCTCTTCTCTATAGAGAAGTTCGTTTAATTTATCATTTGCCTTTCGGATTTCTCTCTGTTCCGCTTTGATCATCATGAGGTGTTCTAATTCTTTCCTCGCCTTCCGGAGTTCTTGGATGATATTACCGAATTTCTTCTTACTCCATGCTTGGAGGGTATCCATAACACTATCCAATCCCTGCATAACATCAGTAAGATTATTCTTGCGGCCGGCTTCTTTCCACGCGTTGGCCACTCTCTCTGGTAATTCCTTTTCCCTCTCCCAAAAAATCTCATACTGCCTCCTCGGTTTTATAGCAGCCCTCCGACTTTCCTTGGTTATGTTCAGTAATATTGGGTTGTGGTCTGATACTGGTGATACCAAATGTTGCACATCTGAATCCGCAAATAATTCCCTCCAATCATGATTCGCCACAGCTCTGTCAAGACGAACCCGTACATTTGCATTACCAGCCCTTCTGTTATCATATGTATATGGGTTACCTGAAAAGCCAAGATCGATAAGATTACAGTCAGATAACACTTGTCGGAAGGCATCCATTTGAGGAACCGATCGAGGGGTAAAGGAGAGATGTTCTTCCTGCCAGAGTGCCTCATTAAAATCACCAATAACCACCCATGGCAGGTTTGAAACCAGGGATAGCTCACGGAGTTGATTCCACATACGGTGGCGATTTTCCACTCGGGGTTCCCCATAAATGCAAGTGATCCTCCATTGTGGTTCGTTTGGCGACAACCTCACATACGCATCAATATATCTCTCATTAATTGATTGAATTTCAACAATAAGACTTTCATGCCAAAATAGGGCTAAGCCCCCACTAAGACCATCACTACTAAAGCCAGCAAACCCTCTAAGGCCTAACCTGCGACGTAACTTCCTCATTTTATTCTTATGCTGTCTAGTTTCACAAAGAAAAAATAAACGCGGGCTCCAAACACGGGAAATTGTAACTAGTTCATGGACTGTCGGGTTATTCCCTGCCCCCCGACAGTTGAACGCTACACAATTCATTGCGCCTGACGAGACCAAACATTAGGTCTCATCAGGGTACAAGGAGCCCCAAGCCCGGTTGCTTCCTTTGCCACCTTTCTCGTCTCTCCCTTGTTTTGATCAGCTTGTTGTTGCTTCTGTCCTCTCATCCCGGTATTGATTATCTTACCTTTTTTTGGATTCATGCCCTCCTTCTGCACACATGTAAGAGCTAGCGATAGCTCAAGTCTCGGATCTCCAGCCCCCCCCCCCATCTGCCATCCTCTTCCCCAAAACCGAGTCTGCTGGCCACATCTGGACATCCGTGGCACTGCTAAGCGAAGTGGAGTACTTTGAGAGGTTTCGGATTGGTGAGATCATGTCATTACTCCCCAACATCATGTTCTGAATTTGTGGATGGCAGAAATCATTTGCGTCGAGGTCTTCTAGTGGAGGCATCTCAGGGTCCACATCTACATTTGCTAGACCGACCTTCTCAGTTCTTTCTGTCCCATGCGTTGGTTTCTCCGGTGGCTCTGCCGTGGTGTGCTGCTGCTCCACGCTAACACTTCTCCTTATGCGTGATTTTTTGTATAACTGCATACGTTCTACCGTGTCTGCCAGGGACACTTCATCCTCCTCAGCAGCCCTTACTTCCTCCTCTTCAAAACCATCATGAGCATCTACTGCCTCTGGTATTTCGACTGTATACCGCTGCTGCCCCGGTTTAACTGAACCATTGCTATTGGTAGGCCTACCTAGGGGAGTAAAACTCGCCCCTTCATCCGCTGAGTTAAAAAATAGCCCCTTCTTCACATCATGCTTAGCCACGTTTGTAATTGGTTTACGCTCAAACTTCCTTTTCGGAGAACATCGGAGAGAGGCATCATACTGCAAGGATGGGCCGCCACTGATTTTCTTCTGGCAGTCCTCTTTATCATGGCCAATAAACCCACAGTGAAAGCAGAAGTGTGGCACTCTCTCGTACCGGATAATATACACCCTAGCACCTTCCCCTTTGATGGTTGTGCGGAAACGTGTCTGCAGCCTTTTGTTCAGAGGAAGCGAAATACGCACCCGTAGATAATCACTAACTTCCAGCCCAGCTTTGTCCACATCAACCTCTTCTACCAACCCCAGATGGCCACCGAGAAAGCGCCCATATGTTTCAGTCTGTTTGTTCCATGGGACGTCATAGAATCTCACCCAGATTTGGATCGAATTCAGCACGGTGTCAGATGGTTGTGCGTTTTCTGCTAGTGGAGTAATTAGTACCGCTACTCCCTGCCTGATCCAGGGGCCTCCGCGTGCGACAAAACGGTAGTCGCCTTCCTCCGTGAAGCTAATGATGAAGAAATTGTCTTTCAGAGGTGTAAAAGACATACGTCCCCGAATACGCCATACCTCCAGGAAGTGCCTATGCAGGCTCACAAAGTTTGCCGATCGCAGAGAGTAATATCGTGCCAGTAGCCTCCACAGCTTGGGTTTGTCTAGGTCTTCTTCCTCCTCCGGTTCTTCCGCGCAGATATCGTCGTCCAGGTCCACCTCCCCTGACAGCCGTGCTTCCGGTCCTGCATTTGGTCCGTCAGGTTCCGCCCCTTCCCAGTTGCCGTCGAAATCCTCCGTGACATCGGCGATCAGAACCTCCCTGCTCCCACGGCCAAGAACGATCTCACTGCCCAACAGTGGCTTCGGGTGGGTAGAAACCTCACCGGTTTCCCCTTGATCACCCCCACCACCGGCGGACAAGTCAGATCGTCCTTGCATCTTCGCCTGATTCACGCCTGGATCGTATGTCGTGGTTTGATTGTCAAATTGGAGGACTAGGGTTTGGACCCTGCCTCCCTCCGTCTCCTTTTTATTGGCCGATCTCCCCTTTCGATCTGGAATCGAAACGGATTCGTGCTTCTCCTGGACTCCCTGGTTTTCCTTCATGGCTGTAGTTCGATTCTTCCTGGACTCGTAGACAACCTGGAACCTCCTACTCGATCCGTTCCCGTCGTTGGGAGGGTGGCGGCGCTCCGATCGCCCTGGGGTCGCCTCGGGAGGACCTAACCCTAACATGACGTAACGTAGACTTACTCCATCGACATGTGTATGATCTTACCTGAGGATGCTAGTTTTGTGTTTTTACGGCTACTAAATATGACTCGTCGTTAAGGCACGACAGGTGGGAGGAAACCGAGATGGCTCTAAAGGGTCAAACAGAAACCAATCAGGCAATTCAGTTTACACACGACGAACAAGACATGTCTGATACTTCTCAACAATACAAACGGTGTTTACTATCGAATCGTGTGTGAAATATTGTACACACTTTCAGTAATAAATTTGTTTGCAAATAACAGTCTCCGGCTCCGGGTCGCACGTGCGTGCGGCTCCGAGGCGACCAATCCTTCGTCCAAAAAAACCCTAACCACCGTGCATCTCTGGTTGCCGCCGGCGCCGCTGGAGGTGGTGGTGGCACCCTAACCACCGTGCATCTCTTATTTTTCGCGCGAAGATGTGGAGCTATTGGGTCGCGTACAGATTGGTGCGGTTCCCGGTCCGGCGAGGAGGCGGGTTGCGGTGGTGGAGCGACGGATCAGGGCGGTGGTGCAGCTGCTGGCAGTCTGGGTCTGGCTAGCCAAAAAGGCTGCAGCTGTTGCGCCTGTGCGGCCGTCTTGTCTGTGCTGCATCGCGGCTCGTCGTGGTGCTTGCGGGCGCGGTGGCCAGGGTCGCCTTTGTTCTGTCGGCTTCCTCCGGTGGACGGGCGGCCGGTGATGGCTGATAGCATAGGGGCTGCTTGCCAGCTTTCGAAGGAGGTCCGACCCTGCGGAGTTTTTCCACTACTTAATGTCAACCTCCTTGATCCGGCCGGTGACGGGTTCCGTTCTTCTTCTCGGTGATCTCCGCAGTATGGCACACGATGCTACTGGAGATCTATAGAGGAATCGATGCGTTCGTGCGCACCCTTTCGGGGCGCGGCGTGAAGCTTCGTCTACAGTTTGGTGATATGAGACATGTCTTGATATAGATTTTCAAGGATCTGAAAGAAATGGAGAAAGTCACGGTGTCACGATCGGAGGTTTGTTGGTTGTGCTGAAGACAACGTGTCACGTTCTCCCTGTGTGTCGAGTGCTCGGTGAATCGCAGCAGTAGTCTTGGCAAGCGGGGGTGGCAACATAGGTGGACTACACATCTTTGGTGTTGCTTGTCGACTACCGAGCCTTGATTTTCTGGGTGAAAACCTAAGGTATAGCCTTTATTGATTGTACCTGGTAATGGACTTACTGAAGGCATTGTTTTGAAAATTTGGTCTTTCTCCGTGGTGAAAACCCAAGATCTTCGATCGGATAACGACAATGCTTGTCTTTTGTTTTCTTCTTGGAGGCGTTGCTTTTGGAGAGTCTAAGTTGCAGTACTAGTGTTGTATTCGGTGGTGGTTATAATGCTTTTGTTTTGAAGTGTTGGGCACCGCGACGGTTTTTTTTTGTCTCTTGTTTATTTCGTTCTTTGCCGTGTGCATCCCTGATATTTTTGATGCCTTGCTGGTGCAGAGGATATGTGTAATTAGTATCTTCCCGATATTAATATATTCCCTTTATAAAGAAAAATGCAAATGACAGTTAAACACCGCTCGAAGCATGACACCTGATTTGAATTTGTTACAGTAAGCGATAAAGAATAACCCACACGGAAGCCTATTTACTACTTGGGCTTATTGGGGGGACTAAAATTGTTCGGTCTATGCTACTACTACCGTTTAAGCATCCACAATGGCTTGTATGTTAGATCATTGGTATAAGTGTCCTCAACAACCAACAACACACCATACAACCTCTTCAACAAATCGTATGTTGAGTTATCTCTAAAAGGCTCCATAAGTATTAAATTACAAAGAAAACCAAATTATCCATAGGTTAACACAACTTTATAACATTGGAGCTTGTGCCCAACTCGTTGGTTCAGTATCATACAACTTGGTTTTCTCTATATTTATTATATGTCGTTTGCAAGATAGGCTAGTAAGATGATTTGCCAACAACTTAGCAACGGCTGTTGGAGATGCCCTTATAAGATCGGACTGAGTCCAATAATGACTCAGCCGCATCATCCACAAGTGGAGCAATAAACAATTCCAGGATGTTGAGTGGAGGTAACGTGATGGCAACTCAAGTGGAAATACATAATTCGCAAATGACTGGATGACAGCTATGCAAGACAGCAACACAAACCAACAGTTAGCAACCACAAGAATCCTATACGCTGCGTGTATAAATACAAGTCAGCGAACCCATAACTTTTCGCAGCGATCTAAAGGAAAGAAACATATGGCCTCAGGGGTGTTTGGTATCCCCATTTCGTCGGCGACGGTGATAGCCACCGGAGAGTATAAGGAACCCATTACCCAAAGAGATGAAGCAGATTATGCCATGAAGATGATCAACGCCGGCAGTAAGGATATTGAGGCACAAAAATTCGTCGACAACCTCAGGGACAGGTTTGCATATGGTTTCTGCAGTGGCATTAATTAACTATTTATGATTCATGCTGCAATAATTTTTCGATTAGCGAGAACGCTATTTTTTGTGGAAGCACAAAAAATAGATTTCGTTTGATATATGACTTCTGTTTGAAGTTTAACGTTACTAGTACTTAAGTTATTGCCAACTGAATTAAAGGCGGTGCAGATACTGACATTTTGGCTACACTACTAGGTACGGCAACGGAAAATCAGCTAAATGCCTCATCTACAATGCCACCGGTGCCACTTTGGACTTGGTTACCTACAAGGACTGGTACGGCCAAACCTATGAAGCACCCTACCCATCAAGTATTCAGAATGGGCAATGGGGTGCATTTGTCCACGTCCAAGGATTTATGTCTGGTTCAACTAGTGCCGTTGTGTATCGTACCAGCGGCGTGTGCGATTGGTTGTTCTGTTGGAGCATTCCTCTCATCGGTAGCAACGCGGTAAATATATATTGTGCTTTTCTCAAAAAGTTGTACTCCCTTTGTTTCTTCTTAGTTTGCGTTTTAGTTTTGTCTAAAGTCAAACTTGCTAAGATTTGACCAACTTTATAGAAAAAATATCAACATTCATAATACCAAATTAGTATCATCTGATTTACCATGTAATAAAATTTCATATTATGTCGATTTGATATTATAACTATTGATATTTTGTTCTATAATTTTGGTCAAACTTTGCAACGTTTAACTTAAGACAATTCTAATACGCGGTGTAAAAATAAATGGAGGAAGTACTCTCTTTGACGCCGCAACTAATTATTAGTACGACTAAGAATGAATTCTATCTTAATAATACATAACTCCAATAGTAAAAGATAAAATTATGTTGACAAGTGATTCGTCTCGTCAGGTACTTTAAAAAATTAGATTCATGTATAACTTTAAAATATGAAAGCTTGGATTTTGTTTAGGCACAAAGGAATATGTTCGTATTCACATTCCCCATTTAAATTGAAGTCATACTAATAAATAAACTAAATCTAACTGAATTTACATAGTATTGGCTCTTTGAACTGAAAAACACCGCGCATATCTTGAACTCTACTAGTGCATATCCTTACAATGTATATGTATGCAGGTGTACACGGAAATCCGTGAGGAAGGGCACTACCCTCCGTACTGGCAATATATCTTCAGTAAGAGGCTGGGAAACTCATATGCCAACTCTACTGATGCAGGCTATGGATATGTTAGCAAGACTGAGATTGGTCAGGGGGAAACCGTTAGCGTGCGTGCAATTTTCCATCGTCCAAGCTAGTGGTTATTGCTGTCTTAACTCGAACGAAGAAGACGACCGAACAAAAGGAGGGTGTAATTTTTTTTTGTATAGGTCGTTTTGTATCAAGTTCTCCTTCTTTTCTAGGTCTATTGTTATTTCATAATTAATATCTGCTATAAGGCACTCTTTTGAGTGCCTTTCTTATAAAATAAATAAAATGGAACAAAAATTACAGTTCGATACATTTTACGGTACCCTGGACTCCCTATGTAGGCTTGGAGTTCCTACAGAATCTAACCATTCAATTAAAAGAGCACTTTAGACTTTGTGTTTCCATGGCTAGGGAGCTCCGCTGTCCCTCTCAAGCATACACCGTCCATCGCTGATCTTGCGCAGCCACCATGGTTGTGCCATCTTCCCTAGTTGAGTATGCCTCATGCCCTATCCCTCGCAGGCATAAGAACTTAGCGCCTTGGCCACCGAAGAGGTCATTAGAGCATGTCTAACAGACCCCCTAAATGGCCCAAACCCGTATAATAACCGCTGATATACGGGTTTGGGCTCTACCCGGCCATCTAGCAGACCCCGTAAATGGACCACCCCGGACGATTTTTTACAAGTTTGGGTAGGGGGCGGCTCGTCGACCCCTACATGTGCGGGTCGGGAGGAGATGTAGAGGGCCAACCCCTCACCTTTTCCCCAACTGCGCGCGAACCTCCCAACCGCCGCCGCCGCCGCCGCCGGAAATCCGCCTCCTCGCCCTCCCCGGCCACCGCGTCGCTAGATCTCGCCGCCATGGATTTCTCACAAGCCCCTCCGACCGCCGACGACGCGCCACCCATGTCTGAGGTTGTGACTACTGCCACCGTCGACGTCGTGGGTGGTCAGACGACCTCCGCCGATGTCGCGGCCATCATCTCCGCCACCATGCCGATGAAGAGGAAGAGGATCCCGAAGCTCTTCTTCGACACACCGCCGGGGCCTGCGGTAGCGACGGCGGCGGCGGCGGCGACCACTACTGCTCCCGCCAAGAAGGTGAAGTCATTCGCGACGAGGGGGCGGCCGCCAAAGGTGAAGAAGGTCGCGACGCCTGCAGCGGACGATCCGCCCACGCAGGTGCTCGCGAGGCAACCAACCTTGGTGCTTCAACTTCGGTGAGTGGTGGTGCCGACGGTGGGCTCCGAGATTGATGTGGATCGCGTTGGTGGTGGCAGTACTTTTGGGAACCTCTATGCCTAGAACATGACCTATGAACTTATTGATCTATTTGTGATGTAAAACTATGGATTATGCATCGCATATCTTGAATCTGCCATGTTTGATATGCTTGTGTAGTTGTGCAAAACCCTGCAAAACCCTGTTTTCTCAGGGGCCAAAAGCTCGTGCGAGCTAGCAGACCCCCTACCCCCACCCCGTAAAACAGAATATTCTGTTTTACGGGGTGGGGGTAGGGGGTCTGCTAGCTCGCACGAGTTTTTGGCCGGCGAAATGTGTATATAGGGCCCTCTACACGCGTTTTAGGGGGCGAAAACATAAGGGGTCCGTTAGACATGCTCTTAAGATCTTGTTAGAGATATATTTCGGTTACATATAGTATTTTGTAGTATAGAATTTGTAATCCATCTCCTACTCTGTCTCTACGAGACTTGTTGCACTTTAAATTTGTATCCCAATATATACTCGTCCATAAGACTCAATAAGACATCCAATATATTACGTCAATTTCATCCTTCTACATGGTATCAGAGTGGCGAGATCCTTGACCTAGCCGCCGCACATATTTCAGCACCGCGCCGCCCCCGGGGAGGTCGATCTCCATGATATCCAGCGAGAGCCGCGCCGCCCATACCTAGGGTTCATCTGCCGGTCATGCCGATTGGCTGCCCCAAAGAGTCTTTTTCTCCGCTGGTCAGTTGGCTGGTGTTTCTTATTTTTGGTTTGCCGAACATAGATCGGATTGCATCGCCCACCGCCCGTCGTCTCCGTGTGCCTCTACTCTGACATAGGCATCGCACTGGCAGGTTCCTCCACGCCGGTTATGGCGACGACACGCCGGCGCCGACTCCGCATCGGCTGCCTCCTCAAGGACAGCTACCGCGGGCCATTGGCCGGCTGCCACGCATGCTACAGTAGGCCGTGGTAGAGTCGTCTGCGCCGACCCCACACCGACCGGATCGTCTTCACCATCTCGTCGGACGCGTCGTCCGAGGTATGCCTTGATATGTCGCTCCCGACTGCTCTCGTCGGCGTGTCATCCATCTCTGGTTCGTCTTCGCCATCATCAAACAGACTCTACTAATAACGTCGGCATTGTCTCTGATCTGCGCTTCGTCGTCCACGCCATGGCACAATGCCCCGTCGGTCTGATCAACTCATCACGCGTTCGTCTTCGCCAAGCACGTCCCCGGGTATGCGCCTACCACCGATCGAGCTACGGGGTGCCGTTGTGCCGCACCTTCGGGCCACAGCGCCGCCGCCCTTGGTCCATGTCGCCGTCTGCCGACGCACCTTTCAAAGTGTGTACACCGTTGGGGGGGCCTTAGCCGCTGCGCCGACTCCCGTCCTGCACTTACGCCCTCCTCCAGGCTGTTGCGTCGCTGTACGCGACCATCCTTGCCGCCTCCACGCATTTGCGTCCTCGGCTCCCTCCGCGCCTCCTCCTCGGCGCGGGTCTCCAACGTCCGTGCATGGTCGTAGACATGCCGCCGGGTCCTTCGTCGCCTAATTCGAGCACTGCCGCCACGCTTTTACAGGTGACCGCCGAGGCGCTTAGCGGGCTACCGCCGCCACGTTTCTTCTAACTGAAGGGGTCGTTGCATAGAAAACAAAAAATTTCTACGCGAGAGATACCCGAAAGGCCAAGATCTAATCTAGGAGATGAAGTGCAGCGGGCAAAGAGAGGTTTAAGGAGAACACATACCCTCGAAGACACAAAGAGTTACAAGATCAAATCTCGTTGTTGGCGTAGTCGTACTCACATCGATCACGATAGCGAGAAGATGTGCACCGCAATCCGGTGGTGCCTCCGTGATCGGTCACACGTACGGTTCATGACGACCTCCATTCCCTCGATCCAGCGGGGCGCGGAAGTAGAGGATCTCTCGGAACTCCAGCAGCACGATGACGTGATGGTGGTGAAGAATTCCACGGTCAGGGCTTCGCCAAGCCGGAGACCATGGAATTGAGCAGCGGGGTGGAGAGGAAATGAGATGGGCAAGTGTGTGGAGGAGGGAGAGCTCTCACCCTCCTTTTATACGGGAAGGGGAGGCAGCCAAGGGGTGGATGCGGCCAGCCCATGGTGGTTCCCCCACCTCTTCCCTCATCATGTGAGTGGACACACCACTCACACTTACTCATTTTCCCATTATTTCCCACTTGTAAAATCCAAAAGTTTTCCTTTAATAAATAAATAAAACATTTTTATTTCTTTATTTATATTTGTTAATTTTATTAACAAACATTTTCATATAGCACCTCGAATCATTCGTTAATTCTATTAACAACCATTCGACGAAAAACCCTTGAACTATTTCAATTTTCCCCGAAATTATTTTGGTGCTGCCCAAAATATTCTTCGATATTCCGTATCCTCTCAAATGCGTCATCAAACCTTAAGTGTGTCACCCTACGGTTCGCGAATAAGATAGACATGATCGAGACTCCTCTCTGATAAATAATTAACAGAGGGATCTGGAGATCTGTGATGACTCCTATATATTCAATGGTGACTCTCGTGATCGTGTGAATCAACAACGTCGTGTACTATTCCTTTTTTCTCGCGATATTTTACTTGTCTGAGATTCGATCATTGGTATCAACCATACCTTGTTCAATCTCGTTCCCTACAAGTACTCTTTTCTCGTTCCCATGATATAACATCCTTGTGATCCTATCACCTGCTTGCAAGCGGTATCGATGTGATATCACCGAGAGGGTCTAGAGTATATCTCTCCGTCATATACTCTCACCCATTGAGTCATACTTTAAGTTTGTGTATGCTTTCCTAGGCGTGTTAGGATCACAATGAGCACATTTTTCTTGGCGTGTTAGTCATATACTATCACCCATTGAGTCATACTTTAAGTTTGATTGTTCTACTAATATCACCATATTAATAGTATTCTTCCAGATTTCACTCTTAGCATTCTCCAAGCAAGGCAAACGATTTTTACCCATACTTTTAATCCATCCATCATAACAATTTTATGATTAAGCTACTATAGCTCAAAGGAAGGAATTTAGAGAAGAATTTTAGCACCCAACTTTTTGGAATATTCAAACGCCTAGTGTCTTCAATGATTGCATATATTCAAATAATATAAGATACATTGTCACGCTAAATTATACTTAGTCATGTTGCCACAAATAAGTTTCTAGATATCAATATATCTTTCACTTGATTGTTTTAAAAAAAAAAAATTCAGTTCCTAAATCACCTTGATCAACAAAACATTCTTTTGAAGATAAAGTAATATGGAAGTAACCATGACTCTGGATTCTAAGTAGGAATTGGTTGCTCTCTAGATCAATTAATCATTAATCATATGGAGCTAGGTAGGAAATACCGGAAATCTACAATAGGACTCAATTTTAAACTTCACTAATAGAGTACCAATCTTAAATGTTTTTTACTAGATCATAACAGTTATATCTCAATTAACAATCTAACTGTAAGGATAACGTGTTATGATATGGTCCTCCTTGAACTTGATCTCCATCATGTGCATTATGGTATGATATCCATCATTCCACCGGCGTGGTACCAAGTACCATGGCACCCCAATCTTGATTGTCCATCAATAATAAGACAACCATATGGATACCTTCCGGTATATCAATAATTTACAAAAGAGATCATCTCATAATCAAATTTGTAACATTGACCATATCACATCATATGCCCAGCAAAAACTACGCTTCTAATTTATTTTTGCATATTTTATGTGGCTTAGGGATTTCGAGGATAGAACCGTTCAAAACTGCGAACATCAACCACAACGTTGGTAAGCACATTTTTTAAAACCCTTCGTAGATTAGATTTTAACTATAGTAGGAGAAACGGACACCCCCTTAGCCACAAGTGAGACAATTATCACGTACATAGTACACGTAAACTTAGTCTGGGGCAGCTTCATCCTACTATGCCAATAAGATCATAAAATACTCAAAGAGTCAATAACATGATCATCAACGCCCACATACACCTATGTGTTCTACCCATACAAAACATCTACGCATAAACTTGGCTCTGATACCACTGAAGGGGTCGTTGCATACAAAACAAAAAATTTCCTACGCGAGAGACACCCGAAAGGCCAAGATCTAATCTAGGAGACGAAGTGCAACGGTCAAAGAGAGGGTTAAGGAGAACACATACCCTCGAAGACACAAAGCGTTACGAGATCAAATCTCATAGTTGGCGTAGTCGTACTCACACCGACCCCGATAGTGTAAAGATGTGCACCGCAATCCGGCGGTATCTCCGTGACCGGTCACACGTACGGTTCATGACGACCTCCGTCCCTCGATCCAGCGGGGCGCGGAAGTAGAGGATCCCTCGGAACTCCAGCAGCACGATGAAGTGATGGTGGTGAAGAATTCCACGGTCAGGGCTTCGCCAAGCCGGAGACGATGGAATTGAGCAGTGGGTGGAGAGGAAATGAGGTGGGCAAGTGTGTGGAGGAGGGAGAGCTCTCACCCTCCTTTTATAGGGGAAGGGGAGGCAGCCAAGGGGTGGGTGCGGCCAGCCCATGGTGGTGCCCCCACCTCTTCAATCATCATGTGAGTGGACACTCCACTCACACCCACTCATTTTCCCATTATTTCCCACTTGGAAAAACCAAAGGTTTCCCTTTAATAAATAAATAAACATTTTTATTTCTTTATTTATATTTGTTAATTCCATTAACAAACATTTGCATATAGCACCTCGAATCATTCTTTAATTCTATTAACAACCATTCGACGAAAAACCTCTTGAACTATTTCAATTTTCCCCGAAACAATTTCTTTGATGTCCAAAATATTCTTCGATATTCCGTATTCTCTCAAACACGTCATCGAACCTTAAGTGTGTCACCCTACGGTTCGCGAATAAGATAGACATGATCGATACTCCTCTCCGATCAATAATCAATATCGGTATCTAGAGATCCGTGACGACTCCTATATATTCAACGATGACTCTCGTGATCGTGTGAACCAACAACGTCGTGAACTATTCCCTTTGTATCGCAATATTTTACTTGTCCGAGATTCTATCATTGGTATTAACCATAACTTGTTCAATCTTGTTATCGACAAGTACTCTTTTCTCGTTCCCATGATATAACATCCTTGTGATCCTATCACCTGCTTGCAAGCGGTATCGATGTGATATCACCGAGAGGGCCCAGTGTATATCTCTCCGTCATTTTGGATTGACAAATCCCACTCTTGATCCATGATCCTAAACTAATACTTTCCGAATACCTAACGGCACCTTTATAGTCACCCTGTTACGGTGTGACGTTTGATGACATCAAAGCGCCCTTCCAGTATCAGTGATTGATATGATCTCATGGTCTAAGGAATAAGTTACTTCGTATGTTTGATATAACAATGTAAACTTAATGACTTGATCGCATTGCTATATCACTTTGGGCATATGTTCATCACATCATTCTTCTAATGGCATGACCCCGTTATTAACAACATCCAATGTTCATGATCAGGAAACCTTGATCATCTATTAATCAACGAGCTAGTTAAAAGAGAGGCTTTACTAGGAACCATTGTTTGTTTATTAAACACTCATGTATCAACGTTTTCGGTTAATACAGTTCTAGAATTAGAAATGAACATTCATCATATATAAGGAATAAGATAATAACCATTTTATTATTGCCTCTCAGGCATATTTTCTTCACTAACGGCGACCGGCGTGGCCCCCAAACCCACTGGCCGCCTCTGGTTCCGCCGACTATATCGATGTCCACCTCTTCGTCTACGTCCAACACCAGCTCAGCGTCAGCGTTGCCGTCATATTTCCCGACCACTTCATCAACTCCGACAACCACGGTTGACATCAGCACCTTCTACCCCATCCCTACTGGCGCGGCGACCGTCACCGAGTCCTTCTTTGCTGGTCCCTCCGACATGGCGTATAGTTTGTGCTAGTTCCCATCTACGCATGACCGATGCTCGCAACATTGATGGATGCCTTCTTCCACGACGTGTCCCTGGCAAGCCTAGTGGAACGCCTCGACAACACCGGCTTCGTCTGTCTACGCATGCCCGGTGCTAGCAACACCGATGTGTGCATTGTTCCACGACGTGTCCCCTGTCTTGGCAAACCCGCCGTGACACCTCATCAACACCTTATATTTTCCGGCGCACCACTATCTCAACGGAGACTGTCTCGACACTCGCCACCCCGACATGACATCGACCACGACAACTCCTCGCACAGCTACCTCGACCAAGGCTGCACCACCCCACGCTCTCGGCTACCTCGACATCGGCACAAAGGGCTATCACCTCGCTTGAGCACTCATCAGCTTCCTCTATAGTCCAAGCATTAACAACGCGACATTGTCCACAACTTCGGTTTCTCTCCATTTTGACCGTCCATGACGCTCTGTTATTCGCGTCGCTATCGCTACGACTGCTAGGGATGTTAGAGATATATTCAGGTTACATATATTTGGTAATATAGAATTTGTAATCCATCTCCTACTCTATCTCTACGAGACTTCTTGTCCTCCAAATTTTTACCCCAATATATACTCGCCCATGAGGTTCGATAATACATCCAATATATTATGCCAATCTCAACCTTCTACGAATCTGCCGCCGTATACTAGTCCTTCGACAACCGGTGGCCTTTATTCAAAACGTACTTTACTTCGATGGGGAAATCGACCAAGCAGCCCTGCATTTGTCAAAATCTTGTGGTGGTCTTATGATCTATCTTTGAAGTTTTGCAATTATTAAATATATGCCCATCACCATGGCCTTTCACGAGGAAGAAGCCCACGATTATTTGTATGATGCATCGCGTAATTTTTAGCCGACGATTCGCTGGCCGGCTGGTTCCCGTTGGATGCGAAATACATCACGTAATTACCAGAGAATATAAACGTCTTTGTGTACATACACACCTTAATTGCCATCTAGATTACCAATTTACCCTTCTAATCGCTATAAGGCCGTCCATAGTGGGAAACGGCAAACCTGTTTCTAAGGGCACGTACAATGGTTCTCTCTTAACAATGCCACGTAGGATAATTGCTTAATTGACGGAGAGAGAAACAGAAAAAGAGACGTTTGTCTTTCTATTAGCTAAGAGATCACCTCTTAGTATAATTCTCTCAACACACATTTATGATATCAGGTTAATAGTGATAGCACCAAAAATAAAAGGCCCATTATAGAACAAGTTTGTTTTGTCATATCTATACCACGTGGCAGACTTAAGATAAGACGGTCTTATCGACCGCCGTATATGCCCTAATACTACTCCACTTTATCCTCCAGGTCCATTTCCTCCCCATTTATTTTCTTGGTCCCACCCATTGGTCGTCTCCTCGTGCTAATTGGCCCAAGTAAGCTCGCTTGGAAAGTAATTGGCTGGACATTTTAATTATTTGGCAAGAGCCATAGCTTATTTAGAGCATGGTTAATAATACAGGCTATATGTGTTGGAATTTATGGGCTGCAGTGTGGCCCAACTAAAGCCCAATAAATCCTAAAATTGTCATGGCCCATTCATGAATAATGAGTGGAGTGAGTGGGACTAAAGTTTAGTCCCATACTGCTAGTTTGGAGAGAATGGAACCACTTTATAAGGTGAGCCATCCTAGCTCATGTATGAGTTGGCAATGCAAGAGGAGAGGTGTGCCACACGCGCGCTCCTCCTCCGCCGCCCGCCTCGCCACGCCTCGCCTCGTCACGACGCGCCGCGGGTTGCGGGAATGAGCCGAGCCGAGAGCGTTTATTTTGTCGCTTGGAAAATCTTAATGAGTCATTAACTTGGTAATTAACGGACGTGGAATTACGTCCACGTCTCTCCTAGCCGCATATAAATACGCGCATACGGTAAACCCTAGCAACAACTTCAACATATGGTTTCGCACCGTTCCAATCCACTGCGCCGCCAATCAAGTCTTCTCCATCCCTCCTTCCGGCGTGCACCGCTAGTGGGGACAGCAGGCCTCCGGAACCCCGCCTCTTGTGATCCTATACGGGAGAGGGGCGATCAGGTTTTTGGGGAGCGCACTCGCGCGACTGCTGACGGCGACTACTTCCCCAACGACGATTTCTTCCCCGACCTCGGCAACCTCTTCCTCGACGACATGGCCGACGTGGACAACAACAACGGCGGTGCCGCTACCGCTGCATCGTACGTATCTCTATTCCATCTGTATGAGATATTACTGGAATTCTTATGTCTAGTTCTTGCAATAGATTGTTTCAGTCTGTCTACTGTATTAGATCTAGATATTTGCATGGTTACTGTATTTGCTGCGGTCACAATTTATCTGATAGTATTTCGAATTAAATCATGTGCTAAATTGCTAATATATTCAACAATCCAAAAACCTGATTATAGGCAATTTCTTGCACCTGCACCGTCTGTCATTGCGGCGACAAGGCCAATCCCTTTCAAGGGTGTGGACTATAAGAGGTGGCGCACGAGAGCAGTGCTATGGTTTCAAACCTTGCGCTGCTATGCGGCCACTAAGGGCAAGCCTGAGGGCGATCTCAATCCAGCACAACTGGAGGCCTTTGAGAATATGGACACTATGTTTAAAAGTGCCCTCCTCGGTATAATTGATGATTCCATTGTGGATCCGTATATGTCGTTTGATAACGGCAAGGATATGTGGGCTGCACTCGAGGCCAAATTTGGGGCCTCGGATGCTGGCAGCGAGCTGTACGTCATGGAGCAATTCTATGACTACAGGATGACTGATGAGCGCTCTGTTGTTCAACAGGCTCATGAGATACAGTCACTCGCTAAAGAACTTGAGCACTTTAAGTGTATGTTACCGGACAAGTTTGTGGCCGGAGGCATTATTGCCAAGCTTCCATCTTCATGGAGCGCCTTTGCTACTTCTCTGAAACACAAGAGACAGGAGTTTTCCGTTACGGACCTCATCGGATCTCTTGATGTGGAAGAGAAGGCGAGAGCAAAGGATACACGTGCTCGGGTTGCTGAGGTAGGTTCTTCTGCCCATGTGGTACAGAAGAAACACTACCCGCCCAACAAGGCTAAATATAACAAGAAGAAATCCGAGGGTAAAGGCAAACCCGATGGCAGGTTTAAGCCATCGCACTCTACCAACTTCAAGAAGAGGAAGGGGTCATGTCACGTTTGCGGTGAACTGACCCATTGGGCTCCAAAGTGCCCTAAGCGATATGAGTTGCAGCAGCAAGAGAACAGCGGCAAGACCGCTAACATAGTCATTGGTGACACTGAGATGAAGGATACTGGGTACGGTACAGTTCCTACTATTCTTTCAGTTTGTCATTCACCTGAATGGTTAATTGACACAGGTGCCAATGTACATGTTTGTGCTGATGCTTCCATGTTCTCTTCTTATCAGATCACAGGGACTTCCCCCGTGCTGATGGGGAACGGGTCACATGCTACTGTTCGTGGTGTTGGTACGGTCGATCTGAAGTTTACTTCGGGAAAGATCGTGCGACTGAAGAACGTTCATCATGTGCCCTCCATCAATAAAAATCTCGTCAGCGGCTCACGTTTATGTCGAGATGGTTTTAAGTTGGTATTCGAGTCCAATAAAGTTGTAATTTCCAAGTATGGACAATTTATTGGTAAAGGCTATGAGTGCGGAGGCTTGTTCCGCTTATCCTTGTCAGATATATGCACCAAAGTTATTAATAATGTTTGTCACGATAATGATTGTGATGTTTGGCATTCACGACTTTGTCATATTAATTTTGGTTGCATGACGCGGTTAGCAAATATGAGTTTAATTCCGAAATTCAGTACTATTAAAGGTTCTAAATGTCAAGTGTGTGTTCAAGCTAAGCAACCTCGCAAATCTCATAAGACTGCGGAGGCAAGAGACTTGGCACCACTAGAACTTATACATTCTGATCTTTGTGAGATGAATGGCGTATTGACAAAAGGTGGAAAGAAATATTTCATGACACTTATTGATGACTCCACTAGATATTGTTATGTGTATCTTCTGAAATCTAAAGATGAAGCTTTAACTTATTTCAAGAACTATAAGGCCGAAGCAGAGAACCAACTTGATCGTAAAATTAAACGGCTTAGGTCTGATCGTGGTGGAGAGTATTTTTCCAACGAGTTTAATTCTTTTTGTGCTGAACACGGTATTATTCATGAGAGGACGCCTCCCTACTCACCTCAGTCAAATGGAGTGGCTGAAAGAAAGAACCGAACGCTGTCTGATTTGGTTAACGCCATGTTAGACACTTCGGGTCTCTCCAAGGCATGGTGGGGGGAGGCGTTGATGACTGCGTGTCATGTCCTAAACCGAGTTCCCACAAAGAATAAAACCATTACTCCATTTGAGGAATGGGAAAGGAAAAGGTTAAAACTCTTCTACCTAGGTACTTGGGGTTGTTTGGCGAAAGTCAATATACCAATTCCCAAGAAGCGCAAGCTTGGACCTAAAACCGTAGATTGTGTTCTTCTGGGCTATGCTTTTAATAGCATTGGTTATAGATTCTTGATAGTAAAATCTGAGGTATCCAACATGCATGTTGGTACGATTATGGAGTCGAATGATGCGACTTTCTTTGAGAACATATTTCCTATGAAGGATATGTCTAGCTCATCAAATCAGAAGAAACCTGTTTCATCTAGTCAGGAATTAGCTGAGATTCCTGAATCCACCATTCCGATAGAACACGTTGAGAATCCTGAGGAGGATGACGATGAAGTTCCTGTAAGGAGCAAGAGACAGAGGACTGCAAAGTCCTTTGGTAATGATTTCATTGTGTACCTCGTGGATGACACACCCAGGACTATTTCAGAAGCTTATGCGTCTCTTGATGCTGACTACTGGAAGGAGGCTGTCCGTTGCGAGATGGATTCCATCTTGGCTAACGGAACCTGGGAAATCACTGATCGTCCTTATGGGTGTAAACCTGTAGGATGTAAGTGGGTGTTCAAGAAAAAGCTTAGGCCTGATGGTACAATTGAAAAGTACAAGGCAAGGCTTGTGGCCAAGGGTTATACCCAGAAAGAAGGTGAAGACTTCTTTGATACTTACTCACCTGTGGCTAGACTGACCACTATTCGTGTGCTACTATCACTGGTTGCCTCGCACGGTCTTCTCGTTCATCAAATGGACGTTAAGACGGCTTTCCTTAATGGAGAGTTGGACGAGGAAATTTATATGGAGCAGCCAGATGGTTTCGTAGTACCCGGTCAGGAAGGCAAGGTGTGCAAGTTATTGAAGTCCTTATACGGCCTCAAGCAAGCACCTAAGCAATGGCATGAAAAGTTCGAAAGGACTTTGACTGCTGAAGGCTTTGTTGTAAACGAAGCTGATAAGTGTGTATACTATCGCCATGGTGGGGGCGAGGGAGTTATTCTATGTCTATACGTTGATGACATATTGATCTTTGGGACCAATCTTGATTTAATCAAGGAAGTTAAGGATTTCTTATCTCGCTGTTTTGAGATGAAGGATCTAGGAGTAGCTGATGTTATCTTGAACATCAAGCTATTGAGAGATGATAATGGTGGGATTACACTGCTTCAATCTCACTATGTGGAAAAGGTCTTGAGTCGCTTCGGGTATAGTGACTGCAAGCCTTTTTCAACTCCATATGATGCTAGTGTGTTGCTTCGAAAGAATCAACGAATTACTAGAGATCAACTGAGATATTCTCAGATTATAGGCTCGCTTATGTATTTGGCGAGTGCCACGAGGCCTGACATCTCTTTTGCTGTGAGCAAATTGAGCCGGTTTGTTTCCAATCCGGGAGATGATCATTGGCGTGCGCTTGAGAGAGTTATGCGCTATTTAAAAGGCACTGCGAGCTATGGAATTCACTATACCGGAAACCCGAGGGTTCTGGAAGGATATAGTGATTCTAATTGGATATCTGATGCTGATGAGCTTAAGGCCACTAGTGGTTATGTTTTTACACTTGGTGGTGGCGCTGTTTCCTGGAAGTCTTGCAAGCAGACCATCTTAACGAGGTCAACTATGGAAGCAGAACTCGCAGCATTAGACACAGCCACTGTTGAAGCAGAGTGGCTTCGTGAGCTCTTGATGGACTTGCCTATGGTTGAAAAACCAATACCCGCAATCCTAATGAACTGTGATAATCAAACGGTGATCATCAAAGTGAACAGTTCTAAGGATAATGCAAAGTCATCAAGACATGTGAAGAGGAGATTAAAATCTGTCAGGAAATTGAAAAACTCCGGAGTTATTGCGTTGGATTATATCCAAACATCTATGAACTTGGCAGATCCCTTCACAAAGGGTTTATCACGGAATGTGATAGATAATGCATCGAAGGAGATGGGCTTGAGACCCACGTTATGAGTTGCCCACAGTGGTAACCCACTCTATGTGATCGGAGATCCCGTGAATTAGAAGTGGGAGACAAGCTGTTGGTCGGCTGAGAGGAGAGTATCCTTATATTTTATTCCACTCCATAAAAGATGCAATACTCTCCTGATCTGTATGGTAGGTTGACATTTGTCTTAATGCGTTCCAAGTGGCTTATTTATATAAGCAGAGATGTGTCCTACAGAACATCTCCTGAGG
Source organism: Alopecurus myosuroides (assembly GCA_028641055.1). Taxonomy (NCBI): domain Eukaryota; kingdom Viridiplantae; phylum Streptophyta; class Magnoliopsida; order Poales; family Poaceae; genus Alopecurus; species Alopecurus myosuroides. Next base: position 143,518,960 of record CM054057.1, read on the forward strand.
AACTCACCTATATGAGTCTGACTGTTAAACGTCGCAGTCTATGAGAATCGGGTGCTCTCTAATAAACTCATGAAAGGCCTTCGGAGTATGACGCATACGCTCCAAACCGTGGGGAAGCCTTGCGGCAGCCTAGTATCGGTTCAGACATTGTGTGAAACTGGTATCACAGCAAACTTGTAGTTCAAGGCGTAGTCCACTATTCAAGTTGTGAACTAGTGTAGCATGATGTTCTAAGTGGAAGTTCAACTTAACAGTCTCCACTAACACCGGTATATAAACAATGTTTTGGAACAGAGTTTATGAAATGTGCTAATGACACTTTGTGGGGGATTGTTGGAATTTATGGGCTGCAGTGTGGCCCAACTAAAGCCCAATAAATCCAGAAATTGTCATGGCCCATTCATGAATAATGAGTGGAGTGAGTGGGACTAAAGTTTAGTCCCATACTGCTAGTTTGGAGAGAATGGAACCACTTTATAAGGTGAGCCATTCTAGCTCATGTATGAGTTGGCAAGGCAAGAGGAGAGGTGTGCCACACGCGCGCTCCTCCTCCGCCGCCCGCCTCGCCACGCCTCGCCTCGCCTCGCCTCGCCTCGCCTCGTCTCGTCACGACGCGCCGCGGGTTGCGGGAATGAGCCGAGCCGAGAGCGTTTATTTTGTCGCTTGGGAAATCTTAATGAGTCATTAACTTGGTAATTAACGGACGTGGAATTACGTCCACGTCTCTCCTAGCCGCATATAAATACGCGCATACGGTAAACCCTAGCAACAACTTCAACATATGGTTTCGCACCGTTCCAATCCACAGCGCCGCCAATCAAGTCTTCTCCATCCCTCCTTCCGGCGTGCACCGCTAGTGGGGACAGCAGGCCTCCGGAACCCCGCCTCTTGTGATCCTGTACGGGAGAGGGGCGATCAGGTTTTTGGGGAGCGCACTCGCGCGACTGCTGACGGCGACTACTTCCCCAACGACGATTTCTTCCCCGACCTCGGCAACCTCTTCCTCGACGACATGGCCGACGTGGACAACAACAACGGCGGTGCCGCTACCGCTGCATCGTATGTATCTCTATTCCATCTGTATGAGATATTACTGGAATTCTTATGTCTAGTTCTTGCAATAGATTGTTTCAGTCTGTCTACTGTATTAGATCTAGATATTTGCATGGTTACTGTATTTGCTGCGGTCACAATTTATCTGATAGTATTTCGAATTAAATCATGTGCTAAATTGCTAATATATTCAACAATATGTTGTTGCCACGTCACATATAGTTAGCTTATAGTCAACTTGTACAATAGTTGGCTATATGCATGAAATACTTTATCAACATATGACAAACTTTACAATCTCACATAGTGCCTAGAGCACGTGCTACAACTGGCTACTAACAAGTAGCCCGTTTTGCTTCTCTCCTCATCTCTCTCCTCCACATAAGTAAAGATATATTACTAAATTATGTCACCTTATTGTACTTACTCAGGAAATGGTTCTTCCTCTTTCTTTATTAAAGAGCCATCCGCGTGGGTAAATAGCTGACGTGGAATCCAAGATAAGATGCCAGAGTGTAGCATTACGGAAGGCCTAATCCTCAAAAATTTGGTAGTGGATTGGTGGTACTCCTGACCATCTAAGTTGGAGTACCGACTCATATTATCCGTACATTATCAAGTGGAAGTTTATTTTAATTTTTTGGCAGCTAAGGACAGTTAGGTAGCAACTAATATGTATATATACTCAGACTTGGCCAATAACTCGATATATGGAATCCTTCTTCTCATGTGGCGATGTGTCAGCAACACCATCTGCAAGTTAGTTGAGAAAAAGATATATTATGCTTATAGGATAGTGTAGCTAATGATGCTTATAGCCTTCAACTCTCATAGGTAATAGGCAAAGTCAGCTCTCGCATCGACCACATAGTAATGGCATCACGCAACAAGAGGTGAAATTAATCGTAGTGTATATATAAGAAAAAACGAGGGACAGTATACTTGTAACTGAAACTGGCCAATTTGATTCAAAGAAAGAACTGACAGCTTTGCCAACTTGCAACGTCTCAAATCTCGCATCCTTTGACTAGATCCTTCTTTCCTAGCCTCCCCGTTAAAAGAGGTGGCCAAAATTGGAACATCTCAAAAGACAGCGGACGAGCTGAGACCTGGACAATCTAATAAGCCCGTACAAACTGAGGGATGTTTTTTTTTTAACATCACTTATATTAAGCAATCAAGTCGCCGCATTAAAACCTTTCTGGCCCCTTTAGGTATCTTAATAAGGAAAGTGCGTAAGTGTCGAAGAGCGGTCTGTCCTGAGACAAAGGCTCTGAAGAGGTTCGAACACTGGGGCTAACTCGAGAGAGACAATAATGGAGACACGGGGAGTTTATCTAGGTTCGGGCCACCTTATGGTGTAAAACCCTACTTCTTCTTCTCTGATGGATTGCACCGCGATTGATTAAAGTAATAGACAAGCTGTTCTCGATTTCAGACTAGGGGTGCTTGAGGGTGAATGAGCCCTCCCTTCTGTGTGAGAGAGTCGCTCTTTATGTACTCGTCTCGGCCCCTTTTCCCGCTCATTCTTGGCAAGAAAGGGTCACCACACAGCGACGAGGATGGGGTAGAACGTGTCGTGCAGCTTCTGGTGGTCTTGGTCTTCGGGGGACATTGCCACCGTCCAAGGTAGAGCGGTGGGGGCTCTCGATGATGTTCCCTTCTTCATGTAGTGCCAGCTTTATCCTCTTGCACCGAAGAGGAAAGATTTGGGTGGCGCTTTGGGGGGCGGGCAGTTATCGCGTCTCTTTATACATGGACATGACAACTGTGGCCAAAGTGGCTCAACGACACCGTCGTGCTCTCGTCAGCGCGCAGACATGCACTCGTCATGGGCACATGCACTACTACAGAAAAGGTTATAGGAGGCGCATTTTATTTGCATGCGAGGCGCATATAGAATGCGCCTCCAGCGCCAAGCCTCGCGTATATGGATATGCGAGGCGCATCTAATATGCGTCTCCTATAACTGCATATAGGAGGCGCATCTAATATGCGCCTCCTATACCTGCAAAAATGCGCCTCCTATATGCAGGTATAGGAGGCGCATATTAGATGCGCCTCGCATATGCAGAGAAATGCGCCTCCTATATTTACCCATATGCGCCTGCTATCGTACCCAGTATGCGCCTCCTATAATATTTTCGATTTTTAAAATTTGCAGAATTACTGCGCAATCCAGAATACACATATACAGGTATATAGATAGACAAATACAGTATAACAGTTCAGAATTTCCAGAAACTGGAATCACCATGAATACCATCAACTTGAATCAATCACGACATACATATATGCAAGTTCATTTATACGAAGTACATCACACAACACAAGTGTTTGTGCCTCCGATCGAGTAGAAGTTCACAATCACGTTACAACTGCGACGACAGATCGAGCTCTAGCTAGCTTAGGTGAGAGTAGAGCACATAGAATACGATGGATAGCAACAAGGCGATGATGATCACGATGAAGTTACTCCACTTCTTCCTTCCGTGCCTCCACTTCTCTTCCGCCACCTCTCTTTCGCCACCTCTCTTCCGCCACCTCCTCCACTTCCTCCACTTTTCCTTCACTTTTCCTCAACTTCCTCCACTTCTCTTCCGCCACCTCTCTACTCGTATATCCTTGGTAGAGGTTGCCGAGAAGGTGTTCACTTGCTTCGCGCAGTCTTCCCACTCCTCGTACACACCTAGAACCCGACCGATGTACACGACATAGCACTTCTTCGCCATCTCCTACACACACACAAAGAAATATGATATTAGTTACATGACAGTGGAAATAAATAGCTAAAATAGCTAGCATTTGACAATATATACAGAGTCATGCATATATATGGGTGTAACAAGATGATCACCGGCACTACGAAGAAAGACCGAAAGAATGCAAACCAAGAATGACTTGGATTCGTGCCTCATACTTAGGTTGGGCACAGAAAATGACAATGTCGCTGTTGATCTTGTGCGGCAAATAGAATATATGCCTAAATTACTAATCTACTCGGCACACGAGATCAAACAACGACATTGTCATCACACGTGACGCCACAACACGTTCTAATCATCAGCATTTCGAAGAAAGACCAAAAAAAGCAAACCACAAGAAATAGATCGGCAACAACGAATGAAAAGCAACAGAGCACTTAGGATAGTTCATAACACAAAAAATTACTAGTATCGCTCACAATCAAGTTTACAACATAGTGATAAAGAGTTTACAACACGAGTTCGGAATTAACAGCTACCTACCTAGCTAATGGAAGCATCAAGACTTCTTCGCCTGTTTTTGAGACGTCGTCGGCTTGTAGGGGCCGGCATGGAGCAAGCCCTTATGATTGGCCGCCAGCATCATCATGGACCTGTCGTCACCCTGCATCGCCAAGCGTTCGTCTATGAATCTATTGGGCGGTTGATTGCCAGCGTAGAACATGCCCCCCGATCTGATGACTCCGTTATGCACGAGAGTCGCGATATCGTCCTGGATCTCGAAGAAGGCCTGCCTGAGAGAGGGAGTTGGCGTGGTTGCAAGCCTTTCACCCCACTTGGCGACGTCATTTGGCAGCGTTAGCATCTCCATCTCATGGACGTACTGCTTCAGGTGGTAAAAGGCGTAGAAGGCATCCCTCTTGCTGTTTGTCGGCTGCTTGGCGCAGGGGAACTTCATCAGGTGCTTGAAGACGTGTGTGCCGAACCTTACATGAGGTGTTTCCGGTGGCGTGCCTCCCTGAGCGACGTAGGCGGTGAGAGCACCATCAAACACGGTCTTGAACGTTGTGTAGTCCATCGGGATCGCACTGTTGGAGTCGAGGTACAAGGCTGTCGAGCACCTCATGTTCAAGCATATGAGCACGCAGCCTTGCAAAGCACCCGGCATAGTGGGATGGTAGGGAACGAGAATCGCAAGCCTGTCCGAGTATCTTTGCATGAAGGTCGTCAGATAGTCGGTCGCCATTCCGATTCCCTCCTCAGTTCCCTGCAAGGCGTCACGAAAGAAGTAGGGATCCACTACCTGCAGGAGCGGGAGGTTGTCTCTGGTAATCGCCATGGAAGTATTGAGGGAGAACAACCGGACCAGGGTATCATGCAGCCGGAACCCGTTCAACAAGTCGAAGTTGTCGGTATGCCGCTGGAAGAAGATATCCCCTTGGGGGGGTACAAGGACGAAGCACAACTCTTTCCTGTCCGGCACCTTAGCCATCATAACCATGTACGACGGGTCGTTCTCTTTAATGCAACACTCCTCGGTATACAAACAGGCATGATGAAGACTGCACATATAAGTGCCCGCAATGTCGAGCATCGATGGACACATCATGCCTACACCTGCCACGTGCACCTTAGGCCTGTTGGCTTGGAACGCAGCGCCATCCTGAGCCCGGATAACGGGATTAGGAGCATCCTTGCCCTTCTTTCCTGGCCTTTTGCGACCCTTCTTTGGCTTTTCAGAGTCGTGTTGCGTCTCACCGACCACCCTATGGAGGGTGGCCAAAGGAGCTGCTGGTACCGGAGGCTCGGTGAAGGTTTTGGGTGGCGGCGTATCCTGGCTAGTTGGGAAGAGCCGCAGCTGGCAAGCGGGTTTCGCCGGTTGGGTCTCTGGCTCTGCCGGCTCAAACATATCAAAAACGCCTCTTTCACTTGAAGCCCTCGTGCAAATGAACTGGTCGCGGAATCTGGGGTCAACATTGTCATCATAATCATCTGGATCCTATGCCATGTTGAAATCTTCTTCATGTGCTGGATGTGCTGCCTCCGCGGTGATAATGTTGGGTTGGAGGTCCACGTCTGTCCCCAAACGGATCTGGCTCTTCGGCCATAGGAACAAGTAGCCAAAGGCGGTACCGAGGACCGCCGTCGGAGCGTCATCTTCCCATCCCAAAGGTTGAGAGGGAGGTTCCAATTGCTCGTATCCGGATATCACCATATTGATTTGGACCCTCAACATGTCTGGTGGCGTTGTGGCAGTGTGCCATGTGCGGTTATCCGGTCTAATGATGGAGCCCATGGCAATATCCTTCAGCTGGCCGCCCACCAAGTGCATTAGAGTGCAAGGAGTGTCTTCCTGTGAAAGACATGCAGGTCGGGCGTCAGTAAAGCGGAGATCAAGTCATCGGTGTGGTTGCGCCTCCAACTCTCGATTTAATGACTTAGTAATTACCTTGAGGGCGTCGAACGCGGCTAACGGCGAGGGACCGCCGCCGACACGCTTGAGCGCGCCAGTGGCGGAGTGGCTTCCTGATGGAGGAGAGGTGGTGCGGGTCGGCGCCTTCGCCGCAGAGGCCTCCGGAGCTGGAGGAGTGTCCACCAATACCGGCCCCGCCGCTAGAGGAGTCACCAGCGCCTCCGGCCGCGGCATGTTGTCCGATTGGGTGCTGCCGATCGCGAGGTCGGGAACAGGTGGTGGCCCCTTTTACCATTTCTCTCCCACCTCTTGTACCTCTCCATGTAAATTGGAAGGATGGTGACGAGCTTCTCGTTCAATTGCGACTGCATTTATGTCTTGACTTGTTCTTTGAACTTCGTCTCGGCAGCCGTCACAGCCCTGGTCATGCGATCTTCTACTACACTGGGAAAGGCTTCAACCTTTTCCCTTAGCTGTTTCACCTTGGCGCTTTCGGCCTTCTTGCCCTTCGGGTTGTCGCAATAGTACTTGGACCACGATATGCCTCCGAAGTCGGGCACACGACCAGCCGACAATGGGGCATTCAAGGGATCGACATTCTTCATCCTGTTCAGCGCCCTGTTGAAAGTGGTGTCCCACTTGGCGATAGGCTCCGACCCCTGGGATGAGGAGCTCTTACACTCCTCTCTCTGCGTACGAGGGAACGCGATTAGTCGACTTCATTGATTAGTCGTGAACGCAAAGAATCGAGTTGCATGGAAACTACTTACATAGTTTCCCATTAAGTACTTGACCTTCGAAGCGAACGGGCCGGTGGGCTCCGAGGTATAATAAGAGCTCCCTATCGCCTTGGAATGTCGGGCCCTAAAAAATTTCCTTGCCTGAGGCTCCTTTATGTCGAAAAAGGGTGGTGTCAAACCCTTTTCGCAATATCCGGCGTCCTCCTTCTCCCATTTGTGCATCGTGGTTCTATAACCGCCGGCGCCGAGATGGTGGGTACCAATGTTGAGGCTCCTCATATCCTTTCCCTTCTGACTCTTAAGCTTGCTCAAGGTCGAGTTGCATTTGGCCTTGAAGAGATTGTAGTCTTCTTCCTTGACCATAGGCTCCTTCTTAAAAACCTCCGGGTAACTTAGCTTGTCCTGGATAATCAACTTCTTCACCAGGGTCTTCCAATTGCCCAAGGCCTTGGTCATCGTCCTGAGGGCGTACTTGTTCACCGGATTCCCTTTGTATGCGTCATTGTTGTACTTGCTTTCCTCATCACCCGGGAACGTGTATCTTGCGTGCATCTTTCGGAAGAGCGTGACGAGCAAACCCCTGTTCGCTTCGGACTTGAGGTTCTCCGTGTTGATCGTGGTGGTGTTCCGGAGGATTGCCGCGAGCTGGAGGGAGTAACCCACGGTAACCTTTTTTGGCTCCTCCGGAACACCTTTAGCGCTCACACTCGTGATGATGGACCTTGTGCAGACGTCCACCATTATCGGGGCCCGATCCTTCCGGGCCTTCTTCGAGGCGCTACCACCGCTCGTAGTGGCACCACCGCCGCCATCGGTGGTAGTGGCGTCCTTGGCGTCCACCATTATCTCCTCATTGTCCGACGAGGTTTCCTCGGCCTCCTCCATCTCTTCGTCCCGCGGTTGGAATTCCGGGTCCTCCCGGGTTTCCATCTCCGCCTTGAGCTCCCAATAGGCCAGCTTATTGCTTGAAGGTTCCGGCGCCCCCAACATTTCTAAAAACACACAAAGAAATGAAACTACTAAGTATTAAATTCACAGAAAAAGATAATCACTTATGTTGCCAGGTGTATTCACCGGAATGCATAACATCTCTTTTTTGGACTAAAATTTTGAAAAGGTTATTTAGAAATACTTCCATCATGCATCATAAACCTTAAGTTGACATTGGGTCTTTGTTTCATCGTGGTGCACCAGCAAGTGTTTTGGTTCTAGTTTTTTTTTTAAATAGTTTTGGTTCTAGTTTTATGGCTGCTTGTCGCCGCGGAAGGTGCTCCTGCGACCAATCTTCTCCGCTGGATCCTAGTATCCTATGACCGGTTTCTGATTGGGCTGCGTATGTGTTTGATCTCTACCCCTATCTCTGCGTATGAGCATTACTTGAAGATGATTTGCAGGGGTTTCAGAATTGCATATTTTTAGAGCTACCAGCCTGTATATCATAAGCACAACTGGAATGTTGCACGGGGATGCATGCCTAATCCTCAGAATACTGAAAAAGATGCACAGGTAAACTCCAGCTGGTTGGGCCTGATACTACTTGTGTATGTGTTGTTGGAGTCCACGCTAATGTTTTATGCTGATGACAACTCTGTTGTTGTTCCGGGGAAAGCAGTTGATCTAGCATGTACTTCATTTTTTCAGCACATCTATTGCCCAGAACTATATATGTTTTCTACAGATTGTTCTTATTTGACTTGAAAGCTAGCAAATCAAGGCGGCTTTTCAGACATGACTGAACCCAAACTAGCAGTACCATTTCAGACTGAAGAACACTGGTTTGCCTTTGTTGCTCTCTGCTTTGATGCCAAGGAACCAACAGTAGTAGGAAATTGTCGTGGTGGTATCACGGCAGATGAGTTAGGATGGCTAATGTTGGGGCCGATGGACGCTGGGGGTATCCGGGGGGGGATCGCACGGCGAGTAGCCGCGCGTAAGTAACACTGCAAACAACAAGATCTACCCAGGTTCATGGCCCTCGTGTGGAGGTAACACCACTGCTCCTGCCTCTCTCTCTATATGTGTGTTCTCCGAGTTTCACGGCAGATGCCATAGGATGGCTAATGTTGGGGACCGATGGACGCTGGGGGTATCCGGGGAGGTATCGCACGGCGAGTAGCCGCGTGTAAGTAACACTGCAAACAACAAGATCTACCCTGGTTCAGGGCCTTCGTGTGGAGGTAACACCCCTACTCCTGCCTCTCTCTCTATATGTGTGTTCTCCGAGTAGCCACAATATAAAGTATGTCTCCTGGCCGAGTAGCCACTCGGCTGTTCTCTCTAGCTCTGTTGTTGGCTCTAGCAATAAATGTGAAGTGAAGCAACATCCCTCGCGCAGGAGGGGGCAGGGCACCTTATATACTGGTGTCCAGCCAAATAAACAAAGACTAAAAGGTACGATGATGTGACTTAACCACTGTGACGTTGGCACGCTTTCGAGATCTCACGTGGAGAAGCCACCACGTCGTACGGCTGACAGCTCCTGTCCACTCTGTCAGCGTCACAGCATAGACCCCCATCATGTCCTGTCCCCTCTGTACCTGACAAGACCAGACGGCTGCCTAACCATGCGTCACAGATGATCACGAACCTAGTAAGTTGAACCGCACGCTGGTACAGACGCAGGATATGCGGGATTCCTTGTCAGAGCGGCTCCATTAACTTCTGGTCCGAGTAGGATTGCCATCCGTCTACTCGGACCAACTTCTTTACTCAGTAGAATATAACTTCCTTAATATCTTCTTCTGGTCTTCAGCGATATGTCCGGATAGAACCTACCGGGTAGCAAAGTACCCGGGTAGCCGTCTACCCGGTCAACAGTACCTTGACCTTCACTTTAGCACTTTCTTTACCCCTACTCGGGGGTAACCCCCCGACAGGAAGGCCAAGGTGATTGAGGGGACCGAGCAGCTGGTCAACACGGAGGAATCCGAGTTGGCCACCAACGCAGAGGCCGAGCAGTCACAACCCACCGCTCAGGAGGCCACCATCACCACCGAGATGGTGATCGAGGAGGCAGCTCCCGAGCTGGGCGCGACTGGTGCTGCGCCAACTGGTGTCACCCCGCTGCCCAGGACCCAGTCTGTCGCGTCCACCTCTGCAACGGATCCCATCTCGGTCGCCACAGCAACCTCCGAGCCAGCTGCCCGTGCCAACACCGATGCGGACAACGCCGATTCTACAGTTGTGTAATTCCTGCAAGCTTTTACCTCAAACTTTTATCAGATCCCCAGGATGCCGGGTGCAGATGTAACCGAAACATTTATGTCTTTGTTGCTACTCAGTTTTATTTCAGTTTATGTTTTAGCAACTCTGGCTCAATGCCGGGTTGCGTTTCTATGCAAGTCCCCGAGTTGCATTTTTTATCCACTCTCTCTTTTTGTCTCAGCTCTTACCTGCAACTTGTTGCTTTTTTGGTAGTCGAGTCACAAGATTTCAAAGTTTGAGTTTCAAATACTTAGCCACTTAGAAAAATCATAGTAACGCTGCCCACCACTTAGCCGAAAAGAACAGTAAAGAGCACTCTACTCGGTTGCCACACGTTTCCTTTCCTTAGCAGTTTTTCGTGTGTTCATTGACCCGTGGTTGCCATGAAGCCAGGTTGCGGACAGCAGCAGAATCGCAGAGTTGGCCCGTGGTTTAAACACACTACTACATATGCTTTTGAAATTCTAAGTGGTTCAACCGAGCAAACAAAGTAAAACGGAGTAGAAACACATGGAGCAATTTGGACAAGGGCAGTCCCCGAGTTCGAATTCGGAGTGCCAACTAGAATTTAACTTGGGTGAGGAAATACATACATAGTTTGCTCCTGAATGAAAACGTCGGAGTAGAGATACATTCCAGGGGCGCTTAGATTCCTCTCCGGCTTTATCCGGCCTGTTCTTCTGAGGTGGCTATACGTCAACCAGATAATAGGCATCATTGTGTAGAGCCTTGCTCACAATGAAATGCCCTTCCCACAGAGGGCAAAGCTTGTGCATCCCGGTTGTGCGTTGCACGAGCCTAAGGACCATGTCTCCTTCTCGGAAAACCCTTGGGTTTACTTTCCGGTTGTGATAACGCCTCAAGTTTTGCTGATAAACAGCTGAACGTGACAGAGTTAACTCTCTTGCTTCTTCTAGCAGGTCAACGTCATTTTCTCGAGCTTCTCTAGCCTCTGCCTCAGTGTAGAGGGTTACTCGGGGCGAGTCATTCTCTAGGTCAGTGGGCAACACGGCCTCAGCTCCATACACCAGGAAGAATGATGTGTATCCGGTTGATCGGTTAGGGTAGTCCTTAGACTCCACAACACCGCCGGCAACTCGTCCAGCCAACAACCAGGGGTTCGCTGTAATGGCTCAATCAGCCTTGGCTTTATGCCGGATAGCACCATGCCGTTTGCTCTCTCAACTTGCCCATTGGAGGCCGGATGCGCAACAGATGCAACATCTAGCCGGATCCGCTTCTCTCTGCAGAATCTTGCGGAAGCCCCCTCAGCAAAGTTTGTGCCATTATCAATGATGATGTTGTGCGGGTAGCCATATCTCAGGATCACATCCTTCAGGAAACTCACGGCTGTGGCTCCGTCACACTTACGAATAGGCTTGACCTCAATCCATTTGGTGAACTTGTCAACCATAACCACGATGTGAGTCATGTTGCCTCTAACCGGCTTGAAAGGGCCTACCATGTCCAAGCACCAAACTGCAAATGGCCAAGTAATGGGAATGGTCTTCAACTCGGAAGAAGGCATATGAATCTTACTTGCAAATCTCTGGCAGCCGTTGCACTTTCTCACAATATCTTCAGCTTGCTTCAAGGCAGTGAGCCAAAAGAACCCATGCCGAAAAACCTTGTTGACTAGAGCCCGAGAAGAGGCGTGATGCCCGAATTCTCCCTGATGTATCTCCACCAGAATTTATTCTCCCTCTTCCGGCTCAACGCAGCGTTGCAGCATACCAGTGGGACTCCTTCTGTGCAGTACCTCTTTGAAGATAGTGTAGCCCTTGGGTCTTCTTTGTATCTGCCTAGCCGTAACCTCATCACTCGGCAACGTGCCATCCGTTAGAAAGGATAATATGGGCACAGCCCAACTCGGTGTCTCCCGGATGGGAAACACTGGTTCGTCCATTTCCATTGGATCAGCTACCATGGTTTCTTCTGAGTTGGAGGCAGGGCCCCGAGTCCCCGAGTACTTGGAAATGACCCCCTCGATGAATGCGACAGTCCCCGAGTCGAATGGAGCAGTCCCCGGGTTGCAGGCGCCAGTCCCCGGGTTGGAGACGGCAGTCCCCGGGTTCTCTTTTGCAGCTTCCCAATCAATCTCCATGGGAACAACTTCTTCTTCTGGCAAGGATGGAACAAAGATAGACTCCGAGTTGGGGGATGGCTTGACGGATGGCTTTCTCAAATGCTCCAAGGCAATCCCAGCTGGGATAAACTGTCGAGAAGACCCCAACTTGGACAGAGTATCTGCTGCATCGTTCTCAGCTCGGTGTATATGATGGAATTCACACCCTTCAAAGAAGCCAGTCATGGTTTGCACCAGAAACTGATAAGAAGCCATGTTGGCATCCAGGGCATCCCAGGTGTCGGATACTTGCTGCACCACTAGATCCGAGTCGCCATAGCAGACGATACACTGCACCCCAATCTCCTTGGCTACTCTCAAGCCATGCACTACTGCCTCATACTCGGCCACATTGTTAGATGCCTTGAAGTGAATCTGCAGCACGTACTTGAGTTGATCCCTCTTGGGTGATGTAAGCACTACGCCAGCACCAAGACCTTCCTTCACTTTGGAGCCATCAAAATGCATCTTCCAGAAATTGGTTTCCGGCGTGGGAGGCTCATACTGCACCTCAGCCCAATCCACTAAGAAATCGGCCAGGATCTGTGACTTGATGGCTTCTCTTCTCACGTACAAGGGAGTGTACGCGGCTAGATCGATTGCCCACTTGGCTACTCTGCCACTTGCATCCTTGTTTCCCATGATGTCCGAGATGGGAGCGGAACTCACTACCGTGATGGGATGCTCTTGGAAATAGTGCTTCAGCTTCTTGGGATCCAGGTACACGCCATAGTGTAACGCCCGGGGTTTTCTTTTCCCAACTAGATTTTGCCTGCTTGTTTGCCTGTCGTCATGTCATAGCATCTGCATCATTGTGCATTTTAAAAATTGATGGAATAATTAAAGTTGCATAACATCTTGTTTTTCTAAATTTTCTGAAATTGGTTTGTGTCCCAAAAACTATTTTTTTTCCTATCAAGCAGTTTTGTAAACAAAAAAAAACGTTTTGGGAAAGAGGCAGGCCAGCTAGCCGCAATGGGCCAGCCAGCCCACCTACCATTCCCCTAACCCTAGCCCACACGCACACAACACCACACAGACGCACGCAACACCCAGGCGCACGCAACGCACGCACACAGGGATCGCTCGATCCCCATCTCCAGGTCCGCGTCGCACAGCAGCGACTTGTCCTCGACCTCGCCTCTGCCCCGCCGCCATGGGGGATTCTTGTCCTCCCGTCGCCCACTCCCCATCGTCCTCCTCGTGACCCAGCCGCAACAGACCTCCGCCTCTCTTCTCTCAAGCTCCGCCGCCCCCTCCATCTTCGCTGCTCGCGCCGCCGCCAAGGAGAAGGCCCGCGGCCGTCCTCTTCTCCTCTGTCCACGCGAGCGCCTCCAGGGCCGGCCATGCTGCTCCTCGCGGCGGCCGCTGCCACCACCACGACCGCCGCGTTCGTGCTCGAGGAGGCCACCATCGAGTCCATCCACCGCGCATTCGCCGCCGGCGCGCTCACCTCGCGCGACCTCGTCGAGCTCTACCTGCGCCGCATCGCGTCCCTCGACCCGACCCTCCACGCCGTCGTCGAGCTGGATGCCGACGGCGCGCTCGCCGCCGCCGACCGCGCCGACTCCGCCCGCCTCCTCCTCGGTGGCGCCGCGCTCCCTCCGCTCCGGCCTCCGTCCGTGACGCCTGCTAGCTGCTCGATAGGTTGTCCGCAAGAACACTTGGCGCTTCACGGGCTAGTTTGCGTCCCTGCATCATTTTTTGGCCGAGGCCTTCGTGCCCCGTGCGTGACCGTGCTCGTTTCTTCCATGTGAGCTCACATCGCACGACCGCGTCCATGTTGGGGTCACGGTGCCGTCGTGCTTTGCCGCCTCCATTCGTGTTCGCGACCGTGCCAAGTTTCTCGTTGTGGTGGATTCGCCAAGCCCGCCAAGATCGTCATCGATTCTCACATATTTGGATCGCCAAGTACCGCTACGACGACGATGACCATGTGTTGTGACTACCTCTACTTCGGAACCTGAGAACAACTACTTCCTCGACGACACGAGAACGTCTACTTCCACTACCCCTCGACATTGAAGGTTATGTTGCATTCGGCCACGACTACTTCGACTACGGAGCGAGAACGACTACTTCGTCTACTTCCTCTACGCATCGACGACGTTGTCCGAAGACCCTCCTTCCAACGTTCGAACCCAAACCCCACTCATAACCCCTATATGCGTATTTTTCTAAATGCCATCTATTTTATAAATGTCAAATCATTCTTGTTGCATTGCATATTGTGGGTGCGGGCAATAATAATATCCTCTAATAATTAAATATGGAATGAGTTGGAACAATTAAATATTGTCCCGGTTCCATTTAAAATTGCATAGCTCATCTTTATATTATCTCGCCATGTTAAACAACATTTAATCTTGATGGGTAGATAAATAACTCGAACCTCCTAAATGAGATGTTGGCCTTCCGGCTCAATTTAAATTGATTTAATTGCATAAATCATAACTAATTCATTTTAACTCCAAATTTGAAAAGTAAAATATGTTTTCCAATCAAAATTCTCTAAACTTTGCAAATATCAACTTTATTTCCTGTTTTGCCTAATTAAAATTGGAGTAATAATTTAATACTTTAATTACACCTTTTAAATTGCAAAATTCATAACTTGGGCAATTCAAATCCAATTCCAACATGTAAAATATGTTTTCCATCCCATTTTTCATGAACTTTGCAAATATAAACTTTGTTTTCTGTTTTAAATAAATTAAATTGCTGAAAACAACCGTTTCTTAATTAATGCATTTAAAATTGTCAATTTAATAACTTGCTCATCTAAAATCCAAATTCAACAAATGGAATATGTATTCCATCTAAAATTTTGTGTTCTTTCCAAATATAAATTTTGTTATCTGTTTTGAACATTTAAAATTGGTGAAAACGACAAATGTTTGTTTAAATCATTTAAAATGCCAAAGTTCATAACTTAATAAATAAAATTTCAAACTTGGTAAACAACATATCAAATTGAAGCTATTGTTGTTTTCTTATTGTTTTCGTCATCCATGCATCATTCTAATCAACTTTCACATGATGGTTATTTGTAGATCATTTAGTTCAACATTAATTCATGGGCTTTTCCATATGCAATCCAAATTGCATATGAGCCCATTTAAATATGCTTACCATGTCAACTAGTTTATCTTTGATGCATCCTTAAACTTTTCATGCATCCATATCTTGATCATGCTGGATCTTTTGCCGTAGAAGTAATTGTTGCATCCGGTGTTTGTGCTAGTTCGTTGCTTCTTCGCGGATAGGACGTTGAGATGATGTGAGCAACGACAAGTTCGGATGTACCTCTACTTGCTGGATCTCAGGCAAGTATACTCACTTGCTACCTATGGCTGCCTTTCATCACTTGTTACCGATTCTTTCCGTCGTTCTTATGCTAGCCTTATGATTCGATGCTTGTGTCTCGATCCTATCATATGTTTACCTTGCAGCCATGATATAGCCTTACTTCCACTTCCTATCAACTGTTGTTTGTTTACCTTGTTGGCCCTCGTGTCGTAGTTGCATGCTTAGTGTTGTTTGCGCTCAAGTCTTGTGTTCCGTCTTATCACCTGCTTAGTTGATAGTTGGGTTTCAACTTAATCAACAACATGTTAATGTTTTGGGTAATAATAATTTGATGATAAGGCACCGGCAGGAGGCCCGGCGTGGTTTTGAGGCCTGCTAGTGTCGAACTTAATTAGGAAAAGGGTCTTGTCCTCCGATCCATGATGAGCGCACTAACCGCATGTGGGAAGCGAGTATGGGCGCCTCCCGCAATTCTGATTCGATTCGCATCTCGTCCAAATCGCCACACTTAGTTCGGGCTTTCCATTTGATGCATGCATATGCAGGTGCGAGCCCTTAGCGCCAGGCTGGAACTTTTGTAGTCGGCATTTAGGGCGGCGTGGTCTTCCAGTGCTATGAGGGTCCCCCTTTTCTTCGTGGGGGCTCGATTAGCCGCGCACGCACAGCACGTGGTTCTTTGGGCTTGTTGCGAAGAAGAGTTGGGTTGTGTTGAGTACCTCGCTTGGTGGGTTGATCCCCGTCTGGCGGGATATTCTTACGTGTACGGCTAAATTGGTGCATCCCTGCAGGGTTAAATCTTCTCGAGAAGCCGTGTTGTCCGCGGTTATGGATGACTTGGTGAAAGTGCTGGCTAACAAGTACTCAGACAACTTACACCTAATGATAATAACTTGACTAGTAATATAGTATTACCTTCACCATATAAATGAATGTCACCTTAATCAACAGTGTGAGTTTCCTTGGGTTGCTTCCTTAGTAGGGGGTAACATTGGATGGGTATTGTTTGGTGAGTAGTTGTAGTTGGTTCTGATACGCTCTCTTATCCCTTTCTTTTAGCCGGAAGTTGTAGTGCGTCTCTGTAGTTAGTTAGTGCAGCCCGCTGCCGCTTCTTTGCAATAATCCCTTCCATTCCGTTGTACCCAAAGTATTTGTATCTTGTGATGATTGGTTACGCTGGTTTCTTGTGAGTATGGTTTATCCACTTGCCAGTACCTAATAGTACTGACCCACGAATCCATTTCGTGGCTGCATATTCCACATTGCAGTCAACAGGTTTGAAGTCTGACGACATTAGCTTGGGAATCCCTCCGGCTTGGCCTGGGCAGGGATTGGACGCCATCGGTTATCTCCAGGACTCTATGTCCAATTTGCATCTTGTCCGTAGTCGGACACTACGTTGATTCTTCCGCTGTTATTTGGATCTTTGTATTGTATCAGTTGTATCCTTGACTCGTTTGGGTCGTCTTGTATATATCTTTTCTGTTGTTGTTGCGGAATATTCGTGAACTGTTGTAATGTTATCACAAGTGGCAACCTGGAATCGGTTATTATGTGGATTTTGGCGGAAATGCTGAAATCTGCATAGTGCCCGACCAAGCGAGTTAGACACGTTGTGGAAGACGCCACCCCGTACGTGGGACGCGTACACTAGAGATTATTTCCATATGAGAGCCGCGTTGCTCACGATGGTCACAGACTATCCTGGTTACGCGTATGTATCTGCAGGGACACATACTGCATGTGTTGAGCAGGGACACATACTGCACACTCATCGTGCTTTGCCCAAAGTGGTCACTTGCCCAGTACTTCGACTCGTCGAATAAGACGAAGAGGAAAGACTGCACCGGAATAAGGGGTGTTCTTGATGAGGCTATCAATGGCTACGCGCAAAATGGAGGCACATTCAAAAAGAAACAATAATGTATCAGGCCGACTACTGGAAAATACGGGTTCAAGCACCTGACCGAGTTCCCCTGCATCAAGCAGCCGGCTTGGAGCACGAAGGAGGCCTTCTATGCCCTCCATCACCTCAAAGGGATTGTCCGCAATGCAAATAATATGAATCATCCTTCTAAACTCCGAGACTAGTCCAACAAAATGGCGGGGGAAATCTCACAGGAAGATCTTATGCAAGATTTTCATCGCATCAAAGTCAAGTTGTCAGAGATAATCATTGAAGATGTCAACAAAAAGGGAGGGTCCTTGAACCAACCCATAGGATTATGCCAGAGGGATATCCAGGAACGCCTAGAGCGGCACGCTGATCGTAGGACGTGGATGACGAAAGACTTATATAAGCCGTTTCCGGCGCCTCTTCAGAAGAGGTGTCGTTGATCGAAGTGTGCCTAGCTAGCTACTATTAGTTTGTTTAACAAATTATGCTTAACTTATATAATCCTAGCTACTATTAGTTAGCTCTAAACTTAGGCCTAGCTAGCTACTATTAGTTAGCTCTAAACTTAGGCCTAGCTAGTTACTATTAGTTAGCTCTAAACTTAGGCCTAGCTAGCTACTATTAGTTAGCTCTAAACTTAATTAGGCCTAGCTAGCTACTATTAGTTAGCTCTAAACTTAGGCCTAGCTTTATGTTGTATATCTTTGATGTTTATTTTTGTTTCCTTAGTTTTTTTTTGTGAACATATATGCCTTAGTTGTTTTTTGCATCACTTACTAATATGCTTTGTGTCTATCTATATAGATGACGTACGACGGGGTGTTCGAGGGTCGGGTTCCAGGAGTCTATGACGAGTGGAAGGACTGTAAAGCACAGGTGGACAAGTTCAGCGGCAACTGCTATAAAGGATACGAGACTAGACACGAGGCGGTTGCGAAGTGGAGGGACCACCAGTCGAAACAGAAGAACAAGATGAAGACCTCCATCAAGCTACCGTTCTTGCTCACCATCATCGCCGTGCTTGTAGTCTATTTCATCTTAGCTTAGGCCTTATCGAGTAACTATGTGGTGGCATGTTCGATGAACTATGTGGTGGCATGTTCGATGATGTTTGACTATCACTCGATTTTAACAAAATTCGATACATTTGCACTATGTATCACTATTGTACATTATGTTATCATCGAGTAATGTGTGACTTCTATCTTTGTCAGATATCACTTCTATGTTTATATATTTGTCAAATATTACTGCATGTATTCAAACTGTATAAATACTGTAATATATCCAGTATTTATACCAGAAACAATTAAATTTCGAAATACTGCAGATGTTTCTGTGGCGCACCAGTGGAAAATTCTGTGGCGCGTCTATTTCTGTGGCGCACCAGGAGGGGATGCGGCACAGAATAGACTATTTCTGTGGCGCGCGGCACTGGTGCGACATAGAATTCATCTTTCTGTGGCCGCAGGCTGGAGGTGCGCCATAGAATCCATTATTTCTGTGGCGCAAGGGTGGGGTGCACCACCGAAAATATTTTTATGGCGTGTATTCTGTGGCGCACCCCTGTGGCCACAGATGAGGCAATCTGTACTAGTGGGAGGATCTTCTGCGACGAGCACCACCTCCGGGAACTCGCGGATGACGGTGGTGGCGACATAGACCAGGTGCGTGCCGAAGGAGAGCACCGAGCCGTCTGCAGGCATGGGCCTGCCGCTGAAATCTCCGGCGTTGTCGGTAACGAAGTCGAAGGAGCCGAATCTATGGACAAGGCCACAGACCACGCGCTCCCCTAAAGCTGAAATCGGTCCCGTACGAATGTGAACCCCAGCCAGCGCCACTGCTAGCCCCACGGTGGGCGCCAACTGTCGTGGTGGTATCACGGCAGATGACATAGGATGGCTAATGTTGGGGCCGATGGACGCTGGGGGTATCCGTGGAGGGATCACACGGCGAGTAGCCGCGTGTAAGTAACACTGCAAACAACAAGATCTACCCAGGTTCAGGGCCCTCGTGTGGAGGTAACACCCCTACTCCTGCCTTTCTCTCTATATGTGTGATCTCCGAGTAGCCACGGTACAATGTGTGTCTCTTCGCCGAGTAGCCACTCGGCTGTTCTCTCTAGCTCTAGTGTAAGCTCCAGCAATAAATGCGAAGTGAAGCAACATCCCCCGCGCAAGAGGGGGCAGGGCACCTTATATACTGGTGCTCAGCCGAATAAACAAAGACTAAAAGGTACGGTGATGTGACTTGACCACTGTGACGTGAGCACGCTTCCGGGATCTTGAGCTGAGAAGCCGCCGCGCCGTACGGCTGACAGACCCTGTCCACTCTGTCAGCCTCACCGCATAGACCCCCATCTTGTCCTGCCCCCTCTGTAATTGACAAGACAAGACGGCTGGCTATCTCTCTGTCACCACCCGCGTCATGGATGATCACGAACCTAGTAAGTTGAACCGCACGCCGGTACGGACGCAGGATACGCGGGATCCTCGTCAGAACGGCTCCATTGACTTCTGGTCCGAGTAGGCTTGCTGTCCATCTACCCGGACCATAACTTCTTTACTCGGACGAATATAACTTCCCCGATATCTTCTCTTGGCCTTCAGTGATATGTCCGAGGAGCCGTCTACCCGGTCAACAGTACTTTGACCTTCACTTTAGCACTTGCCTTACCCCTACTCGGGGGTAACCCCCCGACAGCAATTCTGTTTTTCTTAATTAATAAAGATGGAAAAAGAAATTGGCTTGTTTTTTCATTTACAAAAATCCATCAACTAGATCAATTTCCATCCACCCACAACCACGGGCGTACTAACTTAGATACTTCCGATTTTCCGCTCCGAGTTTTGGAACATTATGAAACTAATAAGTATATAATTCACAAAAAATTTGGGCATGACCTTTGCTAATTTTCCTATGTCTAGGAGTGCCAGAAATTCGCCGGGAAGGAAATGAATCAACTTCCCGGCGAAACATTGGCATCTCAAAAAGAAAAACCGGGACAAAAATGCCATAACAAATAAATCTGCCTAGAGTTTCCCTGTTCCTCATCACATCACATATTTCAACATCCACATATTTCAACCTGCTCCTCATAACCATACCTTCAGAATATACTGTTTCCCTGTTCTTGTAGGACCACCTGAGAAAAACAGTGCAGATCAGAACTCATTCTCTCACAGATTTTGATCTCCTACAAGATTAAGGTATTGTACAACACTAGTGTATATAAGTTAGCAGACTTAGTGTCATTCGAGCAGTCTTTCATAGTTTAAGCAAATTCTTACAACTAAAATTCTAGATGTCAGGCTAACAAATTGGGACAGTTTCTATAGCCAATGGTCTGAGACCAAGTACTTGATTTACAGAACAAGTCAACAAGTTCAATAAGCATTAATAAGCTGAAAACTTCATAACCGCAGAACTGTTGCGTTTATGTCGATGACATTCATGGCCGATGGCAGCATTGTCACTGGCAGTATAAAATTCAAGTGTATGGGAGGATGGTAGACCTATGTGAACGTCTATGTGCATGAAGAAGATTAGAGGAAATACAATTAATGTACATAAGATGAACTCTCGACTCCCGAATACATGCATGCATATACAATCAAGTGTCATTGAAGTGTTACTATGGTACCCCTATGCCGTCTGTTATTTATATGAAAGACAGATCGGTTTTCCCGTCTTATTTAGACAAAGATGTCAAAAAAATCATTGCGCCTACGGCTCCACTCGTCAGAAGTTCGGCCTTTATCAGTATATACGAATACGAATTTGGATCACACCAAAATAACACACCTTTGTTCACCCAGATTCGAATCCTGGTGTGGCCACATTTTTTTATCTTTTTTATTTAAGCCTATTTTTAATGTAAAATCATTACCGAAACATAATATAAACTATAAAATAAAGTGAAGGTATTTTAAATATCCAAATAGTTTCAAAACATAAAATTGACAATTATGAATGTGTCTCGTCAATACATAATATTCGTAATGCAAAATATGAACTACTCCCTCTGTTCCAAAATGTAAGTCTTTTTAGCAAACTGTTTTAGTTCGCTAAGAAGGCTTAGATTTTGGAACAGAGGAAGTATAAAATAAAAGGAAAGTATTTTAAATATCCAAATAGCTTCAAAACATAAGATTGACAATTATGAATGTGTCTCGTCAATACATAATATTCGTAATGCAATATTATGACATTACACAAAGTCATAATTATGAATTTTTCGACACATAATAGTAGGGCAACACATGTCACATGGTTCTTGACAATGGTCGAAGTGCGGTAGCTAGCGTTGCTTAGCCACCATCGTCTTATTGCCCCTCTTCGTCGCAGGTGCATAGGTTAGGTCCAGGGCGTCTTTACTACTTCTCTTGAACGGGAGTACTCCTTTCTTCGGTAGGGTTGTGACGTACAGTGCTTGGTCGCCGTATTCGTCTTCCATCTTCGGGTCGCCGTTCTAATCAAAGTCTTTCTTGTTGGCGACTCCGTCCATTCCGATGATGTTCCTATTGCCTCTCCTGACGACAACCCGGCTAGGCTTTGACGGGTCTGTGATGAACCAGCATTGGTCTACTTTGCTAGCCATAAACCAAGGCTCGTAGCTCGCGGGTGCGTTCGCGCTGGTGGTCTTTTTCGGTATAACCATGGTGGTGAAATACTGGCCTTCTTTCAGGACGCTCTTAGCCCACCTGACACGGAACATCGGCACCTTCTCCGTAACGTAGCTAAGCTCCCAGATCTTCTCGATCCTTCCGTAGTATCTTTCTAGGACATCATCGGTGTAGAATTTCCCCATTACCCATGAGTTCTCGTAATCGCAGTTATTGTCCTTTTCCTTGGTGTAGAACGTGTATCCGTTGATATTGTATGCCTGATAGGTCATCACGCTGCGAGAGGCGCCCTGTGACAAGGCTAATATGAGTTTATCTTCCTCCGAGTACTCGCCCTGCGATCGATTAGCAAGCACCTTCTCCCTGAACCATCGCGTGAAACTGGAGTTGTGCTCCTTGACGACATCTTCCTCCCTCGGTGCCGGGCGGCCCCGGTCCGCGCAACCCTTCTTGATAAACACTTTGTGCTCATCTATGTATCGATCGACAATCTGCAGGTGTTGCAGGGCGACCAAGTTTGCTCTTTCATAGTCCTTGCTTCGGTTCTCGAAGTCGACATGCTTCACGCGTCCGCCCTCACTATGAACCCATCCAGCGATCCTCCCGAGGTGCTTGTTGAATGGCAGACCAAGAGTGTCCTCGCTTTGTAGAAAGTTCGAGCAGAAAGAGACGCACTCCTCAGCCAGGAAGCCGTTTGCTATGCTTTCATCTTGACGTGACCTATTCTTAACGTATCCCTTGATGTGTCCGTTGAGCCTTTCGAAGGCATCATGCTTCGCAGGAACGGAGGACCGAGCTGGATGATATCCTCCACGACTTGGAGAAGAAGATGAAGCATGACGTCGAAGAAAGCGGGGGGGGGGGGGAATACATCTAGAGCTCGCATAGTATCACCACGATCTCCTCATGTAGCCTCGTGAGCTCCTTAATGCCTATGGACTTCCGAGAGGTGACGTCGAGAAAATTGCAGACCCCCAAAGCGTTTCACGGACGCACTAGTAGGAAAACCCCTACCAGTGACGAACAAATATACACTACCGCTGGCGAAGCCCTGTTCGCCAGCGCTACGTCGCCAGTGGTAGCAGGTTACCGCTGGCGAACAGCGCTTCGCCAGCGGTAGTGTATGTTACCGCTGGCGAACAGTGCCTTGTTCGCCAGCGCTAGCTAGGTTCGCCAGTGGTAGCTATGTTGTTCGCCAGCGGTAGCTCCCAACTTCGCCAGCGGTAGTGTTTGGTTTGCCAGCGGTAAGTCTTCCAGGTTTGTATTTTTATTATTATTTTCATATAACAGTTTGTATATTCTGGTATTATACTATACAGGTCTAAATACATTCAATTTATGTAATTTATAAAGTTCACACATATAAATCACTCTTAGATACATATGCATCCATCCATAACGAATTTAACACATCGATAACGAAATTAACACATCGATACATATGCATCCATCCTTCTCATAAGTATGAATACACATTGATCTCAATAACACGTTTATGTTGGAAGATTTCGAACCCAAAATATAGCCATCTAATTAGTTTAACGATTAAAAATGTATGACATCTATACAACGTACGCGTGATATAGATATCAATCGCAAACAAGACTATATATGTGGTCCGCCTCCGCTTTAGCTTCCGCCTCCGCTTGCGATCTTTCGCTAGGGCCAGCGCGCGGTCCACTTCTTCATCTCTCTGTAGACCAAGATAAAAGCATTAGACCGATAAAGGAAATCACAAATTCTTATTAGGAGCAATTCGTACCGACCGAATACATATCGTCGATCATTTCTTCTTCGTTGTTGTTGTGATCTTCTGTTTCTTCATCGGAGGGAACGGAAGAACACCTTCTAACGAGTTGAACGGTCTCTCGTCAGCCTGCTCCAGTACACATCGGCGCAACTCATCGTTAGATTGTGGGGAGTTCAAGTGGAAGACCGAGTCTTTAGTTACTACGTCTCTATAGATGATGTAGCAGATTTTGCGCTGCAGGCGACCAAAGTTTTGTCTGAATTCAGCATCAGACCATTCGACGATGCTCCGAGACCATTTGTCCGCAGCAGGCATGTATTCTAGACTGTGTTGGTCCTTCACGATCTCTGTCATGTGTTGGAGGAGGTACCATGCCTCCATATGGCCTCCTGGCGCCTGCTTGGGGCAGGGAAACTCAGTTTTGTGTCTGAACACATATTTTCCTTGAATTTGTTTCATTCTGTCGCAGTATCCTTCCGCCCTGATGTAGCCGTCCATAACATCATTGAGAACAGACTTGATGAAGGAGTAGTTCTTCTCCTTCATCGTACTCCCGGAGTCGAGATATACTACGTGCGCGTCTCTCGGGTAGAGCATGATGAGGGTGCCGTATTTGTTTCTGCGCAAAACAGGAGTCCATGTATATAATCCTCAAAAATTGTATATGCGCAAACTAATGTAAAGATGGGAAATATAACTTACTCGGGAAAGTAAGGCACGAGGGTGATCCTCTTGTGTGTATAATTAGTGTGCAACACTTGTTCGAGGTACTTTGTCGCTTTTACCCTACCCTTGGGGTTGTTCAAGTACATGTCGTGCATGTAGTAGGGGTCTGCTAGCCCGATGTTTTTGACATTCTCTATGGATAGCTGATGCGGCAAACTGAGCGTAAACAGACGGACTATTGAAGAGTGGAGGGATTTCATGGGGAACATCCAAAAAATGTCGTCAAATCTCACGATGATCTTGTTTGCGTTGCCTTCAGTGACAAATCCCGCCGTAGATGGCACCTTTGCGACCAAAACCGGCAGCGTTGGATTTTTCTCTTTGAGAAGCATCTCCTCCATATATAGAATACCGTCATGGACGCTACACATATCACCTGACAGCAAGGAGACCAACCTCGGCGGAAGCATCGGTTTGCCCAACTCATGGATCTGATGCCAGTCGGTTATGGGTATCTTGTCCAATACCCGTCCTGTCTGCGGCTTAGACTTGGTCCCCTCCACCGGTTGGCTCATCGATGCAACGGCAGAATTCTTCTTAGTTCTTTTCCGTACCGTCTTCTTAGGATGAGTCTGATGAAATACATCCGCTACCGCCTCTTTGAGGGCGTCCTGGCTGATGACTTCTTGCTCGGGGACTGCCGGTTCTTGAGAAGAGAAAAGACGCTTTGTGCATCGATATTTATCCGCTTCTTCCGCTGGCAAGAGAAGTTGATCAAGATCATCCAGGCCGGGCGCCCCCTTGTAAGGATCGTCGACGAGGTAGTCATTGGGGGTTCTCATCTTCAGCATCGTCGCCGTCGTGTTGCACGGACTTTGCAGGTGAGAAATCCTTGTGTTGGCTCGGGTGCCCCGACCCCTGGACCGGTGTTGGAGTGTTGACAGGAGTACTTTCCAAACGAATTAGTGATTTCGGCCAGGTCAATGGCCAAACCAAGCATTGCTCCAGGTTCAACTCGCTGTCGGCTGCGGGGCGTTGGTTCGGAGGATCGAGAGCACCGCAACCAGGGAGCACCCGACTTAATGTCACTCTGAATACGTCCTCGGGCATACAAACACCGTGGGATACGCGGTTGAGAGGTGTTATGATTTTTCCTTTGGCCACGTCCTTTAACTCGCCGTTCACACGAAGGAGCAATGTGCATCCCGTCTCGTCGGCCTGCGAAACGTCGCGCGATCATTGTTAGAGACTGAGGCCTTCACGAATCAAATCATAATATATAATTAAGCAGTGGACGTTGAATTACCGTGAGGGCATTGAGCTCGGACAAGGGGGATGGACCGCTAAGTGTCGGCGGCGGCGCTGAAGAGACGTGGCGGGGCGGCGACGGATCTTTGCGACCTTCCGGCTGAGGGTTGGGGGTCGGCTCGTTCTGCGCAGCAGGCGCCACACTGGGGGCCACATTTTGCGCAGAAGGCGCCACGTCGGGGGCCACGTTCTGCGCAGCAGGCGCCACGACGGGGGCCACGTTCTGCGCCGCTTCCGGCACCATCTGGGCTATGTTGATCTCGGGGAGCGGCCCTTGTCCTCCACCTGCCATCCACGGCGCCAAGGACTGAGCGACGGACGCACATATGGTAGGGAGGAGCGCATTGAGCCTCTCGTTCACAAGCTCGTCGACCATCTTCTCCGGGGCCTTGTTCCGCTCCTTTCTCTTCTCCTTGGTGTTCGGGTAGTAGTGCGCATGCCGATGACCCTTTCCGAGGCCATGCACATGGCCACGATGCGGCTTCTTGTCAAGGGGCACTCCCTTCATCGCGTTAAGCGCCCTAATAAAAGGGGTGTCATACGGGTCCTTGTTCGTTGTCGCCGAGGACCCCCCGTCAGATTGAGATAGGCGTTCTTTTTCTTCTTCCTCGAGATACTTATTCTCGAGCATTTTGACCTTCTCGTTCAACACAAGATCGCCGGGCTTTTTGGGATCTTCCCTATAATGTGCCCTGACAAAATTTCTCACCTGCGGGTCGGTGATCTTGTCAAACGGGTTCGGCCCTTCTCTCTTCGCATCCTCCTTAGCCCAGACTTTCTCCTTCCCAAGGTAACCCCGGCTTCCGAGATTATTAGGGCCAATGTTCTTTTTTCGCTGGTCTTTCCCCCATTTACTCAGCGCCACCCTTTCTGGTTTGAGTTCATCGATCTTGAATTGGGCCAAGTCTTCCTCGGAAATGGAGGGCCACATCTTATGGATCTCATCAAAACCCTTACCCTTCGCAATCATCTCCCGCAAACTGGATCTCCAAGTCGTAAACGCCTTGGTGAACATAGTATGTGTAGCGCTGGCGAACAGGAAATGGCGTTCGCCAGCGGTAATAGCGCTGGCTAACCCTACTAGTGACGTGCTGGTCCATTATACCTCGTAGCGTGACCGAGAGTTCCTACGTCAACAGCACGACGACGTCATGAGACTTCATCCCGCTGAAGCGCTGCTTTGCCTCGTCTAGCCACCTGCTTATCTTCCATGCGTAGCCGTTCGGAAATTTGACTCCGAGGAGGCACTTCATAAACTGTATGTCCTCCTGCTTACTCAGGGTGAAGCACGCGGCATTGAGCTTGACCACGCCCTTCTTGAACTTTTTCCCTTGCGACGACAATGGCTATTCTGCGTTTCCGTCTCCTCTTGCTCCTGATCATCCTCCTCCTCGTCGTCGTCATCTTTAGATGGTGGTTGAAGCTTACTCCTGATGCCCATATGCTTCAGGTTGTTCCTTGCCTTCGGCCCATCTTTGGTCTTGTTGGTGTTAAGGAGGGTGGAAAGCAGACTCTCGCCAATGTTCTTCTTTATATGCATGATATTGAGGCTATGAGGCACGCGAAGGATATAACAGTATGGCAAGTCCCAGAAAACAGACCTCGCCTTCCATACCATCAGCAGCGGCTCTGGCTTCTTATGGGTCTTTCCCGGCGCAGGGCACTCCCAGTTATTCAACAGGTCGCAGATTTCCGCGCCGCTCCTCTGGTCCGGTTTTTCTCGGCGCTCGACCGTCCCATCGAACAGATGTGCTAGATTTCTTCATTGGTGATTCGGGGGCAGCCACCTCCGAGTCCTGAGGTACACGGTTTTGCCGGACCCAGGATCTTTCTTTAGCTGGTGGTACGTTGTATTATCCTTGCACCTAACGCACCCATAGAATCCTTGGGTCTCCTGACCCAATAAGTATCCGTAACCGGGATAGTCTTGCACCGTCGTGATCACCGCCGCTCTCATGTCGAAGTAGTCATGTCTCGAGGCATCCCACGTACGGGCTCCTTCTTCCCACAACATGGCCAGCTCCTCTTTCAACATCGTGAGATACAGATTGATGTCTATGTTGGGTTGTTTCGGTCCTTGAACCAGCATACTCATGGTTACGTACTTCTTCTTCATGCAGAGCCAGGGGGGTTCTAGATCCATACAAACACGGGCCAAGTGTTGTGCGTGCTGCTCTGCCTTCCGAACGGATTGAGCCCGTCGGTGCTCACACCGAGCCTTAGATTCCTTGACTCTTTCCCGAAATGATGGTAATATTGGAGGTCCAACGCCTTCCACTGGCAAGCATCCGAAGGGTGCCTTAGCATTTTCTCCTTCTCTAGATCATCGTCCTCTGGCCTCTTTCTCTCCGCGTGCCAGAGCATGAGCTCTGCTTCCTTAGGGTCCGCGAAATACCGTTGTAGATGAAGAGTTAGAGGAAAGTACCACACCACCTTTCTAGGAGCTTTCTTGCTCCCCATCTTGTATCGAGAGGCCTTGCACACCGCGCACGCGATCTTCTCCGTGTCCTCGCCCCGGTAGATGATGCAATCATTTATGCAGACGTGGTATTTCATGTGCGGTAGATTGAGAGGGTACACGAGTTTCTTGTCCTCGGCGATACCAGTCGGACACGTGTTCCCCTTCTTTGGAAGAATATCGTGCCAGAATCCCATGATGTCGTCAAAGGATTCGTCGGTCATTTTGTGTTTCTCCTTCATCTCCAGAGCCCTGAGCGTTACATTCAGACAGGTATTCCCGTTGTTGCATCCTTCATACAATGGAGTGACTGTGTCTTTCTCCATTTGCGCAAGCTTAGCTTTCTATCTAGCGGCGGCTCTGGCGTTACTGGTCTCCTTGAGAAGTAGATCTTGTTAATGAGGGTCTTGCAGCCAGCTCGAATCATGGTCGGCGCCGCCTTTATCATCCTCGTGTCCATGCCCGGCGCCACCCTGATGATCCTCATGCCCATGCCAGGCGCCACCCTGATGATCATCTTCATGATCGTCATCATCTGCCCCGCCGCTGGCGTCCATATCTTCACCGTTATTGAGATCCTCCCCGTCACCATTTTCGCCATCACATATCCAACGAGTGTATCCATCTGTGAAATCCGGAATCGTGCCTTATCAGGAACATCAGCTTGAAGTCGCGACACGGACATCGTATCTCCGTCTTGTTTGCGCGTGCCATGTCGGCCCTCGCGCATGTCATCCACCTATCCACGAGGGCTTTGTTCACTAGTTGTCGGACCATGGTCGCCTGCGCGGTACAAAAGACCAAGAAGAACATAATGAGAGCATATATGGACGTGGATCTCGCCAGAAAAATTCGGCATGACCTCCCATAAAAAGAGGACATCCGCGAGTGCCAGAAATTCGCCGGGAAATAAATGAATCGACTTCCCGGCGAAACATTGGCATCTCAAAATGAAATCCCTACACAAAAAAGAAGCACCACAACACAATCACATAGTCGGTGCCGCCGACAACGCGCATACGTGCAAGCAACTCCTGCATGCTTCCTCCAACAACGGCTTGCGCAAGAGATCCGGACCTTACACAAAAAGAAGCACCACAACACAATTACATAGTCGGTGCCGCCGACAACGCGCATACATGCAAGAAACTCCTTCATGTTTCCTCCAACAACAGCTTACGCAAGAGAGCCGGGCGAGAAATAAAGGTAGATGTTGTAGATCTAGAGGAGTAAGAGACTTCACTTACATATGAGGGTCAACCAAGGGAGGTTGAGCAAGCTTCTATGGTGAATTAATAGGGGAAATGAGGTGGGGAGGAGGTTGGGGACGAGTAGATCTATGTTTGGTGAGGAGGAAGAAGTGAGACATGTGAGTGGAGTGGTAGTGGCCCCCACGTGCTAAAAACAGCAAAAATCATGCTGCATACCTCTAACTATAGAAGGCGCATGTCGCCAGATGCGCCTCGCCTTCCCTGCCACCGCGCCACCCGGGCCCACACAAACTATACGAGGCGCATATTATAGAAGTGCGCCTCCTATACATATATTATAGGAGGCGCATAAGGCCACATGCGCCTCGTATAACCTGGGGCCGGGAGGTTGTGGTCCCCACATGAAGTATAAGAGGCGCATATTTTGGACATGCACCTCCTATATATGCATTATAGGAGGCACATCTTTGCGGTGCACCTCGCATAACATATAGGAGCCCTCATTTCCTCCTATAGGCTTTTCTCTAGTAGTGATGGGATGTTCCCTCTTGAAGAGAAGTCCCTCTAGAGTGGAGCAGAGAGCTCGAGGTAGAACTCCTCACCGAGGAAAGATGACTTGCGCTCTGATGCTCTCATACGTGATCACACACTAGTTGGGTTACTCCAAGAGGAAGGTATGATGTAGTCTGGCGGAAGTTACCCCCAACTGTGGAACCTGGTTTATCGACCAGTAGGACTTCAAAGAATTGGATAAGATTGCTTGTTTTCTGGCGCGTCAATAAACATGGAACCTGCACACAACACACAAACTCTCTCTTGACCTAACTTCTCGAGAAGGTTGTTAGTCTTGTCGTCTTGCTGAAAACTTGAGAATTAAACGTATAGAGTAATGAAAAGTAATAAAAGTAAAAAGGGTGCAACAAGGAAACAATGATGCAAGTGCTTGAAAGCATGTTGCAATAATGAGGAAAATAGGATCGGGGGCCATACTTTCACCAGTGGTGTCTCTTCAAAGAAAACAAACATGTTGGTTGAACAAATTACAGCTAGACAATTGACAAGTCATGAACGTATAACAATACTATGATGACAAGATATAGTTCATGGGTTCTAACATTGTAGGCATTACGTCAAGGCATATGAATCACTATCCAGCATGCATCCATATCTAAAAGACCACCTCAAGAAAGTTATCCAGCAACTCCGTCAGTTATTAAGTTGCAGAAACAAAATGATTGCTTTGTTTGCAACAAACAAATGCATTAAGTAAAGTATGTAATGTAAGAAGTGGTTCTCGTCCATAGACAAGAGAACCACTATTTTCTCCCTACTTGCAACATCACATCCCTCATCTATCATGTTTCTGTCACTCGAGCACAAATGTAAGGGAGTCGTGAACCCACTATCTAGCATATAAACCCTCTGTTGGAGGTGAAAATAATTACGTGGCCAAGGTAATCATAAACACTGGACAGCATTGCAAGACAACATTAAAACTCTCTACAAATATAAGTGACTCATCTCATATTGAAGTGAACAAAATAATCATGATCTCCTAGTTCATCGGCCCCATCAAACACAACATGCACAATTACATAATGGTAGGCTCAATCATGTGAGGAAGTTGGCGAGACTCTAAACATGGAGTCATAAGGGGGATATCTACTATCTAGCTACTGCTATGGACCTATAGTCCCGAGATGAACTACTCACGCATCTGTCTAGAGGCGATCATGGCGACGTAGAGGCCTCCGATGACGACTTCCACCTCTGATTGGGTGCCGGAACAGGCATGTAGAAGCCCTAGAATGTATTTTCGAGGTGACAGTGCCTTTCTATATGTTTCGTGGAAATTAACTCCATCCCGGAATGTTTTAGGGTTTAGAGAAATCTATAGACGAAGAGGCGACGACAGGCGGTGCCCAGTGCGCCCAGGGGCCCACCAGGCACGGCCTAGGGTGGGGCCGCGCCTGGCACCCCCTGGAGGCCCCTGGCTCCCCTCCGGGTCTTCTTTGGACTCCAAGCTTCGTTCCGGGTAAAAAACAATCTCCATGGAGTTTCAACCCTTTCCGAGAATATTTCTTTAAAGAACTATTCTGAAATAGAAAAAACAGCAGAAAACAGCAACTGGCCCGAGGCATCTCGTTAATAGGTTAGTCTATGAAAACATACATAAAACGAAGGAAAACATGTGGAAAACATAAAGGCATGGGATAGAAAACAACCATGAAGCATCAAAAAGTATAGATATGTTTGCAACATATCAGCATCCCCAAGCTTAACTCCTGCTCGTCCTCGACTAGGTAAGTGATAAAAAAATAATTTTTGAGGTGACCTGAAGCCAAGATAATCTTGTTCAATGTTATGTCAAAGCATTGTAAGCTGAGATCAAAGTACTTGAACAAAGGCATGATAAATGTTGTTTGAACCAGTGTAAACTTAGCAACTATGTTTCACATGAAAAGTAAGAGAAATAAATGACAATGAGTATGCATTAAAAGTGATACGTTTGTTTCAATCATAAAAAAACATAATAAGTGGTATCCAGCTTGTCCTTCATATGGTAGCAAAACATAAAGCCAGGACACCTTCAAAGTTTAAACGGTGACTAGATACAAATAATTTGAGAGCAAGCAATGCCATAATCATGAATCAATAAATAATAAATCTTGGGACTATAAACATTATACTTAGAATGAAAACTATTCTCTCTTAACTGGTGCATAAAGTAAGAAGATGAAGACTCGGTAAATAAAAGGCCCTTCGTAGAGGTAAGCAGGGATTACTCATGTGCTAGAGACTTTATTTAAAAAAATAGAGAGAGGTGTATGTCTATGTCAACGAATGGTAATGAAAAACTTATCATAACGCATGTAAAGCAAAGTTCTTAGACTTTTGAGAGCACTTTCCATTAGCATTTTTTCTTAAGGTTGGCATCCCCCCCCCCCACCTTTCCTTTCAGAAACTAGAGGTAGACGTATCCACGGGTGCCCACCAACATTCATCAACCCATGAGGAAGTTCCTTTTTATATTATTTGAGTTCATATTATTTGGCACTAGCTCTCTTCAAATTTAGATGAGCAAAGAATCCATACTCATCGGGTGAAATAAGGGAGGAGAGCCTTGCTTGCATAAACCATGATAAACTTTAAACTACTTCCTCGTGAGCTAAAACAGGACCACAAAACAGGTTTAATAATTTTGAAGGTTTAAAGACAGCACAACAGAAATTTACTTGGACCGACGGTGAAATACCACATATATGTAGGTATGGTTGACATATTTGGCAAACTTTGGTTTTTGGAAGTCGGATGCGCGAGTAGAGCTCATACTCAGTACAGGATGAAGGCTAGCAGGAGGCTGGGAGCGATCAACTAAGAGAGAAATAACAACCATAATCATGCATAAAGACAAAACATTATTAATCAAAGCATGAAATGATATTACAAGACAAAAACTAAATGATCATCAAGGCTAAAGGTGACTGGTTTATAGTCATAACATGGTGTGTGATTGATGCTTGTGGACACACGTTCGTTGGGAGACCGCAAGAGGAAGGTATGAAGAGTGCAGCAGCAAGTTTTTCCCTCCGAAAGAAACTAAGGTTGAATTGACCAGTAGGAGAATCAAATCACTTACGAAGGTTGTTGGCAGCTGATATTGCGAGGGCGCACTACCTGGCTCAGCAGCAACCTGGAATCTGCACACAACACAACCAAGATACTTTGCCCCAACAAAACAGTGAGGTTGTCAATCTCACCGCTTTTGATGAAAACAAAGGATTAGCCGTATAGTGTGGAAAATGGTGCTTGTGATCAGTAAATGAAAAGAGAACAATGATTGTAGTAAAAATAACAATGGTTGCAGTAAAAAGAACAATGCTTTCAGTAGGTTGTATTATCAGTGTAACAGAATGGATTGGGGTCCATAGTTCACTAGTGGTGTCTCTCCCAAAAAGATAGATAACATGTTGGGTAAACAAATTACAACTGGGCAATTGACACAAATAAAGGCTGCACCATAGTGCATATGCAAGACATGATGATTACTATGAGATTCATGCGGGCAATACAACATTATTCATAGACCGTAATCCAACTGCATCTATGATGATTGCTATGCTGATTATTGCATTAACTAAAGTACGTAATGTAAACAATAAAATTTTCCTTAGACAAAGCATTGTTGTTTTCTCCCTAGTGGCAACAACACATCCCCCATCCGTCACATTTCTGTCACTCGAGAATATATGAAAGGGAGGCATGAACCCACTATAAATACTCCCTCTTGGAGTTACAAGCATCAACTTGGCCCAAAGAACCTACTAGTAACAGAGAGCATGCAACATCACAAATAACATAAACATGATAGATAGATAATCAACTTGACACGGCTTCTATATTCATTGTATCCCAACAAACACAACATGTAGTATTACAGTAAGATGATTGATGTATACGCACGCTTCTATTCTTGTAGACAGTGTTGGGCCTCCAAGTGCAGAGGTTTGTAGAACAGCAACAAGTTTCCCTTAAGTGGATCACCCAAGGTTTATTGAACTCAGGGAGGTAGAGGCCCAAGGTGTCCCTATCGAGCAACCCTGCAATTACGATACACGAAGTCTCTTGTGTCCCCAACACACCTAATGCAATCATCAGTTGTATAGGTGCACTAGTTCGGTGAAGAGAGAGTTTAATACAAATTATATGGATGATTATAAGTGATAATAGCAATCTGAAAAAAAAATGGAAGCAAGCAAACATGTAGCATACCTGGTTGTAAACGGTGTTTCCATGCTTAGAAACAAGGCCTAGGGATCATACTTTCACTAGAGGACACTATCAACAATAATAACATAATTAAACGCATAAATATCATCTCTTCACTATGTTACGCCAAACTACTCTCCGGTAGGATAACCAACACCAATCATTCTGTAGGGATATTAAAGCGTTCCTTAGAGTTGCATTTCTCATCTAGGTAACCCACACTGTCACCATGAGCCCTAGATGGTTCCAGACAAACATCACAATTTCATAGGGTCATCCATTACAACATATATAAATCATACTGATGCGCGTGGACACACGTTTGTTGGGAGACCCCAAGAGGAAGGTATGAAAAGCACGTCCACAAGTTTCCCTCAGAAAGAAACCAAGGTTGAACCGACAAGTGGGAGAAAGAAATCACTTCTGAAGGTTGTTGGCAACTAATTTTGGCAGGGCACACAACCGGTTCAGCAGCAACGTGGCCTCTACACAACACAGCCAAGTTACTGTACCCCAACGAAACAGTGAGTTTGTCAATCTCACAGGTTTTGCTGAAAACAAAGTATTAGATGTATAGTGTGGAAAAAAAGGTTTGTTTGTACTGAATGAAAAGAGAAAAATGATTGCACTGAATGAAAGGAAAACATTGTTTGGAGCGGTTGTATTATCAGTGTAAAAGAAAGGACCGGGTCCATAGTTAACTAATAGCGTCTCTCCAAAACAGATAGATAACATGTTGGTAAACAAATTACAACTGGGCAATTGACAAATCTAAAGACTGCACCATAGGGCATATGCATGACTTGGTGTCGGGGGGTTACCCCCGAGTAGGGTAAAGGCAAGTGATAAAGGCAAGGTCAGAATAGATGTTTGGTCGAGTAGCCGCCTACCCGATAAACTGCTACCCGGTCGACTGCTACTCGGTCTTACATGAAAGATGACCAGAAGAAGGAATCAAGCAAGTTATCTCCGTTCGAGTAGAAGAGTTGGCCCGAGTAAAACTGGCGGGAACCTACTCGGGCCAGAAGTCAAAGGAGCCGTTCTGACACAAGATCCCGCGTATCCTCGGTTCGTACTTGGCACTATTCACACCACTGTTCATCTGGGGCCGGCGTGCCTGACAGCGACAGTGTGGAAGCAGGCGGTCGCAGGATAGGGGTGACCTACTCTGTGTTACGCGCAGTGATACCAGACCGTTCCCTTGGTTTTGCCCAACGACTTTCCGGACAGGACAAGATTAGGAACCAAAGCTGTCAGTGGGAACTCGGAAGAAGGACGATGTGCACACAATGTCAACACTTGTCCGTATTTGGACGTATCCGGCTGGGCACCGTGTATATAAGGTGCCCCGCCGCCTCCTGCGCGAGGGATCGCATACTGGAACACAGAAAACCCTAGATTCTTGACCTAGTTCATCACGTAGAGAAGAGAGTGGCTACTCGGTAGAAAGAACCATTGTACTGTGGCTACTCGGTGAGACATCAGAATACACAAAGAAAGGCAGGAGTAGGGGTTTTACCTCCTCACGAGGGCCCTGAACCTGGGTAGATCGTGTTGTTTGCAGTGCTTTGTTCTTACCTCACGCGACTACTCGTCGCGTGATCCCTCCCCGAGCACCTCCAGCGTCCTTCGTCCCCACATCTTTAGCCATCCCATGGCATCTGCCGTGACACCACCACGACAGTTGGCGCCCACCGTGGGGCAACCAGCGGCGCTGGCTGGAGTTTCTGTTCGGACGGGATCTTCTTCAGCGGAGCGTGTAGTCTGTGGCCTTGTCCACAGATTCGGCTCCTTCGACTTAGTCACCGACAACGCAGGCGACTTCGGCGGCAAAGCCATGCCGGAGGGCGGCACGGTGATCTCCTTCGGCTCGCACCTCGTCTACGTCGCCACCGCCGTCGTCAACGAGTTTCCGGAGGAGGTGTTGGTGGCAGAGGATCCTCCTGCTGTCATCGCTGCTCGCGGAAGGCCTACGCGCTTTTCCGCGAACAGCGTTGAGGTGATGGTGGCCGGCCAGGCTGCGAACGCCGGCAAAGGTGCTGCTAGCGCTGCGGTCATCATCGACGATCCTGCTGGCCCGAGTGCTAGCGGGAAGACCCACAAGCCCTACGAGAAGCCCTGCAACCTTCCTCTCTCCACCACTCCGACCATCCCTGCGTCTGCGGGAAGAGTTGGCATGTCGCCTCCCACCGACCTCGAGCTCTTGAACATGAAGGAGCAGCTCGACAGGGAGCGCCAGGAACTTCTTGCCGAGCAGGCGGAGTTAGAGAAGGTTAGACTTGAGCTTAGTCTAGACCAGATCGAGTACAACAAGGCACACGGCTTCACGCCAGTCGCTAGGCGAGCTAGCAAAGTAGGTGCTACTCGGCGCAATCTTGGCGCCGAGATGGCGACAGTTGGAGAGGTTCCTAGTCAGTCTGCCACCGCAAACACTTCCACTAGGCCTAGGTACAGCACCCCCGCCAAAACACTTAGAGCTGCAGAGGCCGTAGCCGCCGAGTTGCCTCGTCTCGACGGCGACGCGCGCATTAGGCCGCAAGAAAGGCTCAACGAGTTGGTGTTGGAGGCCGCAAGGCAGAATGAGGAGTTCCGGAAAGCAAACCCGGGTGCTGGCGGCTCGCAGGTGGTGCATTCGCATGCGGCTAGATCTGTTGATCAGGCCTCATCTCCGCACCCCAGTCGCGAGAAGGACCGCAGTGGCACCTCGGGTAGAAACAGGCAAATGCAGGTGTACGACCCGACTGCCGCCGCGAAACAGCACGCTGTGCCGCGATAGTCCGGCCAGAAACACAACTCTGCTGGAGCAGGCTTTCAAGCCCATAAAGCTCATAGCCAAACGCGAGGAGGAGATCGTCCGAGCCCTTCTCGGCAGCAGGCTGCTCAGCCTACTCGGCGGAGGCCTCACCAGGCAGCTGCTGCTCAGCCGCGTGCGGTTGACCGAGTAGCCAACCTGGTGGAGCAGCCTGTGGCCATGGAGGAGGACAGATACGATGACGGCAACTCGGCTATGGGGCTAGCCGGGTATGATATCTTGGACCGCGTAGGAGAACGCGTGCTGGAGCCTGCTGATGTTCGATACAAGCTGGATCGGATCAATCTGTCTGCGCGGCTAGAGAACACGGGGCCTCCCGGCCCTGCTTGTTTTGGCCCGCGCATCATGAACGAGCCATCCGTGAAGAACTTCCAGCTCGCAAGGGGCACCAAGAGCTACAACGGCAGCACCAAGCCAGAGGACTGGCTCAACGACTACGTCACTGCGGTTCACATCGCGAGTGGCAACAGAAGGTGGGCTGTGCGATATGTGCCGCAAATGCTAGAGGGTCCAGCTCGCACTTGGCTCAACGGTTTGCCCAAGGGCAGCATCAACTGCTGGCTGGACTTCTCGGAAGCGTTCATCAGCAACTTCACCAGCACGTACAAGAGGCCGAATAGGCCGCAGCAGCTCTCAGCCTGCAAACAGCGAGAAGACGAGACGGATCGCGAGTATCTTACTCGGTGGAGCACATTGCGGAACACCTGTGAAGGTGTGAACGAGGCGCAGGCCATTACTTGGTTTGCGCAAGGGTGGAAGCACGGCAGCATGTTGTGGCAGAGGTTGCAGAGGAGATGCCGAACACTCTGGCGGAGACCATCAAGATCGCGGATCAGTACGCGCTTGGTGATCCTACTCAGCCACTGATGGACTCCTCCGAGCCGAGAAGAAATTTCAAGCGCAATGAGTTCCACAACAAGCGCAGGGGTGACCGAATAGATACTCGGTATGACCCTGAGGAGGTGAATGCTGTGGGTATTGGAGCCGGGAGCAGCCAAGGGCAAAAACCTGCTGGAGCCCAGTACGGGCGCAACCAGAACCAGGGCCAAGGCAACAAGAAGCCATACCGAGCTCCTCAGTCGGGTAACGGCAACTCGGAGCCGGCTAAGAAGCTCGTCTTTGACGACATGAAGGATGGCCCATGCAGCTTCCACACTCATCACCCTTCAAGGCCAGCAAACCACACTACTCGGCAGTGCGAATGGTGGGAGCAGATCAGGAATGAGGGATTGCCTCCTCCTCCTCCCCTGCCAGTCGTGAATGCTCCTGTTCAGCCTGTTCGTGCACCCGCAGCTCGGCCTCCCGTTTTCCCGAGAAGAGAAAATGTGAACCAAGTGGCTTTAGGAGCCAATCGCAACTTCAACAACGAGCGTTACCGCAACAACAACAACAACCGCAACTTCAACAACAGAGGCAACAACAACAACTTCCAAGGCAACAACAATGGCAACAATGATGATGGGGGCCGCAACCAGTACCAAGAGCACCACGAGAGCTACATGATCTTCACTTCCGAGCCTGTCGACAAGCAGTCGCAGCACAGGCGTGCTATGGAGGTCAATGCTGTGATCCCTGCCGTTCCTCACTACATGCATTGGTGCAATGTAGAGATCACGTGGTCCCGAGCTGATCATCCCAAGGTAATGCCCAACCCGGGTAGCTACGCCTTGGTGCTGGATCCTACCTTCCTGGGTCCCGAGAAGAACGTGAGGTTCAGCAAGGTGCTAATCGACAACGGCAGCAGCATCAACATCGTGTACAAGGATACACTCGAGAAGCTTGGGATCGGCGAGAACATGCTGCTACCCAGCAAGACCACCTTCCATGGCATTGTGCCGGGGATTTCTTGCTCTCCGATGGGCAAAGTGTGGCTGGATGTGTTGTTCGGTACCAGGGAGAATTTCCGCACAGAGAGGCTGCAGTTTGAGGTGGTTGACCACCAAAGCCCTTACCATGCTCTACTCGGCAGGACTGCTCTGAGCAAGTTCATGGCTTCTACCCACACTGCATACTTGAAGATGAAGATCCCTGGTCCCAATGGCGTGATTACTATCGCTGGCGATTACAAGAAGTCCATAGAGTGTGCCTCTGCTGGTTCTCAGCTGGCAGAGTCGATGGTGATTGCTGCCGAGAAGAAGAAGATACATGAGGTGGTGGCCATGGCGCAGGCTGCGCAAGGTGTTGTGCCCGGGATGCCGAGCTCCCAGTACGGCACCGCGTTCCAGGCCTCCCAGGAAACAAAGAAGATCCAGGTCGACCCTGAGTTCCCCGACCGAGTTGCCATCATTGGCTCCGGGTTGGCGGAGAAATAGGAAGGCGAGCTCATCCACTTCCTCCGTGAGAATCGGGATGTCTTTGCCTGGTCCAATGAAGATCTGCCAGGTGTCCCTAGGGAGTTGGTTGAGCACTCTTTACATGTGCGTCCAGACGCCAAGCCGGTGAAGCAGGCCATGCGCCGTTTCGGAGATGAGAGGAGGAAGGCTATCGGTGATCAGATCACCAAGCTGCTGATAAGCAATTTCATCATGGAGGTACTGCATCCGGATTGGCTAGCCAACCCGGTCATGGTCGAGAAGAAGAAGGAGGACCCCAAGGCTGCTACCGCATGGCGCATGTGCGTCGACTACACCGACCTGAACAAGGCCTGCCCCAAGGATCCTTTTCCGCTACCTCGCATCGATCAGGTTATCGATTCCACTGCTGGTTGTGAGCTTTTGTCTTTCATTGATGCCTACTCGGGCTTTCATCAAATCGCTCTCAACCCTGCTGATCAAATAAAGACTGCTTTTATTACCCCGTACGGGGCTTATTGCTATCGTGTCATGTGTTTTGGCTTGAGGAATGCGGGTGCAACCTATCAAAGGTGCATGCAGAAATGCTTGCACGATCAGCTCGGCAAGAATGTGCAGGTGTACGTAGATGACATTGTCATCAAAACGAATAAAACACATACTCTGCTTGCCGACCTTGAGGAAACCTTTGCTAACCAGCTGGGAAGCTACTCGGATTTCTAGTTTCTAGTCGGGGCATCGAGGCCAATCCATCAAAGATAAAAGCTATCGAGAGCATGTCTTTGCCAAGATCGTTGAAGGATGTGCAGAAATTCACTTGTGTTTGGCATCTCTGAGCCGTTTTCTCGGCCGAATGGGCGAGAAGGCCCCGCCTCTATATCAGTTGATGAAGAAAAGTGATAAGTTCGTCTGGACTCCGCAAGCAGACGTGGCATTCAATGAGCTGAAGGCAATGCTGGGTAGCGCTCCCATCTTGGCTAGCCCGCTACCCAAGGAGCCAATGCTGCTGTATATTGCTGCTACTAACCGGGTAGTCAGCATGGTGATTGTGGTGGAGCGAGAAGAAGAAGGCAAAAGTGTGCAGCGCCCCGTGTGCTATCTGAGCGAAGTGCTGTCGAGCTCCAAGCAGAACTATCCGCACTATCAGAAGATGACCTACGGTGTGTACCTGGGCGCCAAGAAGCTGAAGCATTATTTCCAGGAGCATCCTATCACTGTGGTGAGCTCTGCTCCCATCTCGGATATCATGGGCAACAAGGAGGCGAGTGGCAGAGTAGCCAAGTGGGCAATTGAGCTAGCCGCGTACGCTCCCGCGTATGCGAGAAGAGAAGCTATCAAGTCTCAGATTCTGGCGGAGTTTCTGGTGGATTGGGCCGAGGTGCAGTATGAACCTCCTGCTCCAGTTTCCAACTATTGGAGGATGCACTTTGATGGCTCGAAGGTGAAGGAAGGGCTTGGGGCTGGCGTAGTGCTTACGTCACCCAAGCGAGATCAACTCAAGTACGTACTGCAAAAACACTTCAAGGCATCAAACAACGTCGCCGAATACGAAGCCGTGGTGCACGGCTTGCGAGTAGCCAAGGAGGTTGGCGTGCAGCGCATCATTTGCTATGGCGATTCTGATCTGGTGGTGCAGCAAGTCTCTGGCACTTGGGATGCTTTGGATGCCAACATGGCATCGTATCGCTTCCTAGTGCAGTCTATGACTGGATTTTTCGAAGGCTGCGAGTTCCAGCACATCCACCGAGCAGAGAATGAAGCAGCAGACGAGCTATCCAAGTCGGGGTCTTCTCGGCATTCCATCCCGGCGGGAATTGCCTTGGAGCATTTGAGGAAGCCATCCATCAAGCCATCCCCAACTCGGAATCCATCTTTGTTCCTTCTCTGCCAAGCGAGGAAGCTGAGCCCATGGAGATTGACTGGGAGAATGCAACACAGAACCCGGGGACTGCCACTCCCTACTCGGGGACTGCCGTTCCCTACTCGGGGACTGCCTTTCCCTACTCGGGGACTATCCTCCCTTACTCGGGGACTGTCCCTCTCGACCCGGAGTCTGTCGCATTCATTGAGGAAGTTCTTGCCAACCGATCAGGGCTTCAGAGAAGTGCTCCTAACCCTCCAGAGCAGATAGAGTTACCCGTTCCAATGGAAGTGGACGAACCAGTGTTTCCTACACGGGAGACACCGAGTTGGGCTATGCCCATATTATCCTTTCTAAAGGACGGTACCCTGCCAGAAGACGAAGTTGTTGCGAGGAAGATTCAGAGAAGATCCAAGGGATACACCATATTCCGAGATGTGCTGCACAAGAGAAGTGCCACTGGTGTGCTGCAACGCTGCGTAGCACCCGAAGAGGGAGAAGAAATTCTGGTGGATATACACCAAGGAGAATGTGGGCATCACGCCTCTTCTCGAGCATTGGTCAAGAAGGCTTTTCGGCATGGGTTCTATTGTCTCACTTCCTTGAAGCAAGCTGAGGATATCGTGAGGAAATGCAATGGCTGCCAAAGATTTGCAAGTAAGATCCATTTGCCTGCTTCCGAGTTGAAAACCATTCCCATTACTTGGCCATTTGCTGTTTGGTGTTTGGATATGGTTGGTCCCTTCAAGCCGGCTAGAGGCAACATGACTCACATCTTGGTCATGGTTGACAAATTCACCAAGTGGATAGAAGTGAAGCCTATTCGGAAGTGCAATGGAGCCACAGTTGTGAGTTTCTTGAAGGATGTGATCCTGAGATATGGCTACCCACACAGCATCATCACGGACAATGGAACAAACTTTGCCGAAGGAGCAATGGTGCGATTCTGCAGAGATAAGCATATCCGACTAGACGTTGCGTCAGTCGCGCATCCGGCCTCAAATCGGCAAGTTGAAAGAGCAAATGGCATGGTGCTAGCCGGTATAAAGCCAAGGCTGATTGAGCCGCTGCTGAAAACACCTGTGTGTTGGCTAGACGAGTTGCCAGCGGTGTTGTGGAGTCTAAGGACTACCCCTAACCGGTCAACCGGCTACACACCATTCTTCTTGGTATATGGGGCTGAGGCCGTATTGCCAATAGACTTAGAGCATGACTCCCCCCGAGTAACCCTCTACACTGAGGTGGAGGCGAGAGAAGCTCGAGAAGACGACGTTGACCTGCTTGAAGAAGCAAGAGAGCTGACTCTGTCACGTTCGGCTATCTACCAGCAAAACCTGCGGCGTTATCATAGCCGAAAGGTGAACCCAAGGGTTTTCCGAGAAGGAGACATGGTCCTTAGGCTCGTGCAGCGCACAGCCGGGATGCACAAGCTCTCTCCTCCTTGGGAAGGACCTTTCATTGTGAGCAAGGCCTTGCACAATGATGCATACTACCTAGTCGACGTACAGCCATCCCAGAAGAACAGGGTAGACAAAGCTGGAGAGGAATCAAAGCGTCCCTGGAATGTAGCTCTACTCCGTCGCTTTCATTCATGAGCAAAATGTGTATGTACTCTCAATTCTACTTTGCAATCTGAAATTGAACTCGGGGACTACCCTCGTCCAAAATTGCTCTAAGTGTTTCTACTCGGCTTTACTCTTTGCCTACTCGGTTGCTCTGCTTCGAAGTTCATAAGAACATTGAGTAATGTGTTTAAACCTACATGCCAACTCTTCGACTCTGCTGCTGTCCGAAACCCGGCTTCATGGCAAGCAAGAGAACAAGCACAAGGTCAATGAGCACAAGAAAAATTGCTAAGAAAAGGAAGAGTGCAGGAATCGAGTAGGGTGGCGTTTATTACTGTTCTTTGTTTCGTTTCTTTTCGGTTAAGTGGTGGGCTGCGTTACTATGATCGTTTCTAAGTGTCTAAGTATTTGCAACTCCGTCTTTGGACTCTTGTGACTCGAATACCAATAAAGCAATAATTTGCGGGTAGAGCTGAGACGAAAAGAAAGAGTGAATAAGAAATGCAACTCGGGGACTTGCATGGAAACGCAGCCCGACATCGAGCCAGGGCTGCTCAAATTGACTAAATTGAAAATAACAAGTGTGGATAAAATCGAGTAGCAAGCAAAAACATAAATAGTCTGATACATCTGCACCCGGCATACCGGGGATCTGATAAATGTTTGAGTGAAAAGATTGCAGGGAGAAATCATGTCGAAGTAGCAGCGTTTTCGGTGCTAGCCTTGGCTGCTTCATCTTCAGTGGTGGCCTTGGTCGCGTCCGCCTCCGAGCTGGCATCAACTGACTTTGCGGCTTCGTCTTCGGCGTTGGAATTGGTCACGTTCGCTTCCGGGTTGACGGCGACGGTCTTCGTCAGCTCGGCGTCGGACTCGGTGGCTACCCGGTCTGAAGTGGCCGTGGCCACCGAGATGGGCCCTGCCGCCGAGGAGGAGCCAGAGGCTTGGGCGCGAAGGCGGAGCGTGTCGTCGAGGGCGGCTCCTGACGAGGTGCCGAACTCGAGCGCGGCGGTGTCGATCGACATCTTCTCGCTCTCGTTCTCCTCGTCGCTACCCGTGAAGACTGCATCTTTCCCCTTCCCGGCCTTGCCCCGAGGAGACTCGAAGCAGCTCAAGTCCAGTTTGTCCAAGTCCGATTCTTCATCTTCGTCCTCCTCCTCGTCCTCCTCCACCTCGGTGTCGGGTTCAGTGAGGCCGTCGATGAAGGTCGCCGTGTCAGCATATTGGGCAACCTCGTGCGCAACCAGCTTGCGGATGGTCACGCAGTCGGGGTTCGTCTCCCACCTGGAGTCTCGGCGCATCTCGCGGATAATCTGCATGTTGAGATTTTCATACCAAGTGGCGACGAAGAGCAGCATCATGTCTGCACCTGCCCGAGCTCCCGAGGCGCGCCACTTCTTTAGTTCGGCCTTCACGCCCTGCAGCTTCAGAGCAAGCCCGTGGATGGTTGTTGGCGCGCTATCCTGCGGCTAGAAGAGCTCGTGGAGCTGGAAGCCGACGCGCACCAGATCGGTGCCCACGCCGGCTAGGCGTTGGAACTGCCCCCGCATGACCAAGATGCTCTCCTCGATCTCTGCTCTGGTGTCCGCAGGCTCGCCCTTCTCGACGCGAGCTGCTTGGGCCTTAGCCAGGGCAGGCGCGCAAGAGGACACGATATCAGGGAAAACTTCTGCAAAAACTATTGAGAAATTCAGCAACAGAATCAGAGAAGAGATAGAACCGAGAAGAAGAGATGCAGAAAAAAGAACACTTACGATTCAAATCGTAGCGAAGTCCCTGCAGCTGGCTCTTCCATGATTCCTCGTTGGTTAGGTGCCTCTCTTCAATCCGGCGAAGCCCATCCATCTGAGCAAATAGGTCAGCGTTGGCTTTCTTCAGCACCTCGCACTCCTGCTCAAGGGCTTTCTCCTTGGCCTTGGATGCTGTCTCGATCTTTGCCTTCTCGGCCATTACTCTATCCTTCTCGGCAGCAATGTTGATGGCGTCCTGGAGTGCAGTGCGCAGCTGGAGCTGGAGTTTCTCCATCTCGGTAGTATGTTCATTCTGCAGCGCGATGGATTGGCTTGTCAATTGTTGCTGCACCTCAGCAGGTTGAAGGCAGCTCTGGTGCTCCTCAGCAAATTTCTTGTGATCTTCTGCGGAGAGCCAAGCAAGGCTAGCAGAGTAGCGAAGAAGCAAGCACAAGAACAAGCCG
Organism: Alopecurus myosuroides; assembly: GCA_028641055.1. NCBI lineage: Eukaryota > Viridiplantae > Streptophyta > Magnoliopsida > Poales > Poaceae > Alopecurus > Alopecurus myosuroides. The sequence continues at coordinate 143,563,911 of CM054057.1, forward strand.
AGTATACGGTGGTTTACCTTCAAGTCTCTTGATGGTGGCCTGCCCACTCTCAACGAAGGCACGGCAATTCTCGTGCTCGTCAGCCAGGGCCTTCAACTTCCCTGCAGAGTAAAGTCGGTTAGCGCAAAAAGCAGAAGCGGGCGTAAACAACAAACGCAAGAACCGCGTAGCTAGAAGTATACCTTCAACTTCAGACAGTTTCAAGGTGTTGTTCATCACATCCTTGTCGGCCGCCTCGGCGGCTACCTTCTCTTTTTCCAAGGCGACGATGCGTCTCTTGGCAACGGCGTGGTTCCAGAGTAGCCGACGATGCAAGTCGGTCCACTTCAGAACGCTATTCTGAGAAGCGAAAGAAAAATGAATCAGACAAAGTAATAGAGATTCAACCCGAGAAGGCGGCTACTCGAGAGAGTATCCGCCTACTCGGCTAGAATCTCGGGGACTGGGTGATGGATAAGGAAAAGAAGAAGAGTAGAAAAGAAGTGAAAATGCAACTCGGGGAGGATGAGTAGAAGCTTACCGCATAAGATTGCTCGAGATCCTCTGCGTTCTTGCGGTGGACAAACATCTTAGCAGCAAGTGTAGCAGCGTTGGAGGAGACGGTCATGGGTTTACAACCCAAGTCCACCTTGTTCCAATCGACACGCATATGGTCGATGTCGCCCAGATCGGTGCCGTTCCAGTTGGTGTTGCCGAGAACGTTGCTGTCCCACTTGGCATCGATGAAGCCAATCAAGTCAAGCACTTGCTCGAGGCCCTGGGACGTTATCGCCTGATCTTGAACTCCACGAGAAGAGATGGAGAGAGATTTATCTTGATTTGGGGCCGGGGGTCTGGAATCCTCTGCCACGGCCTTCTTCCCTTTCTGAAGAGCAAGCTGCCGTTCCTTGGGGCTGAAGCGAACCTGGTGCTGCTGGCTAACCTTCACCATGTAAGGAGGGTAGCAGGGTTGATCTGAGACGCCAGATGCAGCAGCGGCAACAGCATCCGCGCCAGACTCGCAGATCACCAGCTGACCGGACTGGGCAGTTGATGTTGGCGGCGGCATGTCGGCAGCTCGCTTCTTCGCTTTCTCCTTCTGGGCAGTTGGCTTCTCGGAGATTGGCTTCTCGGCTTTCTTCTTCTCGGTCTTCTCCTTCTCGGCGGTCTTCTTCTCGGCGGCCTCCCTTTCCGCAGCGTCTTGAGCATTCTTTCTCGTAACCGGCCTGGCCGGAGGGCTGGCTGCAGCCTTGGTTGTCTGCACCAAGGAGGGATCTGGCTGGGCGCTACCTTGATCAGTTGGTGGCGCCACGGGCACGCTACCCTGCGCGGCATCCGGCGGGGCACTACCCTGCGCGGGATCTGGTTGCGCGTCACTCAGAGGGTACTGTTCCGTCATATTGGTGTCTTCTACCCGCTGTTCGGCAGCGGGATCTGGCTGTGAGGCGTCTGTTGCTTCTACCCGCGCCTGGGACGCGGAGTCTCCTTGTTCAGCAGCCCCTGTGGCTGGCTGCTCCTGTTCGTTTTCTGGCCGCTCAAGGGCGGCGTCGTCGTGCATCTCTTGGTCTTGGTTCTCCTCGGCAGTGTTGGCCGGAGGAGAAGGAGGTCTCTCTTGGCGAGCAGCATCCTGCGCCTCCTGTTCTGCGTGGGACTGCTGCTCCAACTCAGCATTCTGAGCATCAGTGGTCTCTGTTTGTGCGTTGGCGGCTTCGCCTTCGTCGCCATCGAGGTCGATAAGCTCGGGGGGCGCGAGAACGGCATCCGCGTTCAAGGGGGCTCTGAAGAGAAAATGGTGTTCGGAAATAAGAAGAGGGCAGAGGAAATTGAGAGGAAACAGTGAAGTAAAGGATTAGGAATCGACCGAGAAGGAACTTACCCCTGGAGGGAAGGGATCGCTGGTCTCTTTCTCTTCACGACCTTCTTGGTCGTCTTCTCGGCTGGCTTCTTCTTCTTGGCGGGGGGCTCCTGGGCGCCACTGCCTGTCCGCTTGCGGGTAACAGGAGCGGCGACTGAAAGAGGGTTGACCTCAAGGGCTCCCTCGTTCTCGTTCTCGTCCTCATCCTCATCCTCAGCATCAGCATCATCTATGAATTTGATAAAGAAGAGAAGCAACTCAGAAACAGCAGGCAATCGGTTAGTGCTTCTCGCAAACTAGGTAGAGTAAAATTCAGTTACCTTCAGCTTCATCTTCAGACCAATCGCGGAGAGATGAATCTACGAGATGCTTCTCCGTCGTGGGGGCGTGAGGAAGGTTAATCTTATCCGCGGTCTCGAAGGAGGCCTCGTCATCTTCTTCTCGGTCATCTGACCAATTGCCTTCGAAACGCTCACAGCTCTCAGCAAGCTGGCGGGCAAGGACCTGAAGAACAGAGAAACATCACAAGTTAGCCGAATAGCATGAAGGCATTCTACCCGAATAGGCGTGCAAACACAAAGCACACTAAGCCTAGGGAAACTTGCTAAGTATCCTACTCGGAAAGGCGTGCGAACATCAAGCACATTAAGCCTATGAGTTTCTCCTAAGTATGCTACCCGACAAGGCGTGCAAACACCAAGAACACTAAGCCTAAGCACTTCTGTTAAGTGCTCTACTCGGCACAGAAGGCAATTGCTAGTCACAACAAGGAGAGAAGGCTGCCTACTCGGATTGCATATACAGAAAGCAGAGTAAGGAGAACGTACCCGTGGAATCGGCTTCGTGCGGCTGAATGGGACGAACCCATACTGCCAGTTGTCTCGAAGGCCCGTGGTCAGGATGGACCTTGCGTGCGCGGCGACGTCCGCGTTGCTGAGCTCGAACGTGGTCGTCCGAGTGCAGTCGCGGGGGCCTCCCAGGTAGCACATGGGGTGGGAGCGCTCTTGCAGAGGCAGCACGCGGTTCTTGATCCAGCAGGCGACTGGATCGTCGCTCTTGAGCCCTTGTCCGATTAGGTACGCGAGCCGCTCTTCCATCTGCGTCGCGTTGCGGTCTTTGGACGGCTTCGTCTTCCAATTCTGCCCGGATGGAGCTCGGTTGCTCCAGGCAGGCAGATTGATGCGGTCTGTTACCTTGCCCCCCTCCGTGGCGGGGATATTCTTCACATACAGAAAGGATTTCTGCCACATGCGGACGGAATCCAAACCCTTGATGTGAGGATGGTTGGTTCCTGTCCGCTGCACCATCATGGCGCTGCCGGTGTCGGTTATCCGGCTGCTGGCGGCGGCGCCGTCCTTCTTCCCCTTGCTCTGTTGGCGGAAGAAGAAATAGTTTGACCAGGTGTCCGTCGTGGGGCGGACGCCGAGGAAGGCCTCGCACACCACGGCGTGATACGCGAGGAAGACAATGGCATTTGGAGGGAGGTGGTGCATCTGAACACCGAAGTGATCCAGAAGAGAATGGAGAAAATCAGAAGCAGGAAGGCCGAATCCTCGCGCGAAGTGCGCGAGTAAGACGACGTGCTCGCCCTCCCGCGGGGCCGGAACGATCTCGCCGTCGGACGGCCGGCACTGAACACCAGGAGGAACCCTCCGGGTGTTCACGAGCCACGAGCAGTTGTCGACGGTGACATCGGAACCAGCCCAGCCGGCGCGAGCGCTGTCGCCACGAGCCATGGCTGCGAGTAGGAAGTGGTGGAAAGTTGGAAAAGTTTGGTGGAAAGGATGACTCCGCGGCGGCACAGAGAGTTGCGCGGCGGCGAAGAAACAGAGAGGCAGAAGAGGAAAGTAAGGCGGAGGAAGAAGAGGAAGTTACCGAGGGGGTATTTATACCTCTCCTCGGATTACCATTACGATTGGAGTAGTGGGATCGATCGTGGCAGTAACTCGCGTGTGGTGGGGTCTGTGGCCGGTTAGAAACGCACACAGCGCGGAACGCGCGCGTAACGGCCGCAATTGATCCCACGACGAGATCGTGGGCTATTACTGCGCATGATGGGACATAACGAGCTGGTGGGCCCACTCCGTGAAAACTGGGCGCGTGGCACGTCGTGTCCTGGGCAGCGAGACGTCGGGGTCGCGGATGCATGACACGTGTCCAGTTGCAGCGCGGATGGCTGGATTGTACTCTGCGCTGCAGAGATTTTGTCTGAGAAATTCTCTAAGTCCTTTTACTCGGTTGCAGAGAAGAAAGCTAGCTCTATCCGGAAGAGAGGAGACCCAAGGTACTTTCCAGAGTGCTACTCGGAGGTTTTACTCGGCACCTTGAGGTTCAAGAACGATGTTGCAAAGGTTGGTTTTAAGCTGGCACACTACAAGAAATGTGTTGATACATGACGTTCTCGCAATGACGATGTATGAAATTGTCATAAAGTTATGACGATTTTGTGCCATATCGTCGTAAGCCGTTAGAGGGTGTGAAAACCCACTATTTTCACGACGATTTGGTTAAAAACGTCGTAATTTTATAATTCGGAATCGTCATTAACGATTGGAATTTTTTTTCTTATTGTTTCGCTTACGTGGCCTTTCTGTTTTTGTCAATCCGCCTATGTGTCGTGTCTACTAGTTGGCCACATCGTCATTTTGCCTACGTGGCGTTTCTGTTTTTGCCTCCACGTCGTGGTTAATGCCCTGGTTAATTCGGAAGGAAAGGAGCAAAAAAAGGCTCAAGCGGGATTCGAACCCGCACCAAGATGCTCTCCCGAAGAGGCAAGCACCACTAGGCCACCGGAACCTTCCTGTCAAGGCAGTGCAAAAACATAACTTGACTATACGTTTACAAATGGGATCTTCTTAATTCGGAATAAAAGATGCAAAAATTGCCTCCAGCAGGATTCGAACCCGCACCCACCTACTCAGCCGAAGAGAGCAAGCACCACTAGGCCACCGGAAACTTCCTGTCTAGGGAGTGCAAAAACTTAACTTGACTATACGTTTACAGATGGGATCTGCTTAATTCGGAAGAAAAGGAGCAAAAATTGCCTCCAGCAGGATTCGAACCCGCACCCACCTGCTCTCCCGAAGTGAGCAAGCACCACTAGGCCACCGGAAACTTGCTGTCAAGGGAGTGCAAAAACATAACTTGACTATACGTTTTACGTGGAATTGGGCCATGGTCAGACGGGCCACCATTTCTTTTGGAGGGGGATTGCAACCGCACCTTTGCACGGGCCGAAACAAGGCCTGGGAGTAAGCTCTCGCACGCATTGGACCTTAGCAGGTTGGGCAGGCTCGGTTGTCTTTTTTTTCAGTTTTTTTCTCTTTTCATTTCTATAATTTGAATTTAACTTCTAAATTGACCAAAATTAATTTTGAAAAATTTATAAAATTAATTTATATTAATTATACACCATTTAAAACTATTTTTCTGAAAAAAAATAAACAATCATGTCCATGGGCATATACTGCTCAAGACTTTAAGATAATTTGAATTACGTTTTTGAGTCAAATCGGTAGGCATTACCGCTCTTACTTAGGTATTGAATATTACAAAACTATTGTTGTTTCTCTGAAAAAATAGGTACTTTTGTACCTAAAAATGATTTTTACAAAAAATCATGGGAAACTACGAGGCACCTGTAGTTCAAATTTTGCTCGGTTTCAGCTGAATCGGCAGAAATTTGTCTTTTTTGAAATAGGTGTATTTTGAGATATTGAGAGGTAGTAAGTTTGTTATTTGTAGATAAAATATGACATAATATATTTAGAATTTTACTTTGTAAATTTTTGCAACATATTTTGTGTATGTGCTTCACAAAAAAACCCAGTTTTGACACTCCGGAGCTGGAAAATGGTATTTTTATTCAACGAAAAATAAAACTTTCTTCGTGAACATTGTTAGTTGTACCAATATGCATCTTTGTGTGGAATATGGTCACATTTCAACAAACTATGCCATGGATGTGGCCAAAACATCCGTCATTTCGCCCGAAAGACATGAATCTTCGTACGAGATAGCTCATTTTTGTGAACACATTTTCCACAAAATTGTCTTATTCGAAGTTTATTATTTTTGGTGGATACTAGAACATATATAACAACACCACGCGAAGATGTTGCATCGTTTCGAGTTTTTTTGAATTTTCTGGAATTTTCAAAGCCGGTTTCAAAAAACGGTCAAAACGGGGGACATGACCGTTCGTACCTAGGTGTTGAATCTTGATGAACTCTTGGTGTATCTATGTTGAAATAGGTACTTTTGTACCTAAAAATGATTTTTACAAAAAATAAAGAGAAAACTACGAGGCACCTGTAGTTCAAATTTTGCTCGGTTTCAACTGAATCGGCAGAAATTTGTCTTTTTCGAAAGAGGTGTATTTTGAGATATTGAGAGGTAGTAAGTTTGTTATTTGTAGATAAAATATGACATAATATATTTAGAATTTTACTTTGTACATTTTTGCAACATATTTTGTGTATGTGCTTCACAAAAAAACCCAGTTTTGACACTCCGGAGCTGGAAAATGGTATTTTATTCAACGAAAAATAAAACTTTCTTCGTGAACATTGTTAGTTGTACCAATATGCATCTTTGTGTGGAATATTGTCACATTTCAACAAACTATGCCATGGATGTGGCCAAAACATCCGTCATTTCGCCCGAAAGCCATGAATCTTCATACGAGATAGCTCATTTCTGTGAACACATTTTCAACCAAACTGTCGTATTCCAAGTTTATTATTTTTGGTGGATACTAGGACATATATAACAACACCACGCGAAGATCTTGCATCGTTTCGAGTTTTTTTGAATTTTCTGGAATTTTCAAAGCCGGTTTCGAAAAACGGTCAAAACGGGGGACATGACCGTTCGTACCTAGGTGTTGAATCTTGATGAACTATTGGTGTATATCTATTGAAATAGTTACCTGGGTACCTAAAAATGATTTTTTCAAAAAATAAAGAGAAAACTACGAGGCACCTGTAGTTCAAATTTGGCTCGGTTTCAGCGGAATCGGCAGAAATTTGTCTTTTTCGAAAGAGGTGTATTTTGAGCTATTGAGAGGTAGTAAGTTTGTTATTTGTAGATAAAATATGACATAATATATTTAGAATTTTACTTTGTACATTGTTGCAACATATTTTGTGTATGTGCTTCACAAAAAAACCCAGTTTTGACACTCCGGAGATGGAAAATGGTATTTTTATTCAACGGAAAATAAAACTTTCTTCGTGAACATTGTTAGTTGTACCAATATGCATGTTTGTGTGGAATATGGTGACATTTAAACAAACTATGCCATGGGTGTGGCCAAAACATCCGTCATTTCGCCCGAAAGCCATGAATCTTCGTACGAGATAGCTCATTTCTGTGAACACATTTTCATCCAAACTGTGGTATTCCAAGTTTAATATTTTTTGTGGATACTAGGACATATGTAACAACACCACGCGAAGATCTTGCATCGTTTCGAGTTTTTTTGAATTTTCTGGAATTTTCAAAGCCGGTTTCGGAAAACGGTCAAAACGGGGGACATGACTGTTTGTACCTAGGTGTTGAATATTGATGAACTCTTGGTGTATCTCTATTGAAATAGGTACTTGGGTACCTAAAAATGATTTTTTCAAAAAATAAAGAGAAAACTACGAGGCACCTGTAGTTCAAATTTGGCTCGGTTTCAGCGGAATCGGCAGAAATTTGTCTTTTTCGAAAGAGGTGTATTTTGAGCTATTGAGAGGTAGTAAGTTTGTTATTTGTAGATAAAATATGACATAATATATTTAGAATTTTACTTTGTACATTTTTGCAACATATTTTGTGTATGTGCTTCACAAAAAAACCCAGTTTTGACACTCCGGAGATGGAAAATGGTATTTTTATTCAACGAAAAATAAAACTTTCTTTGTTAACATTGTTATTTGCACCAATGTGCATCTTTGTGTGGAATATGGTCACATTTCAACAAACTATGCCATGGATCTGGCCAAAACATCCGTCATTTCGCTCGAAAGCCATGAATCTTCGTACGAGATAGCTCATTTTTGTGAACACATTTTCCACCAAATTGTCTTATTCAAAGTTTATTATTTTTGGTGGATACTAGGACATATATAACAACACCACGCGAAGATCTTGCATCGTTTCGAGTTTTTTTGAATTTTCTGGAATTTTCAAAGTCGGTTTCGGAAAACTGTCAAAACGGGGGACATGATCGTTCGTACCTAGGTGTTGAATATTTATGAACTCTTGGTACATCTCTATTGAAATAGGTAGTTGTGTATCTAAAAATGATTTTTACAAAAAATCATGAACAACATATGAGGCACCTGTAGTTCAAATTTGGCCCGGTTTCAGCGGAATCGGCATGAATTTGTCTTTTTCAAAAGAGGTGTATTTAGAGTTATTGAGAGGTAGTAAATTTGTTATTTGTAGATCAAATATGACATAATATATTTAGAATTTTACTTTGTACAATTTTGTGTCATATTTTGTGTAGGTGCTTGACAAAAAACCCCTTTTTTGACACTCCGAAAATGGAACATGATGTTTTTATTCAAAGGAAAATAAAATTTTCTTCATCAACATTGTTTGTTGTTCCAATATGCATCTTTGTGTGAAATATGGCAACTTTTAAAAAAACTATGCCAAGAAATTTGCCCTAAAACTATTAAATATAAGTTTTAAAGTATTTTCTATTGACATAGAGAAAATGATTTTTTTGGCAGTATGATATCACTCTATTGTTACTACCAAACTTCCTAGCTAGAGACTGTACAGAGGGGCCAAGAAATGGTAGGTCCCAGGTGCAGTCGGTCACTCTATGGCGAGCTAGAAAATTTAGTACGAATATGAGGAAAAGAGCGCGCTGCGAGCGGCGGCGCGCCTAACTTCCCTCCCTCGCACCAAACTTATCCCCAAGACCCCAAACCCTAACTTTCCGCATCGCCATCGCAGCCGCCTCCTCTCTCTCCCTCACCAGCCGCGCATTGCCCTCCTCTCTCTCCGCATGGCCAGATCCCCACCGCTCACCCACCCCAAAGCCTTCACGGCGAAGACGACGAACGGGCAGCGGAACCCTAGGTCCGGTCCACCACCGCCGCCGCCGCGCCAGATCGCGCTCCTCGGCTCCCTCCTCCTTCCCGACGCCCGACGGGCCCTTCCTCGTCGCGCACAAGAAGGCGGCGCCCACCCGACCAAAGCCCTGCCTCTCCAAGCCGCCCTCCCTCGCCGACGCTGCCACTCGGTGGCCTCCACTCCGCATCCTCGGCCCCCGCCCCCACCCCTCGCCAGGAGCTCCTCGGTCGCGAACCCACGCTTCTGAATCTCCCCATCCCCACAGGTAAATCCCATCCCCCACCCGATCCCGAATGCATGCTCCGATCTCGCCTAACCGCATTGCCACGGGCTATTGACTACAGAAGCGAGCCGTCGTGACCGAGAGGAGTTGCAGCAGCAGATCCATGGCAGCGCTGGGGTCGAAGATGGTGCAGCTAGGGCAAGGCCTGCGAGGCGACCAAGGTCGTATGCCGCTCTGGTTCACCCTTTCATAACATCCAGATCAGTGCTAATACAAGTTCAAGACGTGTGTGTGTGTGTGTGTGGGGCGTCCAATTCAAGCAGGAGCTCTAGTCCACTGCAACCCACACGAAGAGCTCGACCTGGACAGAGACGTCCACCACCGCTAAAGGTCACCTCTCTCTCGAATTCTTTTCCTGTTGGGTTGGGCTCTACTGTTGATCCCCTTGCTTGCAAATTAGCTACTATTACTTGCTTGAAAATTAGCATCTGCCCCCTCCCATGGTTTTATTAGTTGTACCATGTTAGAACTACTTCAAGGAAATCAACCATAGAAATGTTTTCAGTTACACTGTCGGTAACCGCGTTTTGGTACATGTTCTGCCTCGTGCAAGATATTAATCAGAGAATACTGCAATGTTACACTGTCTGAATCTAACTCAATCAGTAGTTTACAATCTGAAACTGCTGTTCTATGGCTTAACACTGCCCCCAGACCCTGACATATAATATGCACGAATTCATAATATGTATGTTGTTGCAAAAATGCTTAATGGTTTGCACCGAGGCTAGTAGTTGATGGTTAGGCTGGCATGTTGTCCAGTATGCATCATGTTTAATATTCTTAGTATCATCTGCCTGAACAGCTTATCCAATTATGAGTCCTTTAGCCTCATTTTTTATTGTCTCTGTTTTACTACATGTCATGCTCAGTTCCTCTTATTGCTAGTTTTGCGAGCTGCACTTTTCTGTGGATATTGTTTCGAACAGCACACTTAGAAGAATGACACTAATCATCTGCAGTTGATTTTTTTTATATATGGTTGTGTACATGCCAACAGGACCCCTGCCTAGCTGACGACCCAATGTTGCCTCTACAGCAGCTGATGCATGCCTTCATCAACCTGGTTCCACCATTGGGAGGTATAAATCGCTCATGTCATGTGTTTTTTATATATTTAAAGTCTTGTTTTGGCAAAGAACCTGATGGATTAGTACTACAGCAGCCACAAACATATATGCACCATATTTTTGTTATTGAGTAGTTGATGCAACATAGGGTCATCTTGTTGATTCACCGTATTCCATTCGTATTGCGGCAGTTCATTTCACTGCCTAGTAGCAGGTTGTACTTGACATTGGAGTGGTGTCGTCCAGCTTGTTTTGAACTGGAATAAATGTTGGAATGTATAAAGATTGTGAACTTGCTGTTTGTATTTGGTCAGTTGGCGTATAAAGGTTGTACTTGTATCTGTTTCTATGATTGGTTGGAACGGTCGCACCTTATACATTGGCATTGTGCCAGCATTAATACATAGGCATAGTTGATGCACTCCAAGTTCGTTAACATATAAATATAAATTTCTTCCAATTTATTTTGAAACTGCACCCTGTAACTTACTGATGGATTACCCACAACATTCAGGTGACTCGGACATCATCGGCACCACCGCCACCACCCAGTGAAGAGAAGAAAAAGCTCCCCCCCTATCTAGTTTATCTAGGGTTGTGCTCTCGAGGCTGGCCTCTTGTTATCTTTGGTCATGTACTTTTTTGCGACAATGAGTTGTAGCTTTCATCATACGTATTATTAGTTCATGTTGGTTGAATGGATGGCTTCTTGCTGAGATTGTGAGCATTGTAGCTGCTGAATTTCCAGCATCAGCATACAGTGATTTACAAAATATCTGTTTGCTTGGCTGATGCTGATCCAGAGCTTGGCTCTTTGTTTTGGTTTGCTGTTGGCAGGATTTATTCACCCTGAGTTCACCATGCCGTGCGATAGCAGCGGTGGTCTTCTTCATCTCCATAGTTTTGGTGAGAGTTTTCGGTTCCTCTTGTTTCTACTGTTCGTGTTTGTGAACTGATTGATGCTCATTAATTAAGCTCTGTCCGCCTCTAATGAACATAGGATCTGTTATTTCTCTTACTAAGTATTATTGCTGGCTGGAATGTTTGGTCATTCTGGCACGGATGTCCATTATTCATTAGTCTTCAACTTGCACTTGAATACAACAATATACTGTTTAATTTGAATTTTCAAAACTTGGCTATTTTCTGGATTGTCGTGATCTAGTACATGCCTTAATCAGTTTTGCTTCTTTGCTATTTATTTGGTGAACCGATTTCAGTTCTGAACGTACTAGTGCACGGTCGCCATTGTTAATTTTCTTGTAGTTCTCTACACATCGATTTAGTTTTGAACTGCATCTTATTGTGCTTAACCTCGTCTCCCTAATTTTACAGATTGTTCAAGGAAGATAAGGACTAGAAGCTTCAATTTTACAGGGAGCTCATTGGATCTGGTTATTTTGAACTGTATGATTGTAATAGCTGACTTGAACTATATGATTGTAATAGGTGGAGTTGGTTGTTTTGATATTTTGTTGTATTTTCATAGCTGAATACCTGATTGTGATATTTACTTGTACTTCCATAACTGATTGTAATATACCTTGTTTGAATCAAATTCTTGTTATTCAATTGGATGAAAAAATATGGGCTGTATTTATTTTGTATCTATACTGGTCACGCACCAGAAGTTACTGGGCTGGAGAGGCCCATAAGAAATGTGGAAGTGAAACAAACAAAAAGGCCAAAGTAGCCCTGGCCGAAACAATCAGTAACGGAATAGCGTACTGTATTGGACCAAAAAATATATGGGCTCTAAAAGGGCCAGGAATAATCGAGAAAAGGCAAAAAAAAAGTGAAAAGGCTAAGGCCCAAAAGAAATGTGGAAGTCAAACAAAGAAAAAGGTCAAAGTTATTGGGCCAGGCCCACGAAGATCACAGAAATGGACCGGGCTGTATTTGATCCACGACGTTTTCAAATCGTCATGATTTTGCCACGTAGGACTAGCCACGTCGGAGCTGATGTGTCCTGCTCGGACTACTCACGACGATTTTGGATCGTCATAGATTAATGACGTTCCTGTATCGTCGTGGATATCCATGACGATTCCTACAAAATCATCGTGGTGAACCATTACTGACGCTCGGTTTTCAACGATTTGTATTTCGTCATAAGATCGTCATGGATGAAATTTGTTGACGATTTAATGACGAAAATTGAGCGTCATGTATCAGCATATTTCTTGTAGTGGCAGAGCCTAGTGAACAAGTTCGCAAGACTCTACCAGCTTCGGGGACTAATGTCGGGGGGTTACCCCCGAGTAGGGTAAAGGCAAGTGATAAAGGCAAGGTCGGAATAGATGTTTGGTCGAGTAGCCGCCTACCCGGTAAACTGCTACCCGGTCGACTGCTACTCGGTCTTACATGAAAGATGACCAGAAGAAGGAATCAAGCAAGTTATCTCCGTTCGAGTAGAAGAGTTGGCCCGAGTAAAACTGGCGGGAACCTACTCGGGCCAGAAGTCAAAGGAGCCGTTCTGACACAGGATCCCGCGTATCCTGGGTCCGTACTTGGCACTATTCACACCACTGTTCATCTGGGGCCGGCGTGCCTGACAGCGACAGTGTGGAAGCAGGCGGTCGCAGGATAGGGGGGACCTACTCTGTGTTACGCGCAGTGATACCAGACCGTTCCCTTGGTTTTGCCCAACGACTTTCCGGACAGGACAAGATTAGGAACCAAAGCTGTCAGCGGGAACTCGGAAGAAGGACGATGTGCACACAATGTCGACACTTGTCCGTATTTGGACGTATCCGGCTGGGCACCGTGTATATAAGGTGCCCCGCCGCCTCCTGCGCGAGGGATCGCATACTGGAACACAGAAAACCCTAGATTCTTGACCTAGTTCATCACGTAGAGAAGAGAGTGGCTACTCGGTAGCAAAAACCATTGTACTGTGGCTACTCGGTGAGACATCAGAATACACAAAGAAAGGCAGGAGTAGGGGTTTTACCTCCTCACGAGGGCCCTGAACCTGGGTAGATCGTGTTGTTTGCAGTGCTTTGTTCTTACGTCACGCGGCTACTCGTCGCGTGATCCCTCCCCGAGCACCTCCAGCGTCCTTCGTCCCCACATCTTTAGCCATCCCATGGCATCTGCCGTGACACCACCACGACACTTGGTGATTACTATGTGCGGGCATTAAAACATAATTCATAGACAGTTATCCAACTGCATCTATGACTAATAATCCACCCTGAGAGCGTAATCCAATACATCCTCGGGTATTAAGTTGCAAGCAACAGATTATTGCATTAAGTAAAGTGCTTAATGCAAACGATGCAAACATCGTGGTTTTCTCCCTAATCGCAACAGCACACCCCCCATCCGTTACGTTTCTGTCACTCGAATGTGGATAAAAGGGAGGCATGAACCCACTATTTTGCATAAATATTCCCTCTTGGAGTTACAAGCATCAACTTGGCCAAAGCATCTATTAGTAACAGAGAGCATGCAAGATCATAAATAACATAACCATGATGGATTGATAATCACTTTACATAGCATTCAATATTCATCGGATCCTAGCAAATACAACATGTAGTATTACAATAAGATGATATTTATCATGTTAGGCAGCTCAAAAGATCTAAACATGAGGCATAAAGAAGAAAAGACAACCATCTAGCTATTGCTATGGACCCGTAGTCCAAGGATGAACTACTCACGCATCACTCGGGAGGCAGGCATGGTAGTTTAGATCCCTCCGGTGATGAACTCCCCTCCCGTCGGGTGCTGGGGAGAGGTTCAGAACCCTCGCGAACTAGGGTTTACGATGACAGCGCCTATGGAACTTTTCATGGAAAGGGGCTCTGGTGTTATGGGTTAACCCAAGGAGGAGCTTAAATAGGGGAAAGGGCAACGTCGGTGGGTTGCCAAGGCGGCCACACCACCTGGTGGCGTAGCCAGGAGGACCCGCGCCACCCTATGTAATTTTCCATTAAGCCTAGTAGTAAAAATAAAAACAAGGAACAAGTGAAAATAAGCCTAACTACTGAAAATAAAAACAAGACACAAAAATATATAATTGCAGAATCTAAAGGAAATAACTTCGAGCACTCACACCCGAGGATGTGAGTACCTTTTACCTTACCTCCTGGCAACGGCGCCAGAAAAGAGCTTGATGGTTACGCACGCTTCTATTCTTGTAGACAGAGTTGGGCCTCCAAGTGTAGAGGTTTGTAGAACAGCAGCAAGTTTCCCTTAAGTGGATCACCCAAGGTTTATCAAACTCAGGGAGGAAAAGGTCAAAGATATCCCTATCAAGCAACCCTGCAATTACGATACAAGAAGTCTGTTGTGTCCCCAAAACACCTAATAGACTTCTCAGTTGTAAAGGTGCACTAATTTGGTGAAGAGATAGTTAAATACAAGTGATATGGGTAATTATAAGTGATAATAGCAATTGGAAATACAAATTGCAGCAAGCAAACATGTAGCAGAACTTATTGTAAACGGTGTTTCAATGCTTAGAAACAAGTCCTAGGGATCATACTTTCACTATTGGACACTCTCAACAATAATAACATAATTGAATGCATAAATATCATCTCTTCACTATGCTACTCCGAACCACTCTCCGGTCGGATAACAAACACCAATAATTGCGTAGGGCTACAAAAAGCACTTCTTAGAGTTGCATTCCCCATCTAGGTAACCTCACACTGTCACTATGAGCCCTAGATGGTTCCAGAGAAACACCACAATTTCATAGGGTCATCCAACACAAAACATATAAATCATACACATGGTGCAAACACTCTCATCTTTGCACCATGATCAAAGTGTCTACGGAGATCTCATAATTAAAGAACTTGAGTAGCATAACAGATGAAGAGTAACATCCACTCACTAGTAGGGAATGGCTTATAGCCACCAGCATACTGCTGGCCAACAAGAATTTCTGTTGCCCAGCGCTAACAGCACTGGCGAACAGAAATATCTGTTCGCCAGCGCTATTAACACTACCGCTGGCGAACAACACCTCCTGTTCGCCAGCGCTATGGCCGGGCCCCACCTGCGCGCGCTACAGCCGCTGCCCAATATTAGCGCTGGCGAACAGGGCAAAGTGTTCGCCAGCGCTACGCTCACCACCGCTGGCGAACAGGTGCTGCTGTTCGCCAGCGCTAATATGTGGGCCCAGCACGCATTTTAGCGCTGGCGAACAGAAGCACCTGTTCGCCAGCGGTATTCCGCAGATCTAGCCATAAGTGGCACCCCCACCACCCACTTTCCCCTCCACTCTCTCTTCTTCACCTTGTCCCCTCTTCTCTCTCTAGCTCGAAATTATGCCAATTTCTCCACCCTCCTACTCTATTTTGAACCAACTAAATTTATTTTAGTTGGTATATATATGTTTATCTCCCTCCTAACACCATTTCTACCCCAAATTTTCCCTCCCTAGCCATCTAGATCTAGAATTACCCCCTTTCTCTCCAAAGCTCCAAAATTCTCTGGATATCATCGTGTAGCCATCTATTCATTTGAGGTGGGATGAATGATAATATATAATTAAATGAGTTTGTATATAAATTTTGTCCGGATACACGCGATATGCAATATGTGTGAAATTTCACCGGATTCAACAATGGTCGTGTGATGGAGACGATAAATGCATGTGTGCGCAATTTGTTGTGGAATGAAATTGAGTAGCCAACTATCGCCGGAACGTTGATTCATTTCCGTCTCGGCATAGTTTGGCACTCCCTAATAACCTCCTATTTGTAGGAAGGTCATGCCGAATTGTTTCGTGAATACGACATGAAGTGAAATTTTTGATATGAAAATGAGTTGCCACTTTGCCGGAATGTTGATTCATTTCCGTCTCGGCAAAGTTTGGCACTCCTCTAACCTCCAATTTGTAGGAAGGTCATGCCGATTTTTTTTCGTGAATATCGAAATATATATATATATTATGTTTGGTTCTAATATTAATTATATCGGCACGCGCTCTCGTGCAGGCGACATATAATGGTGGTCGTTAAGAGTGAACGTGTCGTGAATAGTTACTTGAGACACACGACAGAAGACATGTTACAAAATGGCCGCAAGGAGATACGATGTCCATGTCGAAAGTGCAAACTAGGGGGCTTGCTCAATCCCTTTACCGGAGACTTGCTCAGTCACCTCCTAAGGTATGGTTTCATGGATGGGTATAACAGTCAGTGGGTAAGTGATGATGAAGATGATGAAGTCCATGGGGCGGCGGCGGTAGGAAATGATGTGCAACAGGACAATAGCAACGATCGACTAGAACTACAGCAGGACCAACTACAGCAGGACCAAGATCAGCCTCATGACCCCGCACATGATCATGGAGAAGATGTTGAACAAGACGTGGAAGAAGATCACGAGGACACAGGGACACCCCTAACGGAAGTTGTGCGTGACCCTCATCTGAAAGAACTGCTTTTGAGAAAGACGACTAACTCGATATCTGCTGCTAGAGAGCAATCGAAGCTGGCGCAACTAGAGATAGACTCGAAGACACCGTTGTATGCAGGTTGCGGTCCGGGAGAGTCCCGCCTGAGAGTGGCCCTCGATGTTCTGCAGATGAAGGCGAGATACAAATGGAGCGACATAAGCGTCGATGCAAGCCTGCAATACTGGCACGATGTCCTTCCAGAGGGCAACACCTGTCCTAAAAGTTGCGACGAGGCCAAGAAAGTTGTGTGCCCCTTCGATTTACCTTACGAAAAATACCATGTGTGCATCAACGATTGCTACATTTATCGGAAAGAGGACGCGAACAAAACCATTTGTCCAGTTTGCAGCGCCGCTCGATACAAGAAAGGGAAGAAGAAAGCTCCTCGGAAAGTTGTGTGGTACTTTCCGCTCATTCCCCGTCTGCAACGGTATTTCGCGGACCGCAAGGAAGCAGAGCTGATGCGCTGGCACGCGAAAAGGAGGAATAAAGTTTTGAAAGATCCAAATCGGAGTGAAAAAGTAATTCTGACACATCCTTCAGATGCAAGTCAATGGAAAGCAATTGACTGTGAATATCCAACGTTCGGGGCGGAGGCAAGAAACATCAGGTTGGGTGTGAGCACCGACGGACTCAATCCGTTTGGCAACCAGAGCAGCACCCATAGCACCTGGCCCGTGTTTGTATGGATGTACAACATCCCTCCCTGGTTGTGCATGAATAGGAAGTATATTCACATGAGTATGCTAATTCAAGGGCCGAAACAACCAGGCAACGACATCAATCTATACCTGAAGCTGCTTAAAGATGAGCTGGAAACGCTATGGGCCGAGGAAGGGGTGAACACATGGGACGCCTTCGGTGAACAATATTTCCCAATGAGAGCTGTCTTACTCTGTACGGTTCACGGCCTACTAGGCTACGGATATGTGGCGGGCCAGGTGTGCCACGGACATAACGGTTGCGTGAGGTGCATGGATGACCCCACGTTTATGCAACTTCCGAAAGATCCTGGGTCTTCGAAAACAGTTTTCGTTGGCCATCGAAGGTGGCTACCCAACAAAGACCCGTGGAGAAGGCGAGGAGACCTTTTTAACGGTGAGGATGAGCTCCGTGGACCTCCACGTAAGAGGTGCGGCGAAGAAATCTACAATTTGCTGAATGATTGGAAGGAATGCCCAGAGCCGGGAAAGAAGCAAAAGGCGCCAAAACCGCTTCTGGATGTATGGAAGACGAGGTCGGTGTTTTGGGACTTGCCATACTGGCCCATTCTCGATACGCCTCACTGCCTTGATCTGATGCATATCACGAAGAATGTGTTTGAAAGTTTGTTTGGCACGCTGCTCAACATGCCGGAGAGGACCAAAGACGGGGTGAAAGCAAGAAACGACCTGAAATATTTTGGTATTAGGGTAGATCTTCAGGGGGGACGCCCGGATGATGACGACGGCGATCAATCGTGTGATGAGGAGACGGATGGTCGCAAGGCCAAAAGGGTTAAGAGGAATGACTATTACTGCCCCCCCCCCCCTCCTGCTTCACTCTTAGTCCCGACGAGATCACAAAATTGATGATGTGCCTTCTCGGAGTCAAAGTCCCTAGCGGTTACTCAGGGCTAATAAGCAGATTCCTCGACGCGCAGAAACAAAAGTTTAGCGGGATGAAGTCTCATGACTGTTACGTGATGATGACGCAGATACTTCCGGTTGCGATCCACGGAATAATGGACAAACACGTCCGGGAAACCCTGTTTGGCCTCTGTAACTTCTTCGACGTTATATCTCGAAAGTCGATCACAGGGAAGCAGATCTCAAGGCTGCAGGAAGAGATTGTCGTGATACTATGCGAGCTTGAGATGTACTTTCCACCATCATTCTTTGACATATGTGTTCATCTGTTGGTCCATACCGTGGACGATATCATCCATCTCGGGTCGTTGTTCCTGCACAACATGATGCCGTTTGAAAGGATGAATGGGGTCATCAAAGGATATGTTCGCAACAGAGCTCGTCCGGACGGAAGCATCGTTCAGGGCTTTCTCACCGAAGAGTGCATCTCTTTCTGCACGAATCATATGGACGTGGAGGACCCAGTTGGTCTGCCCAGAAACAAGCACATTGGCAAGCTCGATGGAGTAGGTCACAAAAATGGACGTAGAGAAGTGCATTTGGATCGGGCTTGTCGACGCACCGACTTTAACAGGGCAAACTTAGTAGCTCTCCAACACATTGACATGGTCGATACTTGGGTGGAAAAACACAAGAGCTCGATTATGAAAAAGTACAGTGCACAAGGCAAGCGGAGGACCGAAGGAGAAATAATCAGAGAGCATAACTCCACTTTCTTGCGTTGGTTTAAAGATGTGATCGTCGCTAATCCACCGCCAAGGGATTGTGCGAAAAATAAACTATTGTACGCCTTGGCACATGGCCCAGCTCCCAACCTAGCGACGTTTCAAGCATATGATATCAACGGGTTCACTTTCTACACAGAGGAGAAAGACAAAACTTCCGATTATCAAAACTCAGGGGTAACGATGGAATCCTACACCGGTGACAAAAAGTTAAGATACTACGGAAGGATCGAGGAGATATGGGAGCTTAACTACTCTGGAGAGAAGGTGCCTATGTTCCGCGTCAGATGGGCTAGGATGTCGACCGTCAGAAAAGAAGACCAATACTTTACAACCATGGTTATTCCCGAAGCCGGAACCTCATCAAGCGCGAATGTCACAGCGCAAAATGAGCCATGGGTATTGGCTAAGCATGTGTCCCAATGCTTCTTCATAACAGACCCCGCAAGGCCTAGCTGTGTTGTCGTGAGGAGAGGGAAAAGAAATATCATCGGAATGGATGGAGTCGTTGACGAGGACGAGTTCGACACGTTCGGCGACCCAAATATTGACGATGATCAAGAAGATGATGATGATAGTCATGCAACATACACAACAAGAAGAAGCAGAACTACGCTACCTAGGCATGGTCTTCCATTCAGAAGAAGAAGTCATAATGTGGGGTTAAATTATGCAACTGCGACCAAAAAAGGCAAAAAAATCAAACACTGATGAGAAACTATGTATATATTTTTCTGCCAATTGTATGCGACGAAACTATGTATATGCATGGATCAACTGGTCTGATATCGATGTGCACTTATTATAAATTTAATGTGTGTTGAAATTAATTTGTAATGTGTTTGAATTATTATAGATGAAATGTCTTTGAATAATTTAAACAAATAAAGAAAACAAAATAAAACATTATTATTTGTAATGTGTTGAAATTAATTTGTAATGTGTTTGAATTATTATAGATGAAATGTCTTTGAATAATTTAAACAAATAAAGAAAACAAAATAAAACATTATTATTTGTAATGTGTTTGAAATTAATTTGTAATGTGTTTGAATTATTATAGATGAAATGTCTTTGAATAATTTAAACAAATAAAGAAAACAAAATAAAACATTATTATTTGTAATATGTTTGAAATTAATTTGTAATGTGTTTGAATTATTATAGATGAAATGTCTTTGAATAATTTAAACAAATAAATAAAACAAAATAAAACATTATTATTTGTAATGTGTTTTAAATTAATTTGTAATGTGTTTGAATAATTTAAACAAATAAAGAAAAAAAAACGTAGAGATGGTGTGTGGTCGTGTGGATATGTGCCCACCTTCGTGTGGATGACGATGATAATATGAGGGGTGGGATTATATGAGGGGTGGGTTTTTATGTGCAGGTACCCCACGTGAGTCCCTATTTGCCGGAATGTTGATTAATTTCCGTTCCGGCAAATTTGGGTACTCCATTTGTGATATTTTTAGCAAAGGTCATGCCGAAATTTTCCGTGAATTTTGGCATGATCTTTGCTAAAAATATCACAACTTAGAGTGTCCGAGAAATTTGGACTCATATGGGGTATACATCGTCTAAATTGTAGGATTTGTTGAACTTATTTCGGGTTTTCTCTCCTTCCTTAGATATGGCTCACAACGACGAGGCGGGTGGTTCTGGTCTCGGACACGGCGGAGACAACGACGATGCGTGGCTTTCTATGCTAAGCGCGGGAGGCGGACCCGTAGATCCGCAACCGGATCTAGAGATGGAGGGCGACGATGCAGACGACGAGATGGACGAAACCGTTCGCCGGGAGCTAGAGCCACACAACGATACATCGGGCGCAGAAGGTGATCAAACCGGTAGTGGCACCGGTGATACCGCCTCCGGTAGCTAGGCGGCGGCTAAGCGCAAAGAGAGGCGGCACAACATGCTCGCCACCATGCGGGAAGAGTTCACAGAAGTGGACCCCAAGAGCGGTGCTCCCCTCGAGCCGGAGAGTTATGCCAAGGGCTATGGAAACCAGATAGGCTGCATAGCTCGAGACTTCGGCAGCGTTAATATGGAGCACCTCAGAGCTAAAGAAAACAAGGCTAATGCCGCCCTGCTGATTGAGAAGCTGCACACAAGGTACAAATTCCCGGATCCTTACGACAACCAGGACCTGAAGAAGAATCTGGTCAACTCCTTAGCACTGGGAAAGTTCGCCAAGGCGTTTACGACTTGGAGATCCAGTTTGCGGGAGATGCTTGCGATGGGTAAGGATTTTGATGAGATCCATAAGATGTGGCCCTCCATTTCCGAGGAAGACTTGGCCCAATTCAAGATCGACGAACTCAAACCGGAAAGGGTGGCGTTGAGTAAATGGGGGAAAGAACAGCGAAAAAAGAACATTGGCCCTCACAATCTCGGAAGCCGGGGTTACCTTGGGAAGCAGAAAGTATGGGAAAAGGAGGATTCGAAGAGAGAAGGGCCGAACCCGTTTGACAAGATCACCGACCCGCAGGTGAGAAATTTTGTCAGGGCCCATTATAGGGAAGATCCCAAAAAGCCCGGCGATCTTGTGTTGAACGAGAAGGTCAAGCTGCTCGAGAATAAGTATCTCGAGGAAGAAGAAAAAGAACGCCTATCTCAATCTGACGGGGGGTCCTCGGCGACGACGAACAAGGACCCGTATGACACCCTGTTCATTAGGGCGCTTAACGCGATGAAGGGAGTGCCCCTTGACAAGAAGCCGCATCGTGGCCATGTGCATGGCCTCGGAAAGGGTCATCGGCATGCGCACTACTACCCCGACACCAAGGAAAAGCGTAAGGAGCGGAACAAGGGCCCGGAGAAGACGGTCGACGAGCTTGTGAACGAGAGGCTCAATGAGCTCCTCCCTACCATCTGTTCGACCGTCGCTCAGTCCTTAGCGCCGTGGATGCTAGGTGGAGGACAAGGGCCGCTCCCGCAGATAAACATAGCCCAAATGGTGCAGCCAGCGCCGCAGAACATGGCCCCCGTTGTTGCGCCGCAGAACGTGGCCCCCGTCGTGGCGCCGCAGAACGCGGCCCCCGTCGTGGCGTCTGCTGCGCGGAACGAGCCGGCCCCCAACCCTCAGCCGGAAGGTCGCAAAGATCCGTCGCCGCCCCGCCACATCTCTTCAACGCCGCCGCCGACACTTAGCGGTCCATCCCCCTTGTCCGAGCTCAATGCCCTCACGGTAATTCAACGTGCACTGCTTAATTATATATTATGACTTGATTCGTGACGGCATCAGTCTCTAACAACGATCGCGCGACGTTTCGCAGGCCGACGAGACGGGATGCACATTGCTCCTTAATGTGAACGGCGAGTTAAAGGACGTCGC
Source organism: Alopecurus myosuroides (assembly GCA_028641055.1). Taxonomy (NCBI): domain Eukaryota; kingdom Viridiplantae; phylum Streptophyta; class Magnoliopsida; order Poales; family Poaceae; genus Alopecurus; species Alopecurus myosuroides. The sequence goes on from CM054057.1 coordinate 143,586,295, forward strand.
CAAAGGAAAAATCATCACACCTCTGAACCGCGTATCCCACGGCGTTCGTATGCCCGAGGACGTGTTCAGAGTGACATTAAGTCGGGTGCTCCCTGGTTGCGGTGCTCTCGATCCTCCGAACCAACCACCCGCAGCCGACAGCGAGTTGAACCTGGAGCAATGCTTGGTTTGGCCATTGACCTGGCCGAAATCACTAATTCGTTTGGAAAGTACTCCTGCCAACACTCCAACACCGGTCCAGGGGTCGGGGCACCCGAGCCAACACAAGGATTTCTCACCTGCAAAGTCCGTGCAGCACGACGGCGACGATGCTGAAGATGAGAACCCTAATGACTACCTCGTCGACGATCCTTACGAGGGGGCGCCCGGCCTGGATGATCTTGATCAACTTCTCTTGCCGGCGGAGGAAGCGGATAAATATCGATGCACAAAGCGTCTTTTCTCTTCTCAAGAGCCGGCAGTCCCCGAGCAAGAAGTCATCAGCCAGGATGCCCTCAAAGAGGCGGTAGCGGATGTATTTCATAAGAGTCAGCCTAAGAAGACGGCAGGGAAAAGAACTAAGAAGAGTTCTGCCGTTGCATCGATGAGCCAACCGGTGGAGGGGACCATGTCTAAGCCGCAGACAAGACGTGTATTGGACAGGATACCCATAACCGACTGGCATCAGATCCATCAGTTGGGCAAACCGATGCTTCCGCCGAGGTTGGTCGCCTTGCTGACAGGTGATATGCGTAGCGTCCATGACGGTGTACTATGTATGGAGGAGATGCTTCTGAAAGAGAAAAATCCAACGCTGCCGGTTTTGGTCGCAAAGGTGCCATCTACGGCGGGATTTGTCACTGAAGGCAACGCAAACAAGATCATCATTAGATTTGACGACATTTTCCGGATGTTCCACATGAAATCACTCCACTCGTCAATCGTCCGTCTGTTTAGGCTCAGCTTGGCGCATCAGCTATCCGTAGAGAATGTCAGAAACATCGGGCTAGCAGACCCCTACTACATGCACGACATGTACTTGAACAACCCCAGGGGTAGGGCAAAAGCGACAAAGCACCTCGAACAAGTTTTGCTCACTAACCATATCAACAAGAGGATCACCCTCGTGCCCTACTTTCCTGAGTAAGTTATATTTCCCATCTTTACATAAGTTTGCGCATATATAATTTTTGAGGATTATATATATGGACTCTCATGTTTTGCGCAGAAACAAATAAGGCACCCTCATCATGCTCTACCCGAGAGACGCGCACGCAGTATATCTCGACTCCGGGAGTACGATGAAGGAGAAGAACTACACCCTCATCAAGTCTGTTCTCAATGATGCTATGGATGGCTACATCAGGGGGAAGGATTCTGCGACAGGAAGAAACAAATTCAAGGCAAATATGTGTTCAGACACAGAACAGAGTTTCCCTGCCCCAAGCAGGCGCCAGGCGGCCAAATGGAGGCATGGTACCTCATCCAACACATGACGGAGATCGTGAAGGACCAACATAGTCTGCAATACATGTCTTCTGTGGATAAATGGTCTCGCAGCATCGTGGAATGGTCTGATGCTGAGTACAGACAAAACTTTGGTCGCATCCAGCGCAAGATCTGCACAATCATCTATAAGGATGTAGTAACTGCAGGATCTACCTTCCACTGGAACCCCCCACCATCTAACAATGAGTTGCGACAATGTGTGCTAGAGCAGACTGACGAGAGACCATTCAACTCGTTAGAAGGTGCTCTTCCGTTCCCGCCGGAGAAGAAACAGAAGATCACAACATCGAGGAAGAAATGATCGACGGTATGTATTCGATTCGTTACGAATTGCTCCTAATAAGAACTTGTGATTTCCTTTGCCGGTCTAATGCTTTTATCTTGGTCTACTGAGAGATGAATAAGTGGACGGCGCGCTGGCCCTAGCGAAAGATCGCAAGCGGAGGCGGAAGCTAAAGCGGAGGCGGACCGTATATCTAGTCTTCTTTGCGATTGATCTCTATATCGCGCGTACGTTGCATAGATGTAGTAGTCATACCTTTGTAATCGTTGAACTAATTAGATGGCTATATTTTGGGTTCGAAATCTTCCGACATAAACGTGTTATTGAGATCAATGTGTTGTATTCGTACTTATGAGAATTGGATATGGATGCATATGTATAGATGTGTTAATTTCGTTATCGATGTGTTAAATTCGTTATGGATGGATGCATATGTATCTATGATTTATCGATGTGCTATCAGTGATTTATATGTGTGAAGTTTATAAATTATAGAATTTGAATGTATTTGGACCTGGGAATATACAGAATTAGAATATACAAACTGTTATACAAAAAAAAAAAAAAAATACAAACCTGGGAAACTTACCACTGGCGAAAAAAGTCCCTACCGCTGGCGAACAGTACCACTGGCGAACAGGTTGCCTACCGCTGGCGAAGCTGTACCGCTGGCGAACAGAGCATCTACCGCTGGCGAACATAGAACTGGCGAACAAGGCTTTGTTCGCCAGCGGTAACATGCACTACCGCTGGCGAAGTGATGTTCGCCAGCGGTAACCTGCTACCACTGGCGTGGTAGCGCTGGCGAACACATGTTCGCCAGCGGTAGCTGAAAATTGTTCGTCACTGGTAGCCCTTTTCCTACTAGTGACTTATTCAACCAGATTACAAAGCTCATGATCACATAAAGATCACACCACGGCAGAGAGAGATGAGACACATAGTTACCGGTAGAGCCCACAACCTCGGGGAAGAACTACTCCCTCCTCATCATCGGAGTCAAAAACGACAATGGATATGGCGGTGGAGTCCATGGAGATGGTTCCGGGGGCACTTCCCCTTCCCGGTAGGGTGCCGGAACAAAGATTTCTGTCCCCCAAAACTTGTCGGCGATGGCGGCGGAGCTACGGAACTTTTAGTGGATGGAGGCTGGATATTTTAGGGTTTATGCATCGGGGGAATATATGGGAGAAAGGGCGATGTCATAAGCCCCTGAGGGGCCCACACCATATGGCGGCGCGACCAGAGGGGGTCCACCAGGTGGTGTGGCTACCTCGGAGCCCCCCTCCGGGTCTTGTTTGGACTCCGTTGACGTGTCAAGAAAATAGGGACTTTGGCCTTCGTTTCTTCCAATTCATAGAATATTTCTAGAACAACTTTTCTCAAACAAAAAAAAACAATTAAAAACAGGAACTGGCGTTGTGGCATCATGTCAATAGGTTAGTCCATGAAAACGTCCGGAAAACAAAGGAAAACATGTGAAAACATAAAGGTATTGGATATATAAAAACATGGAGCATAGAAAATTGTAGATACGTTTGAGACGTATCAAGCATCCGCAAGCTTCACTCCTGCTCGTCCTCGAGTAGGTAAGTGATAACAAAATAATTTTTTAGATGACATGCCACCAACATAATCTTAATCGTCATATTTTAAAAGTATTTGTAAGCTGAGATCATAGTACTCCAAACATAAGCATGATAAACATAATTCTAACAATGAAACTTAGCAACCATGTTGCAACATGAAAAGTAACTCAAACAAAAGATCATGAATAATAATGCACTTGAAAGTTATATGGTTGTTTCTAGCATAAAGAAATCATAGCAAAGTGGTATTCCCCTTGTCCTTCAAAGTGTGAGCAAAACATAAATGCGAGGACACCTTCAAAGTTCAACTGGTGACTAGAAACAAATGGTTTGAGAGCAGGTAATAACATATCATGAATCAATCAATAATAATCTTTGGGAAAAATTCACAATAAACTCAGAATGGCAACTACATTCTCTTAACTGTGCATAAAGTTAGAGGATGAAGACTCAACAAACAAGTAAAAGAAAGGCCCTTCACAGAGGGATGTAGGGATTAACTCACGTGCTAGAGCTTTTTATTTTATAAACAGAGGTATTGAAAACAATTTTTTTAGAGAGGTGTATGCTTATGTCAACGAATGGTAATGAAAAAATTATCATAACTCATGCCAAGCAAGGTTTTTAGACTTTTGAAAGCGGTTTCCGTTGTTTATTTAGTTTGGCACTTCACCCACCATGATTTTCACAAACCAGGGCTAGCTGTTATCTACGGGTGCCCACCAACTTTCATCAATCCATGGGGAAGTGCATTTTTTGTTATATTAATTGGCACCAGCTCTCTTCAAATTTAAATGAGAACATATTCCATACTCATCAGGTGAAAGAGGGAGAAGACCCTCGCTTGACATGAACCACAATAAACTTTAAAATACTTCCTCATGAGCTAAAAGAAGAACACAAAACAGGTATAATTTTTAAGGTTTTGAAGGTATTAAATGAGAAATTTACATTGAAGTGGCGGTTAAATACCACATATAGGTAGATATGGTGGGCACATTTGGAAAAAATTGGTTTTTGGTAGTTGGATGCACGATTAGAGCTCATACTGAGTACAGGTGGAGGCTCGCAAAAGACTAGGAGCGACAAATTAAGAGAGCATAACGGTCATAATCATGCATAGCGTCCAAAGCATTATTAATCAAATCATAAATGGTATTACAAGTCAAAAAATAAATGATCATAGAGGCTAAAGGTGACGGGTTTATAGTCATAACATGGTGTAAGCATGCGCCAAGTCAACCAAATAAAGCATTCGAAGGATGATACCACAATATTATGCTTTGATGTGATAAAAACAACTCATGATTCTTTAAATGGAACTTTAAGCACTCCAGATGTTTAGTACATGTCATGCTACATCAATAACTACTAAGCATAGAATTGGTGATTCGGGGGAAGCCACCTCCGAGTCCTGAGGTACACGGTTTTCCCGGACCCAGGATCTTTCTTTAGCTGTGGTGGTACGTTGTATTATCCTTGCACCTAACGCACCCATAGAATCCTTGGGTCTCCTGACCCGATAAGTATCCGTATCCGGGATAGTCCTACACCGTCGTGATCACCGCCGCTCTCATGTCGAAGTAGTCATGTCTCGAGGCATCCCACGTACGGGCTCCTTCTTCCCACAACGTGGCCAGCTCCTCTTTCAACATCGTGAGATATAGATTGATGTCTATGTCGGGTTGTTTCGGTCCTTGAACCAGCATACTCATGGTTACGTACTTCTTCTTCATGCAGAGCCAGGGGGGTTGTAGATCCATACAAACACGGGCCAAGTGTTGTGCGTGCCGCTATGCCTTCCGAAAAGATGGTAATATTGGAGGTCCAACGCCTTCCACTGGCAAGCATCCGAAGGGTGCCTTAGCATTTTCTCCTTCTCTGGATCATCGTCCTCTGGCCTCTTTCTCTCCGCGTGCCAGAGCATGAGCTCTGCTTCCTTAGGGCCTGCGAAATACCACTGTAGATGAAGAGTTATAGGAAAGTACCACACCACCTTTCTAGGAGCTTTCTTGCTCCTCATCTTGTATCGAGAGGCCTTGCACACCGTGCACGCGATCTTCTCCGTGTCCTCGCCCCGGTAGATGATGCAATCATTTATGCAGACGTGGTATTTCATGTGCGGTAGATTGAGAGGGTACACGAGTTTCTTTTCCTCGGCGATACCAGTCGGACACGTGTTCCCCTTCTTTGGAAGAATATCGTGCCAGAATCCCATGATGTCGTCGAAGGATTCGTCGGTCATTTTGTGTTTCTCCTTCATCTCCAGAGACCTGAGCGTTACATTCAGACGGGTATTCCCGTTGTTGCATCCTTCATACAAGGGAGTGACCGTGTCTTTCTCCATTTGCGCAAGCTTAGCTTTCTATCTGGCGGCGGCTCTGGCGTTACTGGTCTCCTTGAGAAGCAGATCTTGGTAATGAGGGTCTCGCAGCCAGCTCGAATCATGGTCGGCGCCGCCTTGATCATCCTCGTGTCCATGCCTGGCGCCACCCTGATGATCCTCGTGTCCATGCCCGGCGCCACCCTGATGATCCTCGTGCCCATGCCAGGCGCCACCCTGATGATCATCTTCATGATCGTCATCATCTGCCCCGCCGCTGGCGTCCATATCTTCACCGTTATTGAGATCCTCCCCGTCAATATTTTCGCCATCACATATCCAACGAGTGTAGCCATCCGTGAAATCAATTCGGAGCAGGTGTGACTGCAGCAATCCGGAATCGTGCCTTATCAGGAACATCAGCTTGAAGTCGCGACACGGACATCGTATCTCTGTCTTGTTTGCGCATGCCATGTCGGCCCTCGCGCATGTCATCCACCTATCCACGAGGGCTTTGTTCACCAGTTGTCGGACCATGGTCGCCTGCGCGGTACAAAAGACCAAGAAGAACATAATTAGAGCATATATGGACGTGGATCTCGCCGGAAAAATTCGGCATGACCTCCCCTAAAAAGAGGACATCCGCGAGTGCCAGAAATTCGACAGGAAAGAAATGAATCGACTTCCCGGCGAAACATTGGCATCTCAAAATGAAATCCCTACACAAAAAAGAAGCACCACAACACAATCACATAGTCGGTGCCGCCGACAACGCGCATACGTGCAAGCAAATCCTTCATGCTTCCTCCAACAACGGCTTCCGCAAGAGATCCGGATCTTACACAAAAAGAAGCACGACAACACAATTACATAGTCGGTGCCGCCGACAACGCGCATACATGCAAGCAACTCCTTCATGTTTCCTCCAACAACGGCTTACGCAAGAGAGCCGGACGAGAAATAAAGGTACATGTTGTAGATCTAGAGGAGTAAGAGACTTCACTTACATATGAGGGTCAACCAAGGGAGGTTGAGCAAGCTTCTATGGTGAATTAATGAGGGAAATGAGGTGGGGAGGAGGTTGGGGACGAGTAGATCTATGTTTGGTGAGGAGGAAGAAGTGAGACATGTGAGTGGAGTGGTAGTGGCTCCCATGTGCTAAAAACAGCAAAAATCATGCTGCATACCTCTAACTATAGAAGGCGCATGTCGCCAGATGCGCCTCGCCTTCGCTGCCAACGACGCCACCCGGGCCCACACAAACTATACGAGGCGCATATTATAGAACTGTGCCTCCTATACATATATTATAGGAGGCGCATAAGGCCACATGCGCCTCGCATAACCTGGGGCCGGGAGGTTGTGGTCCCCACATGAAGTATAAGAGGCGCATATTTTGGACATGCACCTCCTATATATGCATTATAGGAGGCACATCTTTGGAGTGCACCTCGCATAACATATAGGAGCCCTTATTTCCTCCTATAGGCTTTTCTCTGGTAGTGATGGGATGTTCCCTCTTGAAGAGAAGTCCCTCTAGAGTGGAGCAGAGAGCTCGAGGTAGAACTCCTCACCGAGGAAAGATGACTTCGCTCTGATGCTCTCATACGTGATCACACACTAGTTGGGTTACTCCAAGAGGAAGGTATGATGTAGTCTGGCGGAAATTACCCCCAACTGTGGAACCTGGTTTATCGACCAGTAGGACTTCAAAGAATTGGATAAGATTGCTTGTTTTCTGGCGCGTCAATAAACATGGAACCTGCACACAACACACAAACTCTCTCTTGACCTACCTTTCCGAGAAGGTTGTTAGTCTTGTCGTCTTGCTGAAAACTTGAGAATTAAACGTATAGAGTAATGATAAGTAATAAAAGTAAAAAGGGTACAACAAGGAAACAATGATGCAAGTGCTTGAAAGCATGTTGCAATAATGAGGAAAATAGGATCGGGGGCCATAGTTTCACCAGTGGTGTCTCTTCAAAGAAAACAAACATGTTGGTTGAACAAATTACAGCTAGACAACTCACAAGTCATGAACGTATAACAATACTATGATGACAAGATATAGTTCATGGGTTCTAACATTGTAGGCATTACGTCAAGGCATATGAATCACTATCCAGCATGCATCCATATCTAAAAGACCACCTCAAGAAAGCTATCCAGCAATTCCGTCAGTTATTAAGTTGCAGAAACAAAATGATTGCTTTGTGTGCAACAGACAAATGCATTAAGTAAAGTATGTAATGTAAGAAGTGGTTCTCGTCCATAGACAAGAGAACCAATATTTTCTCCCTAGTGGCAACATCACATCCCTCATCTATCATGTTTCTGTCACTCGAGCACAAATGTAAGGGAGTCGTGAACCCACTATCTAGCATATAAACCCTCTGTTGGAGGTGAAAATAATTACGTGGCCAAGGTAATCATAAACACTGGACAGCATTGCAAGACAACATTAAAACTCTCTACAAATATAAGTGACCCATCTCATATTGAAGTGAACAAAATAATCATGATCTCCTAGTTCATCGGCCCCAGCAAACACAACATGCACAATTACATAATGGTGGGCTCAATCATGTGAGGAAGTTGGCGAGACTCTAAACATGGAGTCATAAGGGGGATATCTACTATCTAGCTACTGCTATGGACATGTAGTCCCGAGATGAACTACTCACGCATCTGTCTGGAGGCGATCATGGCGACGTAGAGGCCTCCGGTGACGACTTCCCCCTCTGATTGGGTGCCGGAACAGGCATGTAGAAGCCCTAGATTGTATTTTCGAGGTGACAGTGCCTTTCTATATGTTTCGTGGAAATTAACTCCATCCCGGAATGTTTTAGGGTTTAGAGAAATCTATAGACGAAGAGGCGACGAGAGGCGGTGCCCAGGGCGCCCAGGGGCCGCGCCTGGCACCCCCTGGAGGCCCCTGGCTCCCCTCCGGGTCTTCTTTAGACTCCAAGCTTCGTTCCGGGTAAAAAACCATCTCCATGGAGTTTCAACCCTTTCCTAGAATATTTCTTTAAAGAACTATTCTAAAATAGAAAAAACAGCAGAAAACAGCAACTGGCCCGCGGCATCTCGTTAATAGGTTAGTCTATGAAAACATACATAAAACGAAGGAAAACATGTGGAAAACATAAAGGCATGGGATAGAAAACAACCATGAAGCATCAAAAAGTATAGATATGTTTGCAACATATCAGCATCCCCAAGCTTAACTCCTGCTCGTCCTCGACTAGGTAAGTGATAAAAAAATAATTTTTGAGGTGACCTGAAGCCAAGATAATCCTTATCAATGTTATGTCAAAGCATTGTAAGCTGAGATCCAAGTACTTGAACAAAGGCATGATAAATGTTGTTTGAACCAGTGTAAACTTAGCAACTATGTTTCACATGAAAAGTAACAGAAATAAATGACAATGAGTATGCATTAAAAGTGATACGTTTGTTTCAATCATAAAAAAACATAATAAGTGGTATCCAGCTTGTCCTTCATATGGTAGCAAAACATAAAGCCAGGACACCTTCAAAGTTTAAACGGTGACTAGATACAAATAATTTGAGAGCAAGCAATGCCATAATCATGAATCAATAAATAATAAATCTTGGGACTATAAACATTATACTTAGAATGACAACTATTCTCTCTTAACTGGTGCATAAAGCAAGAAGATGAAGACTCGGTAAATAAAAGGCCCTTCGTAGAGGTAAGCAGGGATTACTCATGTGCTAGAGACTTTATTTAAAAAAATAGAGAGAGGTGTATGTCTATGTCAACAAATGGTAATGAAAAACTTATCATAACGCATGTAAAGCAAAGTTCTTAGACTTTTGAGAGCGCTTTCCATTAGTATTTTTTCTTAAAGTTGGCATCCCCCCCACCCTCGCCTTTCATTTCAAAAACTAGAGGTAGACGTATCCACGGGTGCCCACCAACATTCATCAACCCATGAGAAAGTTCCTTTTTATATTATTTGAGTTCATATTATTTGGCACTAGCTCTCTTCAAATTTAGATGAGCAAAAAATCCATACTCATCGGGTGAAATAAGGTAGGAGAGCGTTGCTTGACATAAACCATGATAAACTTTAAACTACTTCCTCGTGAGCTAAAACAGGACCACAAAACAGGTTTAATAATTTTGAAGGTTTAAAGACAGCACAAAAGAAATTTACTTGGACCGACGGTGGAATACCACATATATGTAGGTATGGTTGACACATTTGGCAAACTTTGGTTTTTGGAAGTCGGATGCGCGAGTAGAGCTCATACTCAGTACAGGATGAAGGCTAGCAGGAGGCTGGGAGCGATCAACTAAGAGAGAAATAACAGCCATAATCATGCATAAAGACAAAACATTATTAATCAAAGCACGAAATGATATTACAAGACAAAAACTAAATGATCATCAAGGCTAAAGGTGACTGGTTTATAGTCATAACATGGTGTGTGATTGATGCTTGTGGACACACGTTCGTTGGGAGACCGCAAGAGGAAGGTATGAAGAGTGCAGCAGCAAGTTTTTCCCTCTGAAATAAACTAAGGTTGAATTGACCAGTAGGAGAATGAAATCACTTACGAAGGTTGTTGGCAGCTGATATTGCGAGGGAGCACTACCTGGCTCAGCAGCAACGTGGAATATGCACAACACAACCAAGATACTTTGCCCCATCAAAACAGTGAGGTTGTCAATCTCACCGCTTTTGATGAAAACAAAGGATTAGCCGTATAGTGTGGAAAATGGTGCTTGTGATCAGTAAATGAAAAGAGAACAATGATTGCAGTAAAAAGAACAATGGTTGCAGTAAAAAGAACAATGCTTTCAGTAGGTTGTATTATCAGTGTAACAGAATGGATTGGGGTCCATAGTTCACTAGTGGTGTCTCTCCCAAAAAGATAGATAACATGTTGGGTAAACAAATTACAACTAGGCAATTGACACAAATAAAGGTTGCACCATAGTGCATATGCAAGACATGATGATTACTATGAGATTCATGCGGGCAATACAACATTATTCATAGACTGTAATCCAACTGCATCTATGATGATTGCTATGCTGATTATTGCATTAACTAAAGTACGTAATGTAAACAATAAAATTTTCCTTAGACAATGCATTGTTGTTTTCTCCCTAGTGGCAACAACACATCCCCCATCCGTCACATTTCTGTCACTCGAGCATATATGAAAGGGAGGCATGAACCCACTATAAATACTCCCTCTTGGAGTTACAAGCATCAACTTGGCCCAAAGCATCTACTAGTATCAGAGAGCATGCAACATCACAAATAACATAAACATGATAGATAGATAATCAACTTGACACGGCTTCTATATTCATCGTATCCCAACAAACACAACATGTAGTATTACAGTAAGATGATTGATCTATACGCACGCTTCTATTATTGTAGACAGTGTTGGGCCTCCAAGTGCAGAGGTTTGTAGAACAACAACAAGTTTCCCTTAAGTGGATCACCCAAGGTTTATTGAACTCAGGGAGGTAGAGGCCCAAGATGTCCCTATCGAGCAACCCTGCAATTACGATACACGAAGTCTCTTGTATCCCCAACACACCTAATGCAATCGTCAGTTGTATAGGTGCACTAGTTCGGCGAAGAGAGAGTGAAATACAAGTTATATGGATGATTATAAGTGATAATAGCAATCTCAAATAAAAATGGAAGCAAGCAAACATGTAGCATAACTGGTTGTAAACGGTGTTTCCATGCTTAGAAACAAGGCCTAGGGATCATACTTTCACTAGAGGACACTATCAACAATAATAACATAATTAAAGGCATAAATATCATCTCTTCACTATGTTACTCCAAACTACTCTCCGGTAGGATAACCAACACCAATCATTCCATAGGGCTATTAAAGCGTTCCTTAGAGTTGCATTCCCCATCTAGGTAACCCACACTGTCACCATGAGCCCTAGATGGTTCCAGACAAACATCACAATTTCATAGGGTCATCCATTACAACATATATAAATCGTACTGATGCGCGTGGACACACGTTTGTTGGGAGACCCCAAGAGGAAGGTATGAAGAGCACGTCCACAAGTTTCCCTCAGAAAGAAACCAAGGTTGAATCGACCAGTAGGAGAAAGAAATCACTTCTGAAGGTTGTTGGCAACTGATTTTGGCAGGGCACACTACCGGTTCAGCAGCAGCGTGGCATCTACACAACACAGCCAAGTTACTGTACCCCAACGAAACAGTGAGTTTGTCAATCTCACAGGTTTTGCTGAAAACAAAGGATTAGATGTATAGTGTGGATTGTAGTGAATGAAAAGAGAAAAATGATTGCAGTGAATGAAAGGAAAACATTGTTTGGAGCGGTTGTATTATCAGTGTAAAAGAAAGGACCGGGTCCATAGTTAACTAATGGCGTCTCTCCAAAACAGATAGATAACATGTGGGTAAACAAATTACAACTGGGCAATTGACAGATATAAAGACTGCACCATAGGGCATATGCATGACTTGGTGATTACTATGTACGGGCATTACAACATAATTCATAGACAGTTATCCAACTGCACCTATGACTAATAATCCACCCTCAGAGCGTAATCCAATACATCCTAGGTTATTAAGTTGCAACCAACAGATTATTGCATTAAGTAAAGTGCTTAATGCAAACGATGCAAACATCGTGGTTTTCTCCCTAATCGCAACAGCACACCCCCCATCCGTTACGTTTCTGTCACTCGAATGTGGATAAAAGGGAGGCATGAACCCACTATTTTGCATAAATATTCCCTCTTGGAGTTACAAGCATCAACTTGGCCAAAGCATCTACTAGTAACAGAGAGCATGCAAGATCATAAATAACATAACCATGATGGATTGATAATCACTTTACATAGCATTCAATATTCATCGGATCCTAGCAAATACAACATGTAGTATTACAATAAGATGATATTGATCATGTTAGGCAGCTCAAAAGATCTAAACATGAGGCATAAATAAGAAAATACAACCATCTAGCTATTTCTATGGACCCGTAGTCCAAGGATGAACTACTCACGCATCACTCGGGAGGCAGGCATGGTAGTTTAGATCCCTCCGGTGATGAACTCCCCTCCCGTCGGGTGCCGGGGAGAGGTTCAGAACCCTCGCGAACTAGGGTTGACGATGACAGCGTCTATGGAACTTTTCATGGAAAGGGGCTCTGGTGTTATGGGTTAACCCAAGGAGGAGCTTAAATAGGTGAAAGGGCAACGTCGGTGGGTTGCCAAGGCGGCCACACCACCTGGTGGCGTAGCCAGGAGGACCCGCGCCGCCCTATGTAATTTTCCATTAAGCCTAGTAGTAAAAATAAAAACAAGGAACAAGTGAAAATAAGCCTAACTACTGAAAATAAAAACAAGACACAAAAATATATAATTGCAGAATCTAAAGGAAATAACTTCGAGCACTCACACCCGAGGATGTGAGTACCTTTTACCTTACCTCCTGGCAACGGCGCCAAAAAAGAGCTTGATGGTTACGCACGCTTCTATTCTTGTAGACAGAGTTGGGCCTCCAAGTGCAGAGGTTTGTAGAACAGCAGCAAGTTTCCCTTAAGTGGATCACCCAAGGTTTATCAAACTCAGGGAGGAAAAGGTCAAAGATATCCCTATCAAGCAACCCTGCAATTACGATACAAGAAGTCTGTTGTGTCCCCAACACACCTAATACACTTCTCAGTTGTAAAGGTGCACTAATTTGGCGAAGAGATAGTTAAATACAAGTGATATGGGTGATTATAAGTGATAATAGCAATTGGAAATAAAAATTGCAGCAAGCAAACATGTAGCAGAACTTATTGTAAACGGTGTTTCAATGCTTAGAAACAAGTCCTAGGGATCATACTTTCACTATTGGACACTCCCAACAATAATAACATAATTGAATGCATAAATATCATCTCTTCACTATGCTACTCCGAACCACTCTCCGGTCGGATAACAAACACCAATCATTGCGTAGGGCTACAAAAAGCACTTCTTAGAGTTGCATTCCCCATATAGGTAACCTCACACTGTCACTATGAGCCCTAGATGGTTCCAGAGAAACACCACAATTTCATAGGGTCATCCAACACAAAATATATAAATCATACACATGGTGCACACACTCTCATCTTTACACCATGATCAAAGTGTCTACGGAGATCTCATAATTAAAGAACTTGAGTAGCATAACAGATGAAGAGTAACATCCACTTATTCAACCAGATTACAAAGCTCATGATCACATAAAGATCACACCACGGCAGAGAGAGATGAGACACATAGCTACCGGTAGAGCCCACAACCTCGGGGAAGAACTACTCCCTCCTCATCATCGGAGTCAAAACGACAACGGATATGGCGGTGGAGTCCATGGAGATGGTTCCGGGGGCACTTCCCCTTCCCGACAGGGTGCCGGAACATAGATTTATGTCCCCCAAAACTTGTCGGCGATGGCGGCGGAGCTACGGAACTTTTAGTGGATGGAGGCTGGATATTTTAGGGTTTATGCATCGGGGGAATATATGGGAGAAAGGGCGATGTCATAGGCCCCTGAGGGGCCCACACCATATAGCGGCGCGACCAGAGGGGGTCCACCAGGTGGTGTGGCTACCTCGGAGCCCCCCTCCGCGTCTTGTTTGGACTCCGTTGACGTGTCAAGAAAATAGGGACTTTGGCCTTCGTTTCGTCCAACTCTGAGAATATTTCTATAATAACTTTTCTCAAACAAAAAAACAGTTAAAAACAGGAACTAGAGTTGTGGCATCATGTCAATATGGTTGTTTTTAGCATAAAGAAATCATAGCAAAGTGGTATTCCCCTTGTCCTTTAAAGTGTGAGCAAAACATAAATGCGAGGACACCTTCAAAGTTCAACTGGTGACTAGAAACAAATGGTTTGAGAGCAGGTAATAACATATCATGAATCAATCAATAATAATCTTTGGGAAAAATTCACAATAAACTCAGAATGGAAACTACATTCTCTTAACTGTGCATAAAGTTAGAGGATGAAGACTCAACAAACAAGTAAAAGAAAGGCCCTTCACAGAGGGATGTAGGGATTAACTCACGTGCTAGAGCTTTTTATTTTATAAACAGAGGTATTGAAAACAATTTTTTAGAGAGGTGTATGCTTATGTCAACGAATTGTAATGAAAAAATTATCATAACTCATGGCAAGCAAGGTTTTTAGACTTTTGAAAGCGGTTTCCGTTGTTTATTTAGTTTGGCACTTCCCCCACCATGATTTTCACAAACCAGGGCTAGCCGTATCTACGGGTACCCACCAACTTTCATCAATCCATGGGGAAGTGCATTTTTTGTTATATTAATTGGCACCAGCTCTCTTCAAATTTAAATGAGCACATATTCCATACTCATCAGGTGAAAGAGGGAGAAGACCCTCGCTTGACATGAACCACAATAAACTTTAAAATACTTCCTCATGAGCTAAAAGAAGAACACAAAACAGATATAATTTTTAAGGTTTTGAAGGTATTAAATGAGAAATTTACATTGAAGTGGCGGTTAAATACCACATATAGGTAGATATGGTGGGAACATTTGGAAAAATTTGGTTTTTGGTAGTTGGATGCACGATTAGAGCTCATACTGAGTACAGGTGGAGGCTCGCAAAAGACTAGGAGCGACAAATTAAGAGAGCATAATGGTCATAATCATGCATAGCGTCCAAAGCATTATTAATCAAATCATAAATGGTATTACAAGTCAAAAAATAAATGATCATAGAGGCTAAAGGTGACGGGTTTATAGTCATAACATGGTGTAAGCATGCGCCAAGTCAACCAAATAAAGCATTCGAAGGATGATACCACAATATTATGCTTTGATGTGATAAAAACAACTCATGATTCTTTAAATGGAACTTTAAGCACTCCAGATGTTTAGTACATGTCATGCTACATCAATAACTACTAGGCATAGAATTAAAATAACATCTAACTTGACATGATAAAGTCTAAGCCACAGTCTAAACAAGCTTTTCATTGCACATCTCTCATACCAATTAAGCATAGAATTAAAATAACATCTAACAAACTATAAGGATGAAATTTTTTACTCTTCTCCAATACCAATTAACTTGTTTGAAACATCTCTCATAGATAATAGTAATCAAAGACCAGAGAGCTAATCATATATAACTGAATAAAAAAACAAGATCTGAGCAAAATATGAGTGGAAAACAAGGGCTAAACACAGTACTAGCAAAAAGTGAACACTCACAGAACAATAAGAGTGAAAACTACAATGTTCTAAGCAATGAAAACTGAGTGTGTCTCTCTCCAAAAATAATATGCTAGGATCCAACCATATACTAAAGCAAAGAAAACTAAACAAGCTCAAAGAAAAAATAACTGACGCTCCAAGAATAACACATAATATATGAAGCAATATAAATATAGTATCTTGAAAGAGGATCTGGTATTTTTGTTGATGAAGAAGGGGATGCCTTGGGCATCCCCAAGATTTTACGCCTGTACTTCTTGGATATTTCTTTGGGTGACATGGTCATCCCCAGGTTTGAGCTTTTGTCAATCCTTCGTCTCATCATATCATTCTTCTCTCCTTACACTTGAAAACTCACTCCATACAAAACTTCTCACAATTTTCATTAGCAACGTTAGTGTAATCAAAATTATAAATCCACTTTGGTTCAATTTCAACACAAGTATAACACCCATTAAAACATTAGCTACGATCAAAACTTCTTTTAAATATCTTCCCTTCAAAAGAACAACAAAATAAAAATATTAAGAGGCAAATGCAAATATCGGCAGAAATCTGTCAAACCAGAAAAGAAGGTAAAGATCGATTTATCGAAACTCTTCTGTTGCTCAAATCAAAAAGTTCAAAACTAATAAAAGGTAGATAATAACCTGGGGCATGTGCAAAAAAAAAATCAGATCAATTCGACATTCTGGCTGAGAGAATTAATTTTTTTGGTGGCACCACAGAATCTGTTTCAGGACAACAACTTCCCCAAATCTTACTTCCTACCTATTAGTGTACTCTTGGAACAAAACGAAATAAAAAAGTATACTTGATATAGTGGTTACAACTTCCAAGGCTCAAAGAGAAAAAAAGGAAACTGGAAGCAAAAATATTATGGGTTGTCTCCCAAAAGCGATTTTCTTTAAAGCCTTTTAGCTAGACATGATAATTTGAGAAGATGCTCACAAAAAAAATATGAATTGAGGCAAAAGAGAGCATCAAGAAGAAAACATAAAAAAATTATGTCTAACCCACTTCCTATGAAAAATAATCTTGTAAAAAACAAGTCAATAAAGCACAAAGTGGCTAGCATAGGAAAGCAAAACAAGTGCAACTTCAAAAATTTCAACATAATGAGGGGAAACTTAATATTGTTGATATACATAAAACCAAGTTTCCCTCTCTCATATAACTTTCAGTAGCATCATGAATAAAATTAACAATATAATTATCACATAAAACATTCTTATCATGAGCCAGATGCATATAAAAAATATTACTCTCCACATAAGCATAGTCATTCTCATTAATAGTAGTGGGAGCAAATTCAACGAACTAGCTATCATTATTATTATCATCACCATAATCATCAAATATAGGTGGAATATTGTAATCATAATTAATTTTCTCCTCAATAGTAGGTGGACTGAAAATATCATATTCACCATTGTAATCATCATAAAGAACTCCAAGATGATAGACAAGTTCTATATTAGGAAGATGGTTTTGGGTAATACTTCCATAACCATGAAAAGTTTCACGAGGATGATTGTAATTATAGCCTATGTCATAGTATTCTTTATAATAGTTATCAAAGACTGGAGTCATAGTATCATCATAAGCAATAGAATAGTCATCTTCCAAAGTGTTAGAAGGAGATGTATCAAACATATAATCATGAGTAGCAAAAGGATTTTCAAACACATTATCCACAGGCTTTGAGATTTATATATAATCATTGGAAGGAACATCGATAGTACTAATAGTACCGAAATTATCATCAATTTCAGAATTAGTACCAAAGAGATTTTCAATATCAAAAGTAGTGTGTTTCTATCAATCATGCTCATTATCATAAGTAAAAGGAATAGGAACACCATCGAGTTCAGACTCATCATCAAAAACTATAATAGGAGCAACATGCTTAGGGGGGATGTCGTTACCTCTCTCCTTTTACTCCTCTTCTTCTTCTTCCTATTCTTACCATCTTTAGGAGGGAGAGGCTTGAAAGGAAGCTTCTCCACATACCCTCGTTTATTACAAGAAAAAATAGAAAAAACTTTGGAGGATTCCTCCTCTTCATTAATTATAGAAAAACACATATTAGTCCTGTCATATTTTTGGTAAAGTCTCATATTTTATAATATTTTGTATGTAAGTTTTTGCGTGGCAATTATCAACACAATAAAGATAACAACCATGCAGGATGCTATTCATATCAAAAGCACTTCTTGATAACTCTTCACACCCCCAAAAATAATTTAAGTTCATTATGCTGATTACGAGTGATCATATCATCACAATACAAAGTTGCAGTACATATTGGATTCGAAAGGCTATTATTACAGCCTGAGCATTGAAAAGTTAAATGACCCACTTCTTAGAAAAGTTCACAAATAAAAGGATATATGGCACAAACTTTTTCACCAAGATCATTTAGAGCCATATACCACGCTCTAGTTTTTTCATTCCTATGATGGATACAATATTCTTCTTCAATTTTATTCTTTTCAAAAGTTCGTGCTCCACAAAAATTAACGTGCTTCAAAGAAATAGTACTTCCAGAATTTTGAGCATGTCTATTGCAATCATCAACAACAATTTCATTTTTCATGAAATGTCTTCAAAAGGTTCATGATATATGTCACAATTTTCTTTAGGAACATTAATATAAGAAGCAAAGGATATACAACAATCAACAATAATTTGAGGATCAAGACCATATTTAGCTCTAAGCTCTTGAAAATCAGGAGTTTTCAGAGAAATACCTAATGCAATCATACTCGTAGTTTATACCTTATTCTTTACCTTTGTCGTTATCCCAATCTTCATCATTGTTTTGGATTGTTTCAAGAAGATTCCACCTAGAGTCAACCTTCTTACTTATGAAAGAACCCTCTGAACAGGCATCTAGATGATCCTTGCAATGTCCTGAAAGCCTTCCATAAAAATTAGTAACAATTATTTCCTCAGAAAGCTCATGGTTAGGAAATTTGAGTATTAATGTTTTCAGTCTCCGCTAAGTTTGATCAATGCTTTCTCCATCACGAGGAAAAAAATTATAAATGTAATTCCTACCTAAATGCAGTTCATGGGGAAGATAAAATTTAGAGTAAAGGACAGATTCAGCTCCTTCCACTCCAAATTATGAGGATCATCTAGGATCTTATACCACTCCCTTGATTTGTCCCTAAGTGGTAAAGAGAATAGCTTCCTCTTAACTTCATCCATTGAAATACATGCACACTTGAAGAACTCGCATAATTCATGTATAAAGTATAAATGATCACCATGATAGAAAGTTCCATCTCCAAAATAGCAGATATACATAACACGTTCAACAATTTTCATAGGTATTTTAAAAGGAATACTTTCAGCGGGAGGATTTAAAATATCACAAGAATCATTAGAATTATCACATACTAGTCATCAACATGTGCACCTGCACGGTCTAGTTGTTGTTGGGTTGTGAAACTTTCAAGTACTTAACATTTATGACAATAATTGATCGCCCAAATATATACAACTGTTAATTATAGGAAAGTTTATGATTATGCATAAAATATATTCAATGGCAGTGGTTTGGGACTTTAAATGATAGATAGATTATTGGCATATAAATGGAGGATGTGACACATATCCAAGGAAATCCCCAAGAGCTAATTAACGGAAAATATTGTTCAAGGTGCTTCCAGAATGTATATCAAAATTTGTAACTCCCTTATCATTGAATTCACAACTCCTTCAATGACAAACCTAATATAAGATCTGATGCATCTATTACTACAAAAAAAATTAAAAAATAATACGACGGGTGATGGCTAGGTTGAGACTCCAAGTGCAGAGTGTGCAGCTAGTGGCAAGCCTTCTTCCCCACGAGGGTGACTCGAGGGTTTATATCGAACTGTTGGGGAGCCAGTATTTCAGCAGTTGTCTTCCAAGCTTCCTCCAGGATCCTGCAAACAAGTAGAGAATTGTGTGCCCTCAACCTCACCAAGTGGTTGTCAAGCACACAAGGTGTGATACTTCTAAATTGTAATGAAAAACTGAAAGTAAATGTGCAATAATTAAATCTACTACTAAATGTAAATGAGAAAATAAATATGCAATGGATTGTTTTTGTATTTTTGTGATGCAAGTGGTGATGGAGATAATGTAAATTCGAATTGAATATGCAAGTAAAGTAAAGTGCAAGTAAAGTAAATTGCAGCAAAGTAACTAGAGTGTTTTCTTATATTTAAAATAGGACCGGGGTTCATGGTTTCTCACTTGCATTCTCTCAAATAAAGTGGTAGACGGTGGACATAAAGAATTACATGTGAGATTACAATAACATGTTTAACATTGAGTACTTTCATATGGGCATCACGTCCTAGAATAGAGATCTCTACGGTCATATTGATCCCTCTTATACTCCACCAAGATGCGAAATAAATCATAACACCTCGATAATTAAGGAAAAACCAGAGTATAGCTTTAAGCAATGTGACATGAAGTTGAAGTAAGAACTTGCTAGATCTAGTCATGGAGATTGATTAGTGTCACTTCAAATCCCCGGTAACAAGGTACTCCTTTTTATCCCTAGTGAGGTAACTAAGAAAGGTTTAACAAAACCTAAGTGGATCGCTGAACTTCTGTCACTTTCACAGCACTAGCCACCCCCCGTTACTCCAACTAATGCACCCATCACCCCACACATGCTCTCAAGAACTAGATTGATCAAAGCTAGCAAATAAGAACGGGGTACATAAGATACATCTACTCAAATAACTCAAGAGAAACAATTGCAATCTCAGATTCAATAACTCATAGAAAAGATCCACCACATAGGAATTACAACGGTGCCCGTAATCATGTGAGGCAGCTCATACGGATCTAATTAGTGAAGCACATAGAGAGAGAGAGAGAGAGAGAGAGATACAAGTGCTACTTCCACAAACCCATAGCCCTGGGTGGACTACTCCCTCTTCATGGAGATGTCGATGGAGATGACATTGGAGGGGTAGGAGATCACACCGGCGGCGCCCCGCCGGAGTTTTCCCCCTCCAATCTAGAACTTCTGGTCTCTGTTTCGGTGTTTCGGCGGCGCTCTCCTCCGTAAGGGTACGGTGGACTCTTTTTATAGTCGGTTTTAGGTCAAGACGGAGTCGGTAAGTCGAAGATGGAAGGAATTGGGGCCATAGGGGCCAAAAGGGGGCCTCTCACGCGGCCAAGGAATCTGGCCGCGTGGAGGGTCCTCTTTTGGGCCTCCTTGCCCAATTCGCGTGGATCCTTCGCCCGCAAGTCTTCTCCTTCCAAGAAAATGACCCTCGCAGATTTTCAGGTGATTTCGCGGAAGTTTGCCCCCTGAAACGTCAAAAATATAGAAAACGGGGTTTCTAACAGGCAGAGTTAATTCCATAAAATTTGGGGGACTTTGTAATTTAACCCCAAAATACTATAAAACATTGAATTATACCCTTATATGATGCAATATGTAATAGAAAACCATGTGAAAATATGCAAAATTCATCTATGCATTTTACATGCATCAACGGGGAGGAATAAGTGTTGATTTATTAAATTTATAGTAAAAATTGTTTGTGATAATATACATGGAATCTTAACAGAAAAAGAACAAATTAGTAAACTGATATAGAAAAAGGCAAAAGCCCGAGATTTTGCATAAGTGTGCTATAATTAACACACGTGAAATTTAAAGTTAAATTTGGAATTCAAGTAATTATTTATGTACCACACCTAGTAGTGTTGACAACAATGACCACCACCTCAACCAACATATATATTTATTGTTTCGTATAACTTATTGGACTTACAAAGGACATTATGAATATAAGAATTTTGCGGCAACTTACTTCCAGCGGTCGCCTAATGTCAACCCCTAGTAGCAATGATGTCACCAGGACATATAAGAAACTATACTCGAGTGGTTGTGGTTTTCAACATCTAAGATGCGGAAGACAGGAGAAAAAACTCTTCTCTTATAGAAAAAAACAGAGACATTGTTTTCTTTTTCAACTCAGAATCTTATAACTGCCCAAAGACACATGTTAAAGGATTTGAATATTCATCTTGATTTACTTCCTCAAAGACTCGGTCTACAATTGATAAAAACATTGTAACGCACCATTGTCGATTTTATATCAGTGCTCAGCTTACTCATGAGTATTAGTACACCATTAAGAAAATATCATAAAAATCACACTATGGTTTCATTATATATGAAGGAAGCTAAAAATAGTAGCCGTTGTTCTAGATTATGAGTTGTAACCCCTTAATTTTGTTATCCATTTGAACATATTTTAGTTGTAGGTTAAATAATAGAATGCTACTTGTGCATCGAGTATAGTTGAAATATAAATAATTTCTCATAGGTGAAACAACAACAAATCATAACCCATGGCTAAATTTTTCAGCTTATGTGTGTTAAATTGTAGACATCATGTATGCTTGGAACTGATAATTCAAATAAAAGTGGATTGCCTTTTGCATGTTTTTCGGGCTTCAATGTTTGTACCTTGTACTCCTATAGGAGTTATAGACTTACACGTGCGTATGAATGATTAAGTTATGTTTGTCATGAATTAGCATGCCACCGAACAATTACCTGAAGATGGAAGGCATGCAGATAATATAACTGAAGCGGTTATCTAGCTATATGTACATCACTCACTGAAATATTTCCGAAACAAATACTCACCATAATTCTACCTACTTGAGATTTGGTTTCTACATAACCAAATAGTAATTTCAGAGACAAATAAGTCACTCAAAATTTACAGAGAAAAATAGTGGGTAAATAAGAGTTTGCTGAATTTTTAAGAGGACACATTGCTCCAGAAAATCGTGTCTCGCGGCAACATTGGCCTAAATACACGCATCTTCTGAACCTTGATATCTCGCTAGCGGGCACTTCACGATTCTGATACAGCCAGTAAGAAAATATCATAGGACAATTTAGAAATATTTTGAATTTGAGCCTGAAGTATAATCTTCACCTAACTGATTACTTAGTCTGTGAAAAAACAAACTGGCCAATAATCGGAAGATATTCAAACCTGATTAGCACATACCATCACAATGAATAGAATTTTTTTTACATCCAAGCATTATCCGCAAGCGGTCCATGCTACTGCACGTCCTTGTATAATCACCCGATGCATCCATTGCTTGGTTGTTCCGCAACTGTGTCAGGTCTCACCATGCAGCTTTGACTACCCATCATGCATGCAGATTAGAGTGCAAAATAAATCTGGATAATCTACCATGCATGCAATTAACCTGTCCAGTAATCTTATTAAGCAACTGCTGGATATGAAGCATATCGAGTAACACGGCAAGAGAGATCAGCTAGACTAATTCGGATCCAATCGACCGGGTGCCTGGCCATGTTCCACGTACTGGCCGATGTAGTAGAGGCTGTCGCCAAGCTCGGTTGCTGCCGTCGCATGCATAGGAGGATTCCCACGGTAAGACCCAAGGAGATCTGATCTTCCGGATGCATGCATGGCCACGTTCTGTTTAATGGTCGATCCGCCGATGTTCAACATGTCGCCAGGTTCAGCCCTTGCCGTCGCGCACGGCGACGTGTGAGCACATAAAGACTGGAGGAGATTACGGCTTTGCATTTGCTATTCTGTATTGGTCGATCCGCCGATGTTTTCAACATGTCGCCAAGTTCAGTCCTTGCCGTCGCGCACGGAGGCGTGTCAGCACATGAAGACTGGAGGAGATTACGGCCCTAGTCGGAGTCAATGACGGAGGAGATGCCGTGAGTCCAAGGATGAGGAGGTACCGCGCAGGATCTACGATAATGTTCTTGCTGAGGATGGAGTGTTTCCAATAAATTAAATTAAACGACCGTGTAGGACACAAACTATGTGTAGCCTCATTATTTCTCAAACGTGCCAATGTGAGTACAACGTGAAGGCTCGTTATTTTTGAAACGTGCCAACATGAGTACGTAACATCTTAGGTGACATTATAAATCACAACTTTCTCGACTAATCCTAGCCATATATTTTAGATCTAATTGTCTTAGTTATTTTGATGATGTGGACTAATTAATATGGTGTCTCGTAGGAAGTCTCCAATTAGTAAATATAAGATGTGATATTGGTGCTAGTTCTAGTGCTATTCCTTATGAGTTTTATAAAGAAATCATGCATGAAATTGATTCCTATGAACTTGAAGATATTGATGTGATTATTCAACTTGCTAACAGGAAAACTATCTTATATATATTTACTAATTGGAGACTCCCTAAGAGTCACCATGTTAATCCTAAAGATTCTCCAAAAATTAACCCTAAGATTTTAGTTGTATGGTTCGGATTTAATAATCGGGCGGAAGAGTCCTATTTATGCACAATTGGAGTTCCAAAGTGTGTACCGTGTCATAATAATAATAATAATAATAATAAATGTCACATGAAGGTACCATTAAAGATGAAAATATTCGCATGATATCTTCGGAAGGGTGTCATATTAACCAAGGATAATCTTATCAAGCGTAATTGGTGGGAGTATGAAGTGTATCTTTTGTCCTCAAGATGAGACAATTAAACACTTATTCTTCGAGTGTAAGTTTACGCGTTTTATTTGGCCAGCTATCCAAATAGCTTCGAACCTGTATCTGCCCATATCCACTGCTAATGTTTTGGCGATTGGTTGAATGGTATTAATAAGAGGTTTACAACTATTTTTAGGGTAGAAGCGCTAGCCGTTATATGGTCTCTCTGGCTAGGTAGGAATGACAAGGTTTTTAATGATAAAAGTTTCTCTCATTTGCAGATTCTGTTCCGATGCATAGGTATTCTCCGTTCGTGGTCCATATTACAACGGGAGGAGTATCGATGTCTTTTTACGGAGGGGTGTGCACGGCTGGAAAAGGTGGCGAGGATATATAACTCCTTACGCTTGCACAGTACAAATCTCATCTAAGTAGAAGTGGCCTCGTTTTTACATCTGAAATGGCCGCTGATTGAAGCCATTGGCTGCACATGTAGGGAGTCACATTCTATGGCAAGCTGCCTGTAATGTCACCTGCGACCTACAAACAAATATTTTTCTTTAACCTCGTGGAGTATTTGTTTTATTCGTTGTGTGTCTCATATGGGTTACCATCAATGGGCTGGCAAAAGATGTGTAGCAAACACCATTTAGGTCCATGAATCACGTCACTTCCATTTATGGTGAAAATCGGCTCATAGTTACCATCTGCAACGAGCTCTACTTACTACCTAGACGAGGATGCTAGTACCGAGTTATAGTATTAAGTTGCAGCTCTTCGTATATTACATCGACAAAAAGCAAGCGACCATCGTTTCAAGAGTAAGACCCCCTAACAAATAATCTCCGTCTCCCAAATCCAAACACGTACCCAGCTGCTAATGTATCTAGTACCCAGGCACCCCGCGTAGCTCGACATAGCAATCAGATTAGCAAAACGAAACAGGCATTTCATCCTCTGAGAAATTCCACAGACATTTCGCCCACGCTACGACGAACCATCCATTTCCACGACCACAGGAGCAAACTGCAATCCAAAGGAGAAAGAGAACATCAATCAAACGCAGGCACCAGTAAGGTGGTACGGGCTGCTCCTTCGCGATCCAGGGTGTTTACCTCGTCGTCCTCATCGATAAGGTTCGACACGTTGTTCTCGAGGTCCCATCCGAACGTGGTCTCTAGGAGCGCCTTCAGTTTCCTAGCCTGGATATATATGTACCAATGGAGGCTGTTAGAAACATCCATGTTTCTCACAGGTTCTATGTGCAGTTCACAACGTTGGATGGTATATCCTGAACATTTTTTTTCAGCGCAACGGTGAGGCCACTCTGGTCGAATGCATTTGCTCTGTGCTCTAAGCTATTGACGTTTTCAATGATGTCGCCACTGATTTCCTATTTATTAGTCCAAAATTTCATCATGTAGTACTGATGATAATGCGGTGTCACAAGTTCTGTGGGATAACTGGATCACAATTCATGCATGGATGATGAGCGTGTTACTGTTAGATAACAAAAAACTGGAAGTGCACGGCCTCGCTTATGCTTCCAGGGTATATGTAAACAACTAAAAGATCAGAGAGTGAAGATTCGAGAAAGCCAACCCATGACAGAAGGTCTCCATCCACAACTGGAGCTTCAAGTATTATCGTCAAGTAATCCTGACAACAGCAGTTGACGAATTAAATTATTTCGCATGCACACAAGAAAAAAATAGATATATAAGAAAAGACATTTCTCAGTAACTTTGATCTCCTGCAGTCGCAGTTTCAAAGACTTGGTACAACTACACCCAGTGTAGCATCGCATGATGAAACACTTCAATCATTCCATAGTAAACCATGAACGTCAAATACCTCAAGATAGAGTTCACCTAGCCACGTTTACAGGATTAAAAAACGTATTTTCTACCTTCATCAGTTCCAGTAGTTTTAACAGTTGGTCTTTTTTACAGGATTACATATGACAGGGGACAAAAGATGTTTGCATCATGAATTCAACATTTACGTTCGAGGAATTCTATTGTACCCCCAACTAAATATAGGCCGTCTATTTTCTTGTATCTAATGGCCTGTACCAAATCATACTAGTGGGTAAAACATGACTAGTATAAAACATACTAGTATCCAGTTAAAAAAGGAAAGTCTGTTAAATAAGGAATAGCATCGTATGGATGGTTATATTCGGAAACTTGATTTACAATAAATTACAAGAAAATCAGAAATCCCACTAAAAAAGGAAGGCCGCGTAATTCCTGCTACAACCACGTGCACGCCAGCCATGGCGCCGGCGTCACGGCGTACTGGTGGTAAAATTGTCTTCTTCACCGTGAACATGAAATCTCTCGTGGATGGTCTAATCTTTTCTGTCATGCTACCCGGCTGGCTTTGACGAACATCATCTGAGTTGTTCTAATACTTTGTCATAGTGCTGCAGAGCAGTCTGGCCAGCATGCGTACGTATACTCAGTCTAGATTGTTTTAAACATTTGTTGACGAGCTGCCCGTCCAGCCGCCATGAGTACGTGAACTCTTAATAGAGAGAGTCAGCTAGACTAAAGCAAATGGTATGAAATAAAAAATCCGGATTTAGTTATCGTGATTTCAGGCTAAAATAATGGAATATTTGGTTTGATTTGCGCTCAATAAATGATTTCCTAATTAAAAGCTCAAATCTTCTCTCTCAATCAACGTTAGATTTTAATTCATACTAGTCATATTTCACGGGCAGTAAAAGGTACCGTAGAATAGGCCTTATGTTCAGTGATATGTAGTTGCATTATCGCGTTACCAGCAGGACATGTAGCGAATTGTCCAAACAAAGATTACCTTGGAAAGACGGTACAGAAATATGTCTCTTGAAAACCATGCTTCATCCAGAAACAAAGAGTTGCCCTTGTCCTTGCTACTTCTGGAATCATGCGTACGTTGAAAGCCATGCTTGAATTGATAGTAAATAACCCTAATAAACTGCATGCAACAAAATGTGACATATATACCTCGTTTTAGTCCTTAAAGTTGGCCACATTACCCTGATCAATCCAACAAAGTATGTGTTCTGGTACACAAGTAAACAACAAATACAGTCACATAATACCTTTACAAACATTTGTGTCCTCGTATGAAGTGGCTGCCAAGGAGAAAGAAACAAAGAGTCAACCAAGAATATAATAGTATTTATTGCATAGCAGGGTTGCGGCTCAAGAGGATCACATCAAGTGCAGTGCATCTCTTGATCTCTTCCCTTCCATTTTCCCGGACTACCTATTTCTACTAGTGATACTTACAAAGCATATCACAGACACACAGTTACTTCGCTCATAAAAATACTCTGAGAGGGCAGATCAAACTACACAGTAAATTGCTAGCCTAGCATATCTTGCTTCAAAAAGGAGAGAAGACTAAAAAGCCTGACAGTAAATGTCAAACCAAGGCAGGGTAATAAAGGACCAACATAAAACTGGGCCAGGCTCATTTGGGTAACCAGATGGTTCCATATGATTTCCAAACCCTGAATAGTAATACACTAATAGTACATGAGGGTGGATATATAAAATTTAACCATCAATATTTAAGGAGCAAGAGTAACAATTCTTTGAGACAACAAACATCAGTACTTACAGCTTCGCTACAGCTCAAAAGAAGACTCACTAATGCTTTCCACTGCATAAACCCCTCCAGCGACTGCCCCATCTGCATTAGTCAAGTACATTAGAGAATAGAGCCAAATAAGAGGTATTCAGAACAATTATTTAATTTTGTCTAGTACCATAAATGCTATGAAAGAGAACTGTAGCTCCCCCAAGAGTAAATCTTCTTGTCCTTGATAATTTTTTGCCAAGACACTCTCCAGCAAGCTTGTCTGAGAAGTAGAACAGACTTATCAACAAATAATGGTATAAGAGGAACTAATTGAGCAAACCACTGTTGGCAGCAAGTTATGATGCCTATTTGCAGATTATAGTATGATTGATGGCAATGTGATTAAAATGGACTAAAAAGCAGAAAACCACGTTTTGCCATGGCTGTTCGTCACTGTGCTCACTATAAGTGTAGCTTGTGCTATTCAAATTCAGGTTGTTCTGTCCGCATGTGGTGGCCTCAAGAAAATTCAGTACTAAATTGTAAGATGTGTTCACATCAGACAAAATACTGCTTCAAGAAATTGATTGTGAGAAAAGAAAAGAGAAAACCAGACACATACTGATGAGATTAACTACACCAAAAGTATGCTGCCAAAAATAAGAACGTTACTCTGTCCAGATTCAGCAAGGTCAGCTCATCTGCAGAGATGTTCTTGTGCTTAACCGAAGCAGGGATAGTTGTGTAGTAGCATCCTCTCCGCTCAGGCTGTGGGGGAACATTCTTTGCAAACTTGTCTTCGCTAAGTTGTTCCATCAATCGTCTCTCCATATCTGTTTGTGGAGCTCTATCCATCCATGATGTCTCCCATGCGATTGTAATTTCTCTTCCAATTGGCTCTGGACAGATCAAACATAAATAATTACTAGCTCATTAGTTTGTTCTACCGAATATGTCACAAATAAGGATTCGCCGGTACGAGAAAAAAATTGAGGGTGTGTCACACTTACCAAGGCGTTCAATGTCACTTTGGGACAAGTAGGTTGAAAGTTGTTTCCAATCTCCAAAAAAATCCAAATTGTATGGTCCAAGCTGATCATCAAACTCGAAGCGTTTTACTGCTTCGGAGTATCTGATTTCCTACCAGAAAATAACTTTAGTATCCTAATTCCTAACTCACGAGAAATTAAGCACATGCATCCGCAGTTTGAGGATTAGTTACATTATGTCACAGTCAATAATAGGAAGTTCAATTATGTTGCATATGCGGCAATTTTGAGAGAGTGGACGGATGCAGTGTATGTATTTCATATTTCATACATTATTCGCTAAGGAAAACAAGTTGAAAATAGTGCATTATGTGTACTAGTCTACTAGTACAATTAATATAATGCATCCTGTGCTTTATTATCAACTGAATTAGTTATTTGTAAGGTGCCATGCCTACATGCTTCAAAATTTACAAGGCATGTCAAATATTGATAACTAGAGTTTTACAGTTACAGTGCATGATGCAAATACAGGATTCACAAAAGTTGCAGGAGATGAAGCTGCCATAGTAATATTTTTCACAATGCAGTATGCTTGTCTTAACGCAATATTGACTTTTTTAACACTAATTGCCGTAGTATAATCTCAAGAGATATACCGTGTGTAAGAAGGTAAGAGAACTATGCAGCCTACAGTAGATTAAAGATTCTAATGTAATCAAAATATCACCTCCTCTTCTGATAGTGTCACTAATCTCTCCTCCTGCACATGCCATTTCCGAACGATCACCTGGAAATATAAGGCAGAAGATGAGCATATGCAAACAAGTAACTGTGTCTAACGATTATAATTTCTTACAGACAAAATATCCAACCACGTGCAATTTCCAACACAGAATGACAGAATGATAATCTTTGTTAGTTTCTTCTATTATCCCAGTATAGTACATCTTTCAAGAGCACAGTATTCCTATCTATTTCTCACCCCATCATTCTATAGGCAGGACATGTGTAGATTGATACATAAATACCAATGAGCAGTATGCTTTCTTTGGATGTTAACTGTAGTTTAAGAATTTATAGCATTAGTTCCTGATTTGTGTTACAAGAAAAGAAAGACAAAACTCTAAAACTGCAGTTACACGATAGAAGGGGACAGGTAAAATATAGAGATCGCTTAAATATGACTGTTGTAACCATTGTCCGCTACAAAGGTTGCAGGATGTGAGGGCCGTCGGTGTGGGTGCCATAGTGCAGTGCACCAGAAGTGTAGTGAGAGGGGGTCCAAAAACTACAAGGGTAGAAGAGAAGCACTGGTAGGGAATAGATAGTTTATTGGTTGCTGAAAGATTACAAGGACCATGCTCTTATATAGGCTACTTCTTGAACCGACTTAACCATTTAGCTAACTGGACCCTATGACCAAACCTAGTGGCTACTGGACTGCAGAGGCAGTATCCTTTCATTTACCTAACAGGTCCAAATACAAAAAACAAAAAAAAAATTGATACGCACTAATTTAGCAATAGAATGGTACTGAACTCGCTTCGCAAAAGGGAGGAGTACCTCGGTCGGGTGAGTAGTAAGAAAGAATCCAACTGTAGGTGCGAACTCATTCCCGTGCCTAGAAGGATTTTAGATAGCAGACAAACAATCAATACAGGGTATCATAATACATCAAACAAAAATGGAATCATGTATAGCAGAAACACGTTTACCAATCAGAAAGCATGTAAAACTGGAGTAAAGAATAAACAAAGCATACATTCGCAACCTAACCAAGCACTCTGTAAAGCACGCTGTCTTTCAAAG
Organism: Alopecurus myosuroides; assembly: GCA_028641055.1. Lineage (NCBI taxonomy): Eukaryota > Viridiplantae > Streptophyta > Magnoliopsida > Poales > Poaceae > Alopecurus > Alopecurus myosuroides. The sequence goes on from CM054057.1 coordinate 143,617,126, forward strand.
AGATGTGTTCATACAACTTTTTTTTTTTGCTTTGCATCGTATCTACCCTATAGCATATTGGCATCGAAATCCCTAAATACTTCTCCAGCGGCAGTTGATACTTTGTGAGATACTAGGAATTTTCTTATGAATCAAATCGGCACTAAAAGGGAAAGGGTTTGCCTGTATTAATGCTGACAAACGCTTAATTTCTACCTGCTTGGGGAGCAGTAGTGGACGAAATGCGGACCCGGCGGCAGCATCTTGATCCCTTTGAACCTGGGGCCGACCGAGAACACCTGGAGCAAAGCATTTGTGCGATGTCAAATCCTTTGAACCAATCGAGGAGCAAGCAATCAATCGGATGGGTGGTAGGGTGGTGGCCTACCTGGGTGTCGACGCCGAGGACGGTGCGCTGGGGCACGTCCAGGAGCAGGAGGGTGACGCCCTTCCGCGCCAGCTCCGTCGCGGCCTCGGGGTCCATCCGCGGCGCGCCTCCCCCGTTGCTTGCCATGCTAGTAGTCGCGCTCGATGTGCCGGCGTCGTCGGCCGGGTAGCGCGCAGGACCTCGGGCCGGGCCCGGACTCTCGCCGAGCTGAGGCGCGGAGGAGGCTTGCTCGCGGAGGAGGAAGAGAAGAGCGAGGAGCTCCGCCGCCGCCGCCGCTCTATCTGTGCCCAGGCCGGTCAACGGAGTCAACATATAGCACGTGAGCGTCTCAACCGTCGATCAGGTCGGCTCTGTCGTCACACTGTGTCCGCTCGGCGCAATGTCGATGAGCAAAACTGACGAAAAACAACACTACCTCCGATCGGAAATAATTGACGCAGGTTTATAGGCAAAATTTTGCATGTCACTCCGACATTTAAATCGAATCGGAGGGAGTAATAAAAATTGTCTCTTTTCTCATAAACTTTCTTTCCTGAAACCACTGTCAGGAAATCTGATTTTACGCCCCCAATGTTTCAGGTTGTACTTACTCCGTCTCAAAATAATTGTTAATGAGATGGATGTATCTAGATGTATTCAAGTCTAATACTATATTATTTTCAACTCATTTCAACGACAATTATTTTGAGAGGGAAGGAGTAGTACCAAATTCTATCTTGTCCGAAACTAAAGAGTTCAGAACAAATCCTGTGCCCCACAAATCGGACACATTTTGATCCGCATTTAGAGCAAATCCTATAAGTGTATTTCCTGCTAGTGTTTTTGTTTTGGTCAAAAAAAATTATATTCATGTTGTTGGTAATTTATTTTATTTTTTACATGTTTGTTAACTTGTACGTCGGAGTTATTAAGAACTAGTTTATCTGAACATAGGGTCTTTGCCGTAAGCATGCAGATTTATGGCATGGTAAACCTATATGTGATGGATTTGATGGGGAAAGTTGTAGTGTTGGAAGGTTTTGAGATAGATAAGATTGGACTCGTCTCATAAGGCCATTGGATAATATACTAAATCCATGACATATACATGTATGTTCATTATACTCATGCCATAATGTTTTTTTGCCCTTTTAATTAACTTATTATTAGTAGTTTAAATAGTGGAGCTTTATTTGTATGATTTCTAGGCAACTCAATATATAACAATTCTTAAGCTTGATTGTATGATAAACTTTTTTGAGTTAAATGTGATTCATCTCCATCTTTTGTTCCTCATTTTTTGCATGAAAAATCAGTTATTTAATCATTTTTTCCAACATGGAAAAATGTATTCAAATCTATGTTTTAAAATCGTAAGAGAGCTGGGGAATCTATGCACTCATATAAGTATGTGAATGATTGTGTATTACCATGATGCTTATAAATACAAACTTGCACCTGTGCATATTTTGCACATTACCAAACTTATCTAGTGAGCAAGGTGGCACACAAAATTACTAAAAAGCTACCAACCATGTTTAACATGAAGCTACCACCCACTATACCTTAAAATAACCATATATCTAGCACACTAGTTACCATGATGGGATAACATATGTTGCATACTTTATCCCTTGTGGTTGGTCCCAACAGAGTACAAAACAAGTACATGATCAACAATTGCTTAAAGTTATGATATAGTTTGGTCATGTCTTTTAGTAAGGGTAAATATCGACTCGTTTCCGGTTTGTTTGAGTAACCTGGAAATAGAGAAAACCAAGACGGGAATCAATCTCTGCATCGACACCATATATTAAAGGTTGGTCACCCCGGGGGAGACCAAGTGTGAGGTATACAGAATCGTCATTAAGCGGAATACTGCCCGTTCCATAGATCACAAACTCTCGAATAAACTTGTCTTACTTCAGAGCAGGACAAATTATTGGAGGATTGTAAAGATAGTGGCACTTGACCTCAAACATTCTCTCCGAATCCATGTTCGCAATTGCACCATTCTCTCTCTCATGTGTTCAGAACTTCTAGGTTCATAATAGCTCTAATCACAGTTGATTAGAGCTACAAATTAGCAACGCTGGAAGGCTGTCTCTCTTCATCGGTGCCGAGTCCTGGATGGCGGAGCGCAGACGGGTTGACACGAGTGTACGCGTGCACACCATAAAAGAGATTACACGTATGATCGTTGACGAGGAAAGACTTAGCGACATCCTTACAATTAGGCCTAGTAGTGAGGATCAATGATTGTGTACAACTCTTGTACGACTGTATCGAATCTGTTGTCTTGTGTGCCATTATCTTGATCCTCGCATGTATGGGCATGGATCGTTATCTGAATAGTGATCTTAGGGGATTACGTAGGGAATTTTTTCAATTCTACAGCGTAGACTAGTAGAATTTTCCAATTAGTTGGGCGCTGATATTATCCTCTAAATTTCTTCCTTTGAGCTATGGTAGTTTCGTCACAAAATTGTTATGATGGGATGAATTAAAAGTATGGGTAAAAATCGTTTACCGTGCTTGAAGATTGCTAAGAGTGAAATCCGGGAGAATGCTAATAATATGGTGATATTAGTAGAAGAATCAACTTCAAAGTATGACTCCATAGGTGATAGTATATGACTAACATGCCAACGAGAACATCCTAATTCGACTGGCATTGTCTGATGTTGAATGATTCTTCTGTAAAAGAAAGGGAATACTTAAAATAGAATTACATAAGTATATGGAAGAAAAGAAAGACTGGAAAAGTCCAGGAGTATTTGCTTAATATAGAAGTTATTGATGTATTGCTAGTTAACGAAGTATTTTTGGGATATTTTTATATTGTATTGGTTGGTATGATTGTCATACAAAGCAACGCAATATAAGAATACACATGCCTTAAAAGAACTAGTAATAGATAAGGAATCGATCACACCAAGAACGTAAACAAAATGTTAGTGTGTTCACTGTCGTATCGAACCAAATCTTCAAGATTTATTTTAAGAACTTAATAAGTTGTTATTTTGTTCCGGTATTTTGTGAGAACAAATAAGATTGTTCAAGTTATGATCATGTTCCATAATTGATGGATAAGTTAATATAAATCATGTTAGTAAAATAAACGTCTATAAGACTAAATGCTAAATGTCGCAAGACATAAAATTAAAGAATTTCACTTGAATTGTGACACTGCCATTTTAATTCATATTCAAAAAAACATGATGGAACTCACAAGTTTAAAGAATTGTAATACAAAGCAATGCAATATAAGAAATACACGGGCCTTAAAAGAACTAGTAATAGATATGGAATCGGTCACGACAAGAACGTAAATAAAATGTTATTATGTTCACTGTCGTATCGAAACAAATCTTCAAGATTTATGATTCATTGTTGAATATGTAGGAGCCATTACGGATATCCAGGTCCCACTCTGACTATTGATCGGAGAGGTATCTCAATCATTTCTACATTATTCACGAACCATAGGTGAACGGACAACGACGTCGCCTAGAGGGGGGGTGAATAGGCGATTAAAACTTTTCCGGTTAATGCTTGCTAAATGCGGAAATAAACTAGGTGTTTAAATTAACAAGCATACAACCTAAATATTCTACGGTCAACTAGATGAACCAACAACTTATGCTAAGCAAGACAAGTAACAAGGTGATAGCAAGATATATAACTTCAAGCTCGAAGGCTATCACAAAGTAAATTGCATAAGTAAAAAGCTCGGGTATAGAAATAACCGAGGCACACGGAGACGAAGATGTATTCCCGAGTTCCTCCCACAAAGGGGAGTACGTCTCGTTGGAGGGGTGTGATCTCACCACGAAGGCCTACTCAACGCCATAAAGGCCTCACCCTATTCTCCGATGAACCCCACCACAAAGGCCTAGTTCACCTTCCACTATTGGCAACCTTCAAACCCGAGGCACGCATCCACAACTCAATTGGAGGCTCTCAGTTTCACCACAATCTTGGGGCACGCATCCACAACTCAATTGGAGGCTCCCAAGAACACCACAAGTCGTCTAGGGTCCAAGACCCAAGAGTAACAAGCTCACAAACTTTCAACTTCCACGAATCCTCGTGGAGAGAGAAAACCGATGCAACCGATGCAAATGGCAAGAGCACAAGTGCTCAAATCCTTCACTCTCAAATTCCAACAAAGCAACAAATGGTTATGGGGGAATAAGAGAGGAAGAACAATGGAGGAGAAACACCAAGAACTCCAAGATCAAGATCTACTAAGTTTCCCTCACTAAGAAGGAAGATGGATTGGTGGAAATGTAGATCTAGATCTCCTCTACATTCTCCCTCAAAGATATGCAAGAATCATAGGAGGGATTGGGAGAGGGGCAAGCTTTCCAAGGTCAACAATGGTGGGGGAGAGGGAAAAAATCGTGCTTGGAAGACTTGGGGACCAATGGGGAAGAAAGCCCCCTTAAATAGGTCCCCACAAAAACTAGCCGTTTGTGCAGGAATTTGGGACCGAAATATCCGGTCTGAAGATCTGCTCGAAACCTGTTGACTTTAACCGGAATATCCGGTCCCCTTTGAATAATCCGGTACCAAAAATCCGGTTCACTCCAGTGAGAAATATGGTCCGAAAACTGCCCAAACCGGAATATCCGGTCTGATCCAAATAATCCGGTTCAAATAATCCGGTCCATGTCAGTACCGAAAATGGACCAAAACTACCCTAACCGGAATATCCGGTTGCCCAGAATAATCCGGCTAGAATAATCCGGTTCACTCCAGAAAGTTTTGACACTGGTCCTTAGCCGTTTTCGAGCAACAAACTCCACAACCGGAATATCCGGCTCCTCCGAATAATCCGGTTCCAAATAATCCGGCTCCTCTCTGTCCCGAATATGGACCAAAACTACCCTAACCGGAATATCCGGTTGCCCGGAATAATCCGGTTGAGTCCAGAAACAGAGAGGCTGAACAAGAAACCCCATAACTTTTGCAAATGAACTCCGAACGAGGTAAATCCAATTGCATTGGAAAGATAACAGAAATATTGATACCTCAAAGTATGGAGAAGTTACCACACATGGAAGGTGTGGGAACATTCTCAAAGACGAACGTAATATTTTCACCACCGAAAACGCAACAAGTTTTTTCTTACGAAATCCGTTTTCGAGAAACCAAGGCTTGTCATGAAGATCACGACAAGCACTAAAACCCAAAGGAGACAAAAGCCAAATAAGAACCAAGAAAGATGATATGCAAAGTATGCAAAGGTTTGAGCTCTCCATAACGATTCGATCGAGTTACTCACTTGAGAGCCCCTCTTGATAGTACGACTATCTATCCTATAACCCGGTCTCCCAAAGACACGAGACCGGTAAAATAGAAAACCTATCAAGATTATACTTTGCCTTGAGCATTCCACTTGAGCTAGATGATGACGATCTTGACTCTCTCAAGTTGGATCTTCTTTCTTGATTGCGCTTGCTAGCACAAACTTCGCTTGATGAAGACTTGCAAGTTGCTCCCCCATACACCATTATGGGAGAGACTAGCTCCCCCATACACCATTATGGGAGAGACCCTTCGGCAAATCTTCACAAGGCCACAATCTCCAAAAGGGTGGCAAGCATCAAGCATAAGATATCTTCTAGATGCTTCACTTGAGCTTCCACGTCAAGCTAGATGACAAACACCGCTTGACGACGACATAGACCATGGGCTATATGAAATCTTCCTTTTGGTTCATGCCCATGGAAAGATACCTAACCACACATAGAGATGCGACACACACATATCATGGGTTAGTTCACAAAGCTATATTGACAAAAGCTTACCATACCATGAGATACACAATCCCACTTGGTACAACTTGTAGCTTTGTGTGTTGATCGCTTTCTTGATCAACCTTGTATCTTTGCTTCTTACTTCTAAAGATGATGTCTTGAAGATGATAATGAAAGATCACCTAATCCTTTTTCTTCAAGGCAAACTAGAAATAATCTCAACTCAAACCATGACCATTCTTCATATGAATCCATGAATATAACAATGGCCATCAAGGAAGCTAATAGAGTTCAACACATGAACTCCATTATTTCCTATGGACAAGATCTACAAGGATAACTCAATGCAAACATTAGTCCATAAGGATTGTCATTAATTACCAAAACCACATATGGGGGAACCATGCGCTTTCAATAGGGTGACACACTTAACGCTTGACGACGCATTTGAGTGGATACGAAATATCGGAGAGAAGTTTGGACATCACCAGAATTGTTTCGGTTAATTTTGAAACAGTTCTTGGGATTTTGTCAAATGTTCGTTAATAAATTTAACAAGTAAATCGAGGTGATAAATGTTAATGTTTGAGTAACAAATAGTTTAAGGGGGTAAGTATTAATGTTTGTTAGTAGGATTAACAAATATTAAAATAAATAAATGCAATTGTTTTATTTATTTATTGAAGAAAACCATTTGAATTTTGAGCGTGAATCGGTGAGAGAATGAATGGGTTACTTTACTGGCATTCGACCAATTGATATCCTGATGGTGAAATTTTAGCGACAAAGTATGATGGATCACCAAAGAGTTTTATCTAAAACTTCCGTTGCAATGATTTTGTACTACTTCAAAACTTCATATAGAAAGTGTCAATTGTCTTGAAAATGTCGTGTAAACAACAAAAGTCCATGCATGACTAACATTCTTATTTTTACATGAATAGTTAAATACTACATGTCCCGCAGCAGCGGGGGGTTTTATCTAGTTTTATTAGAGGTCGTCTCAATAAGGCCCCTTTTTGTGCTTTGTACTTGCTGTCAGCTAAAAAAAAAAGGGCGCGCCTAGAGATCAGTCGCCTGAGATTTATTAAATCTCAGTCGGCTGACGTCAGCAGCTGATCAACGAAGCGTTCTAGTTTTTCTTTTTTGTCCCGGTCATTTTTTCATGGTTTTCACGTGTCCGCTTGATTTTTCTAGGCCGGACTTGGCCCGTGTGTAAGTCTCCGTGCTGGGCTTCAACCAGACATCAGATCAGACAACACGTGTTACTGAGCCTCAGTTGCACATCGTACGTAATTATCCTTCGGGTGCTCATTAATTTGCACACAGAGCGTAAAGCTAGCCTTAGTTGCATATATGAAATCCGGAAAAACCAGAATTACAAATCATTGAGTACTGCATAAATATCTCAACACATATGCGACTGAAAAAAACCAGTTACAACCAATGTGCAACTAAAGAAAATCTTAGTTGCACCTCAGTTATAACGCATATGCAACTACACAAAGCTTAGTTTCAACACATGTCTAACTAGAGAAATTCTTAGTTGCATCTGATGTGCAGCAGCTGTGCAGTTACAAACTAAAAATTCTTAGTTGCAACACATGTGAAACTGAAAAAAAATTAAGTTACAACCCACTTGCGGCTAGAGAAATTATCAGTTGCATCTCATGTGCAACTAAGATAATTGAGTTGCAACCCACGTGCAACACGAGAAAATCTCGGTTGTATCTCACATGAAACTAGAAAATCTGGGTTGCAACCGATGTGCAACTGAAATTTTTTAAGTTGCAACTCACGTGCAACTAGAAAATCTCAGTTGCGACCGGTATGCAACTAAATAAATCTCACTTGCAAACCATATGCTACTCGGAAAATCTCAGTTACAACCCACACGTAACTGAGAAATCTAAGTTGTAACTCATGTACACTACTAAAATCTCAGTTGTAACCTAAAGTGCAATTGAATTTTTTTTTTGATAGTGAGTCATATGTAACTGAGAAAATACCAGTTGCAACCCACATGCAACTGGAGAAATCATAATTATATTGAATAAAATTCTAGTTGCAAAACATGTACAGTTGTAGTAATCTTCACTGATCCAATATGTAAGCACGAATCCTGAGTCTCAATTGCACACGAATTTCTTTTACGTTTCAAAAGGTAGAAAATGCCATGAATACCCGCAAACAATAAGAAAAAAACGCCAAAAGAAAAATAAATTAATCACAAATAGAAAAAACAGAAAACAAGCAAAAAGGCCACTGCCTCAAAGCCCACGCAGGCACGTAGCCCCTAGCAGCGGCCAGCAGCCCAGGGGCACGCTCGAAAAAAAATGAAGTCGCTATGCCCCCTGTACGAGTACAACACAGGGATACAAGACAGCGACCTGCGGCTGCACTAATCTTATCGCATAATTCAATGGTTGGTAAGGTGACTGAGATTTAGCTAATTCTCAGGCGACTGAGAATTAGCAAATCCGAAAAAAAATTAACGGGGTCAGCTGCAAAATAATCAATCAGCTAGATTTCATTTCAAAAAAAAAAAAACCAATCAGCTAGATTCCACCCTTGCATCTGTCATGAAATTCATAACTGCCCCGATTCTAGTGATCACCTTCCCCAAAAAAAAAAAATCATTTCTCGTGCTAGTTTCTCTCAATCAGTAGGCCTCTTGCGCCGGATAAAAGAAGAGACAAACAATCACGCGTAATTATCCTTTCCGGGCCATAACAAGCGGACGATGACGACCAAACGTCTCGATGGCTGGAGCAGCGGGACGGCGCCGGCGCCGGCGCCGGCGCTCGCATCGGCGCGGGGACCCATCATTATCGAGCTCATCCTCGAGATCGTCGCACGATCTGACGTCACAACCGTTATCCGTTTCGCCGGGACCACCAAGTTCGTCCGCCGCGCCATCCTCGGCCCAGCCTTCCGCCGCCGCCTCGCGCTCCACGGCCGCTTCGACCCGGCTTGCCTCGTCGCCGTTTCCTTCATGCGGCACGATGTGTACCGATCAGATCCCGCCCATCGGATCTTCCACACCCCGTCTCCAACCCAACACCTTGTCCGCATGGACACCAGCAGCCTCTGGAGGTCGTTTAAGCGCCGTGGCGTCGCGGGACGGCCTGCTCCTCCTCCACCAGGAAAGGGTTCCTTCGTCCAGCCCCGAGCTGCTCGTCTGCAATACCTTCACCGGCCGCATCACCCCACTCTCGCCCGCCGCCGTGCGCGACACTTGCCTGCGCGTCTTCCTCAGCGCCCGCGAGGGCGATGGCGGGCTCTCCTACGAGTACCAACTGCTCGTCGTGGGCAGGGACTTGCGGTTCCAGACATTCTCCTCGAAGCACAGGAAATGGGGCGCCGTCGGCAAAGCCTCGACGTCCCAGCCCCTGAAGATTCCGGGCGCCTCCTCTGGCTCCGCAGCTGTCATCGGCCGCGCCGTCTACTGGCTCTGCACCCTGAACGCCTCGGAAGACTTCTTCTCCTACAAGATCGTCGCTCTGGACATGGAAGCGGAGGTGGCGACCACGATGGACCTCCCGTCAGAGTGCTTGTCTGCCCTTGATTGGATCTTCAATTTCGACCTTCATCAGTCAGTCAGAAGGACCTGCTGTCAGGAACACCTCCTCTTGGCCTCCATGCGTGGCCGACTGAGCTTGCTTGTAACGGAAGAATGCGGGATATCGATGTGGACGTTGGCAGCACCAGCCACGTCGACCGAGTGCACGGCGGCGTGGAGCCAAGAACTGGTGGTCGGCAGGGAAGAGATCGAGAAGCAGGTGCCGCTGGTGGGCTCGGATCTGCCATTTGTTCTGGAGGGGTTCGGCGAGAGGAGCGGCGCGGTAATCGTGCGCGTGGGCAGAGGCGACCTCCTCCGGCTCGACCTCGGAACCAAGGTCGTCAGCAGGCTCCATTACCTGGGGCATGCGTCCGTCACGTCCTTTTTCTTGCACGAGACAGCTCTGGTCTCTTTCCTTGAAGGCATGAGATCATTCTGAGCTCGCCATGTTTTTTTTTTTTTCTTTTTTTTTTTTGAGATACTGAGCTCGCCATGTTAATGTGCCATCTCCAAGGCAAGAAGGTGGTGACGCTCTCTCTCTCTCCTTGGGCTCATATTGCTACGACCTAGGGCCGTACTTGCTTTGAACACACTAAAATGGTGATTGCAGCTATAGCTTAAGGCAACAGACAAAGTATATTTTACAATCCAAGCAAGCTGCATTAATTGTTTCTAAGATTCACATTATATTCTACAAACCATGCAAGATGCATTGTTTTGAAGCCCGTGGAATTTTGATTTGGTTTGGCTCACACAAACTAAGCTATTGAGTAACATGGAAAGCATGAAAGTACACCCAAAACCCCCAGGTCTGCCCGAGCTTGTTTGATCATGTTATCCTTTCCCTCATCCTCCCGTGTTCGTTTCTTTGTATCTACCCTCTGTCCCTAATTATAAGACTTTTTTTTTATAAAGGGAAGTATATTAATATCGCGGAGATACAAATTACACCCGGCCTCTACAACAACGCAATGGATGCACACAGCCGAAAGACAATAAAAAGAAGAAATGAAAAAGAAGAAAAGTCCCGCTACAGGGTTACAGTCCTCACGGTATCCGCACAACCACCACCTAAACAACAGCTGACGTCCAACTCTTCGAAAACAACGTCTCCAAGAAGAACGGTGCCAGGCACAACCAATTAAGGGCAGACCTTGGGTTTTCACCCTGAAGATAATCCTCGCTCTCAAAACAATGGCTCCAAGAAGACCAGTGCCAGGCACAACCAATTAAGGCCAGACCTTGGGTTTTCACCCTGAAAGGTAGGACTTTGGACTCCACGCATATTGTCTCCCCCTCTGGCATACAGATGCCACGAATCTTGTAACTCCAAGCCAGTTCCCCATCGATGCAAAGACTCTGAACACCGTTGCTAGTCCTCCAATCTCGCCTTCGATGACTGAGCATTGCGACCAAATTCCACTGATCCAGCAATCTCTAGGCGTTGCCTATGGGAGTCGCCGGCGGAGCCTTTCGATCGACACCCCGGCTTGATCAAAGAAGACCTACATCATGATCTTCATCTTCGCGCGACAAGAAACCCTAGGACCACCGCCATTATTCTTCAGCCTCGCGGCCCGACACCGCGAAGCCACTCCCAGCAGGAAAGCATCATAGAAGGGGTAGACCATTGCCCAACACTAGGTCACCAGCGTGACCAAGGTCGTAGCCAGACTACCACGGCCGGCCAAGGCCGGATCTGATACCCAAGATCGCTAGATCAGGCATCAAATCCCCGCGTCCCCAAGCGATTCCCGGATCTGATCCAGGCGCCCGCCGGCGACGCAGCACCCCCGCCGTACCACCTTCTCGCCGGGAGGCTCAAGCGCCCTGCCCTACGCCACGCCGCCCCATGCCCACCGCCGACTCTCCACCGCCTCCATGGAGCGCCGCCGCAGAGCACCTCTCCTGCCCACCGTTGGTGGCGGGGGCGCCGCCACCACCGTCGGCGACAGGCGGCAGCGATGGCAGGGTCAGGGGGTAGAAGGGGCTCGGGAGGGAGGGAGGTGCGGGCGCCTCCGGAGTCGCCTGGAGGGGGCGGCTCGGGAGGAAGGGGGCGGCTAGGGTTCATAAGACGTTTTGGTAGACTTATAATTGGGGACCGAGGAAGTAGTTTTGTATTCATTTCGGTAATATCCGAATGAAAATACTCTGAGAGTACATTGAGTACTCTGAGCCTGAGAATCCAAACTAAGCTGACACTGCACTGTTTCTTTCTTACCACAATTCCAAGTGTAGGTAAGGACATAATTGCCAAAAGGAGGCCGCGCAGAAAGAAAAGCCAAAGATTCCCAACAGTTGCCTCCTATCAGTTTCCTAAAGCATAATTAGTTTGAGCACTCAGCCTGGTTTTTAGGATAGAACATCACTAATTGAAAACGGGGCTTTTTCTCACTGGCGAGCACCCCTTTCGCCCTGGCACGGCCACCACCCGGTGCAAAAGACTGCAGAGGTCGGGCCGGGGCGAGCAGAGCACGTGATGGGGGGTCATGACGAAGGGATGGATCCTAGACCTATCGGGTGAGGCTACTCGGTCCAAGGCCCAAGACCCAAGCTCCAAGAGAGACGACGTTGACAGTTCTAGAAGGCTCAATCAAGGCCCACCCGCAAAGCCTTGCGGGTTAAGAAAGGAAACCTGTAACCGACTTTAGGTTAGGGTTTGTATCCCCCCGGGGACGGTTTGAGACCTGGCTACCTATATAATGCAAGGAGAACCACCGGGAGGGGGACCAAGCAATACCGCACCACCTAAGCCTTAAGATTGAGATCTACTCACGACTTGAGCACCACCACTGTAACCGATCTATTGTGCTAATACAGATCGACAGAAGCAGGAGTAAGGGTTTTACCTCTACGAGGGCCCCGAACCTGGGTAAATCTTGCCCCCTGTTAGCCGACGATTGTCACCAGCGCCTACTCGTTCTCTTACTCGAAACCTTATCGGTTCACCCGAGGGACTTGTTGAGATCCATATTCGACAATTGGCGCCGTCTGTGGGAACGGCGGGCGATGGATCTGCGACATCTTCGGCCTCATCGTCGCCAAAATTCAGCTGGAGTCCCGGAACTTCGACTCCAACCAATCCGATCCGAGCCGGGTCAGTCATCGTCGCGCCCCACTCGCCGGAATCGCGCCCGGCGTTCAGCGACCTGGAGAAAAGCGTCACCCTGACGTTCGGGAGCTTCAAATTCTACACCAACAAAGAGGGGATCACGCGCTTCCCCGAAAAAACTGATCTCGAAGGATCGGACTCTGAGTCAGTCTCGAAACCTAAAGCTATCGACACGCTACTTAACTACGCGAGTCGCGACCTAGAGAAAAGCGGCGAGTCCATCCGCCCGAACACTCGCAACTTCCACACCATCTCCGCGGAAGAACCTTCTCGGGTTGGGGAAGCTCTCCAATCCACGCCTAGGACTCACGGTCCATATCTGGCTCAGGTCTGCATGGCAGGATCAACTGACCAACCCGAAGAGACGGAATAAAGCGCAAGGGAACGCGAGCACATCAAAGTGTCGCGAGCAGCCTGGCTCAAGGCAAAAGCGGCCGTGCACTCATCCAAGCCAATTGAAGAAGGAGCCCCTCAGGAAGAGCTAACCGCATACCACTACCATCTAGTGAAAGCGGCGACATTAATCAAAGAAGCTCGCAAAGATATGGCCGAGCAAAAAAAACTGGCGGATGAATCAAGCCAGCGCCGTGCAACACTCTCCAAAATGCACTCGGTGGAGAACCAACCCGCGAGAAAAAGACACGTCTCAAAGACCGCGACAATGGATGACGAATCCCTGACCGGGATCAGTAGGTCACTCGAAGCCTCCCTTATGCGCGTCAACGAAGACGGCAACATATACCCGACAACTCCAGCCGCCGCAGTCTTGGCTGCACCCACTTATCTGCAGACGAACCAACCAGGGGAGAACGACCCCCGCGCGGAGCAATACAGGGAAGTACAGAATGGGTTAGGCATGGCAGCCGCAAGACATGCCGCCTACAACCGCAAAAAAGCGACTGCACCAAAAGACAAAGAAGCATCCCGCGGACATAGGAGTGCATCGCCCGGGAAGGAGAAGCCACCTCGTCGCGCGCAAGGAAAAGAAGCTCGACGGCGTGGAGATAGCCCGAGTAGTAGCGATGACAGCCCGAGGGGTCGAGATCGCAGCCCGCGACATCACAGCAGCCGCTCGCGACACCGTAGCAAGGAGCCGCGTAAAGACGCCAATCGCGACGAGCCTGGGTACAACGCGCGATCAGACATCGCTCAGCACAAAGTCGACAAGGCTTGAGCAGCCAGGAACCGCGCGCGTTCCCCATCTACCTCTTCCGACGAAGAGGCCTGCGGCGCGTTATGCTTTACTCGCGACATCCGCGAAGCGCCAATGCCCAGAAGGTTTAAGCTCACTACGTAGGTGCCAAAATACGACGGTTCGCCGGAGCCGCAATCCTAGTTGTCAGATTACCTCATGGCAGTAAAATGCCAACGTGGGAACAAGACCACAGCTATGCAGTACCTTAACCTACATCTCGTAGGCGCTGCACGCAGCTGGCTCGAAGGAAGACCGAAGGCGTGCTACGGGTCATGGGACGATCTAACCTTCGACTTCCGCAAGAATTTCCAAGCGACATATAAGAGACCTGCGACCATCGAGGAGCTGCGAGCTTGCAAGCAGAAAAGTGGCGAGTCTACTCGCGAATACATCCAGCGATGGACCACACTTAGGAATACGGCAGGAAATATATTGGAGGAAGTTGCAGTCGAAGATTTTGCCAAAGGAGCTCGGCGAACCGCCTTCCGAGAAGAACTCGGACGGTCCGCACCCAAAACCATTGGAGAACTGATGGCTATAGCCGACAGATGGGCCAACGGCGAAGACTCGGTGCGCAACGAGAAAGCATCTTCACCAGCACTTGAGGACGACCGCCATAGTCGAAAGAAAAGGAGAAAGCATTACGATCACGATGATCGGGCAGAACTAGTGGCGGAAGAATTCACAAGAAATCGTGATAGCGGACATCATGGAAATCGCGAATGGAAGCCGAAGCCTGAGAATAAAACTCCCGAGGAGGGCCTCGATGGTTACTACACGCTACATCTATTTACAGATAAGCGCACTGGCAAAACTAAGGCAACACACCTTCTCAAGGATTGCCGAAAGTTCCTTGACATACACGAGGCCTTCTCGAAGAAAAACAGAGCGGAAGTCAATCAGGGCTACCCGCAGCTCCCGGGAGGAGGTACCCAAGGATTCCACCCGCTGCAAGCCCTACCTCCACCAGGAAACCAAAACACGGTGCTAGCCGCGCTACCAGCGCCGCCCGCCGCAAACCAGGGAGCCAATGGGTACCCGAACCCAGCAGGACTCCTAGGGATGATACAGAAAGTTTGCCCGCCCCGCAGGGCCCAGAAAACAAACACTCGACAAGTATTCATGGCCGTCCAGGCCCCACCATCCAAACCTGAGTATCTGAAGATGGCTGACCAGCCAATAACCTTCTCCAAGGAGGACCATCACCCCGAGTCTACCGACCAGGGCACGCCGCACTCGTCATCCAGGCGCAGATAGGCAACTACGAACTTGCCCGAGTGTTCATGGACGGAGGCAGCGGGATCAACATCATTTACGCGGACACACTTCGCAGGATGAACAGGAAGCTGGACGGACTCGCGGAATCAGAGACATCCTTTCACGGGATAGTACCAGGGAAGGCAATCCGCCCACTCGGAACAATCAACTTGGAGGTGGTGCTCGGAGACCGAAGCAATTACAGAAGAGAATTCCTCGACTTCGAAGTAGTCGACTGGCCCTCACAGTACCACGCTATTCTTGGCCGAACAGCATTCGCCAGATTCATGGCAGTGCCACACTACACCTACCTGAAGCTCAAGCTACCTGGGGAACATGGCACCATCACCATTGACGGTGATTTCCAAAAATCCAATAAATGCGACATCGAGTTCAACGAGATTGTCAAATCCTTCGGAATGCAGGAGGAGCTGGAAGAGATAGCAAAAACCACGGATCACTCCGTGATTCCTCTCACCAAAAAGAACGCCCTAGAGCTCGAGTTCAGCGCAAACAGCGGCACTCGAAAACATCAAGTGCACTTGACGGAGCCAACAAAGACGGCGATGGTGTCCACAAACCTCTCGCCAGCATAGGAAGGCGCGCTCGTCGAACTCCTCCGTGAGTACTGGGAAATTTTCGCCTGGCAGCCTTCAGATATGCCAGGGATACCCAGGGAGTTCGCCGAGCACTCACTTGAAGTTTACAAAGACGCCAAGGCTATTAAGCAGACAACCCGACGGTTTTTAGAGCCAAAGCAAAAAGCACTTGGAGAAAAAGTGAACAGATTACTCACCGTGAAGTTCATCCGCGAGATAAAGATCTCCACCTGGTTAGCAAACCCGGTGCTGGTCCCGAAGAAAAATACTGACATCCTTCGCGTGTGCATCGACTACACGTCGTTGAACAAACACTACCCCAAGGATAACTTCCCCCTACCACGGATCGACCAGATCGTGGACTCCACAGCAGGCTGCCAGCGCCTCTCCTTCTTGGACGCCTACTCGGGCTATAATCGGATCAGGATGAAACAGGAGGACGAGGAGAAGACAGCGTTTATCACACCTCACGGTGTCTAGTGCTAGACGACAATGCCCTTCGGGCTAAAGAACGCAGCCGCAACATATCAGCGATGCATGCAAAAATGCCTCGCCAAGCTCATTGGCAAGAATGTACAAGTGTACGTTGACGGTATCGTCATCAAGACACGAGTAGAGGACACGCTCCTCGACGACATCAGAGAAACATTCGACGCTCTGAACGCATACAGGATCAAGATCAACCCGACCAAGTGCGTCTTTGGCGTCCTTGCAGGACAACTTCTCGGGTACCTGGTGTCTGCTCGAGGAATTGAAGCCAACCCGGAGAAAATTTAAGCGATCCTGGCAATGAAGGAGTCAACCAATCTCCACGATGTGCAGCAGCTCGCAGGACGACTAGCCGGCCTGAGCAGATTCATTGCGAGGCTAGGAGAGCAAGCGTTCTCCTTCTAGAAGCTACTGAAGAAAACGGATAAGTTCGAGTGGACACCTGAAGCACAAAAAGCATTCGAGGACCTAAAGCAAGCGCTGCAGAGTAGGCGTATTCTAGCAACGCCACAAGAACGGGATCCACTGTACTTATACCTAGCCGCAACAAATCAAGTCATCAGCACAGCAATCGTGGTCGAGCGGATGGAGGATGGCAAGGCGTATGGCGTTCAAAGACCAATATATTACATGAGCGAGGTGCTTTCTCCCTGCAAACAGCGATACCCTCATTATCAGAAGCTCGTGTACGGCATGGTACTCACAGCTCGAAAACTCAAGCACTACTTCCAAGAACATACCATCATGGTGCTAAAAGACGCATTACTCGGTACTATCATGAACAATCACATGGCATCCGGAAGAATTGCACAGTGGAGTATCGAGCTCGGCGCCTGGGACATCATATATGCAGGGCGCAAATCTGTGAAATCACAAGTACTCGTGGAATTCTTGAGCGAGTGGACAGAACTGCAGACACCATGACCACCAGAATACATGATCAACTGGATAATGTACTTCGACGGGTCGAAGAGGAATGAAGGAGCTGGAGCCGGGGTCGTCCTCATATCCCCCAGAGGAGACAAACTGCAGTACGTCCTGCGGTTGGATTTCCCACCCGACGACCCGGCATCCAACAACGACGCAGAATACGAAGCCCTCCTTCACGACATGAAAATGACGATTGCCTGCGGAGCCACCCGACTGATGATCCATGGTGATTCAAACCTCATCGTGAAGCAGACGATGAAAGAATGTGACGCTATCGCAGATAACATGGTCGCCTATCGAGATATGTATAATCTGCTCGAAGGAAGTTTCAAAAGGTGCGAACTAAAGCACATTGTACGATCTAGCAACGAGGAAGCAGGTAAACTGGCAAACATGGGGTCTACCAACACGCCCATACCACCTGGAATATACTTCGAGCGGATGATCCAGCATTCAGTCAAGGTCAAAAAGCCAGCAGAAGCACCCGCAGCATTGGAGACGGATGTCAACCCGCAAACCGCTGTTATCGAGCTCAGCCACAATATTTCAAGACAAGTTTTTCTGGTTGAGTCAGTCTGGACGCAGAAATACCTCAACTACTTGTCCAACAAGTAGCTCCCAGTAGACGTTTGCGAGGCCCGACAAATAGTACGACGCAGCATCTAGGTAACCTCACACTGTCACTATGAGCCCTAGATGGTTCCAGAGAAACACCACAATTTCATAGGGTCATCCAACACAAAACATATAAATCATATACATGGTGCACACACTCTCATCTTTGCACCATGATCAAAGTGTCTACGGAGATCTCATAATTAAAGAACTTGAGTAGCATAAGAGATGAAGAGTAACATCCACTTATTCAACCAGATTACAAAGCTCATGATCACATAAAGATCACACCACGGCAGAGAGAGATGAGACACATAGCTACCGGTAGAGCCCACAACCTCGGGGAAGAACTACTCCCTCCTCATCATTGGAGTCAAAAACGACAATGGATATGGCGGTGGAGTCCATGGAGATGGTTCCGGGGGCACTTCCCCTTCCCGGCAGGGTGCCGGAACAAAGATTTCTGTCCCCCAAAACTTGTCGGCGATGGCGGCAGAGCTACGGAACTTTTAGTGGATGGAGGCTGGATATTTTAGGGTTTATGCATCGGGGGAATATATGGGAGAAAGGGCGATGTCATAGGCCCCTGAGGGGCCCACACCATATGGCGGTGCGACCAGAGGGGGTCCACCAGGTGGTGTGGCTACCTCGGAGCCCCCCTCCGCGTCTTGTTTGGACTCCGTTGACGTGACAAGAAAATAGGGACTTTGGCCTTCGTTTCGTCCAATTCCGAGAATATTTATAGAACAACTTTTCTCAAACAAAAAAACAGTTAAAAACAGGAACTAGCATTGTGGCATCATGTCAATAGGTTAGTCCATGAAAACGTCCGGAAAACAAAAAAAAACATGTGAAAACATAAAGGTACTGGATATATAAAAACATGGAGCATAGAAAATTATAGATACGTTTGAGACGTATCAAGCATCCGCAAGCTTCACTCTTGCTCGTCCTCGAGTAGGTAAGTGATAACAAAATAATTTTTTAGATGACATGCTACCAACATAATCTTAATCGTCATATTTTAAAAGTATTTGTAAGCTGAGATCATAGTACTCCAAACATAAGCATGATAAACATAATTCTAACAATGAAACTTAGCAACCATGTTGCAACATGAAAAGTAACTCAAACAAAAGATCATGAATAATAATGCACTTGAAAGTTATATGGTTGTTTCTAGCATAAAGAAATCATAACAAAGCATAAAGAAAGCATAAAGAAACAAATGGTTTGAGAGCAGGTAATAACATATCATGAATCAATCAATAATAATCTTTGGGAAAAATTCACAATAAACTCAGAATGGCAACTACATTCTCTTAACTGTGCATAAAGTTAGAGGATGAAGACTCAACAAACAAGTAAAAGAAAGGCCCTTCACAGAGGGATGTAGGGATTAACTCACATGCTAGAGCTTTTTATTTTATAAACAGAGGTTTTGAAAACAATTTTTTTAGAGAGGTGTATGCTTATGTCAACGAATGGTAATGAAAAAATTATCATAACTCATGCCAAGCAAGGTTTTTAGACTTTTGAAAGCGGTTTCCGTTGTTTATTTAGTTTGGCACTTCCCCCACCATGATTTTCACAAAACAGGGCTAGCCGTATCTACGGGTACCCACCAACTTTCATCAATCCATGGGGAAGTGCATTTTTTGTTATATTAATTGGCACCAGCTCTCTTCAAATTTAAATGAGCACATATTCCATACTCATCGGGTGAAAGAGGGAGAAGACCCTCGCTTGACATGAACCACAATAAACTTTAAAATACTTCCTCATGAGCTAAAAGAAGAACACAAAATAGGTATAATTTTTAAGGTTTTGAAGGTATTACATGAGAAATTTACTTTGGAGTGGCGGTTAAATACCACATATAGGTAGGTATGGTGGGCACATTTGGAAAAATTTGGTTTTTGGTAGTTGGATGCACGACTAGAGCTCATACTGAGTACAGGTGGAGGCTCGCAAAAGACTGGGAGCGACAAATTAAGAGAGCATAATGGTCATAATCATGCATAGCGTCCAAAACATTATTAATCAAATCATAAATGGTATTACAAGTCAAAAAATAAATGATCATAGAGGCTAAAGGTGACGGGTTTATAGTCATAACATGGTGTAAGCATGCGCCAAGTCAACCAAATAAAGCATTCGAAGGATGATACAACAATATTATGCTTTGATGTGATAAAAACAACTCATGATTCTTTAAATGGAACTTTAAGCACTCCAGATGTTTAGTACATGTCATGCTACATCAATAACTACTAAGCATAGAATCGGTGATTCGGGGGAAGCCACCTCCGAGTCCTGAGGTACACGGTTTTCCCGGACCCAGGATCTTTCTTTAGCTGGTGGTACGTTGTATTATCCTTGCACCTAACGCACCCATAGAATCCTTGGGTCTCCTGACCCGATAAGTATCCGTAACCGGGATAGTCCTGCACCGTCGTGATCACCGGTGCTCTCATGTCGAAGTAGTCATGTCTCGAGGCATCCCACGTACGGGCTCCTTCTTCCCACAACGTGGCCAGCTCCTCTTTCAACATCGTGAGATACAGATTGATGTCTATGTCGGGTTGTTTCGGTCCTTGAACCAGCATACTCATGGTTACATACTTCTTCATGCAGAGCCAGGGGGGTTGTAGATCCATACAAACACGGGCCAAGTGTTGTGCGTGCTGCTCTGCCTTCCGAACGGATTGAGCCCGTCGGTGCTCACGCCCAGCCTTAGGTTCCTTGACTCTTTCCCGAAATGATGGTAATATTGGAAGTCCAACGCCTTCCACTGGCAAGCATCCGAAGGGTGCCTTAGCATTTTCTCCTTCTCTGGATAATCGTCCTCCGGCCTCTTTCTCTCCGCGTGCCAGAGCATGAGCTCTGCTTCCTTAGGGTCCGCGAAATACCGATGTAGATGAAGAGTTAGAGGAAAGTACCACACCACATTTCTAGGAGCTTTCTTGCTCCCCATCTTGTATCGAGAGGCCTTGCACACCGCGCACGCGATCTTCTCCGTGTCCTCGCCCCGGTAGATGATGCAATCATTTATGCAGACGTGGTATTTCATGTGCGGTAGATTGAGAGGGTACACGAGTTTGTTGTCCTCGGCGATACCAGTCGGACACGTGTTCCCCTTCTTTGGAAGAATATCGTGCCAGAATCCCATGATGTCGTCGAAGGATTCGTCGGTCATTTTGTGTTTCTCCTTCATCTCCAGATCCCTGAGCGTTACATTCAGACGGGTATTCCCGTTGTTGCATCCTTCATACAATGGAGTGACCGTGTATTTCTCCATTTGCGCAAGCTTAGCTTTCTATCTGGCGGCGGCTCTAGCGTTACTGGTCTCCTTGAGAAGCAGATCTTGGTAATGAGGGTCTCGCAGCAAGCTGGAATCATGGTCGGCGCCGCCTTGATCATCCTCGTGTCCATGCCCGGCGCCACCCTGATGATCCTCGTGCCCATGCCAGGCGCCACCCTGATGATCATCTTCATGATCGTCATCATCTGCCCCGCCGCTGGCGTCCATATCTTCACCGTTATTGAGATCCTCCCCGTCACCATTGTCGCCATCACATATCCAACGAGTGTAGCCATCCGTGAAATCACGTCGGAGCAGGTGTGACTCCAGCAATCCGGAATCGTGCCTTATCAGGAACATCAGCTTGAAGTCGCGACACGGACATAGTATCTCCGTCTTGTTTGCGCGTGGCATGTCGGCCCTCGCGCATGTCATCCACCTATCCACGAGGGCTTTGTTCACCAGTTGTCGGACCATGGTCGCCTGCGCGGTACAAAAGACCAAGAAGAACATAATTAGAGCATATATGGACGTGGATCTCGCCGGAAAAATTCGGCATGACCTCCCCTAAAAATAGGACATTCGCACCCCAGTCGCGAGAAGGACCGCAGTGGCACCTCGGGTAGAAACAGGCAAATGTAGGTGTACGACCCGACTGCCGCCGCGAAACAGCACGTTGTGCCGCGGTAGTCCGGCCAGAAACACAACTCTGCTGGAGCAGGCTTTCAAGCCCATAAAGCTCATAGCCAGACGCGAGGAGGAGATCGTCCGAGCCCTTCTCGGTAGCAGGCTGCTCAGCCTACTCGGCGGAGGCCTCACCAGGCAGCTGCTGCTCAGCCGCGTGCGGTTGACCGAGTAGCCAACCTGGTGGAGCAGCCTGTGGCCATGGAGGAGGACAGATACGATGACGGCAACTCGGCTATGGGGCTAGCCGGGTATGATATCTTGGACCGCGTAGGAGAACGCGTGCTGGAGCCTGCTGATGTTCGATACAAGCTGGATCGGATCAATCTGTCTGCGCGGCTAGAGAACACGGGGCCTCCCGGCCCTGCTTGTTTTGGCCCGCGCATCATGAACGAGCCATCCGTGAAGAACTTCCAGCTCGCAAGGGGCACCAAGAGCTACAACGGCAGCACCAAGCCAGAGGACTGGCTCAACGACTACGTCACTGCGGTTCACATCGCGAGTGGCAACAGAAGGTGGGCTGTGCGATATGTGCCGCAAATGCTAGAGGGTCCAGCTCGCACTTGGCTCAACGGTTTGCCCAAGGGCAGCATCAACTGCTGGCTGGACTTCTCGGAAGCGTTCATCAGCAACTTCACCAGCACGTACAAGAGGCCGAATAGGCCGCAGCAGCTCTCAGCCTGCAAACAGCGAGAAGACGAGACGGATCGCGAGTATCTTACTCGGTGGAGCACATTGCGGAACACCTGTGAAGGTGTGAACGAGGCGCAGGCCATTACTTGGTTTGCGCAAGGGTGGAAGCACGGCAGCATGTTGTGGCAGAGGTTGCAGAGGAGATGCCGAACACTCTGGCGGAGACCATCAAGATCGCGGATCAGTACGCGCTTGGTGATCCTACTCAGCCACTGATGGACTCCTCCGAGCCGAGAAGAAATTTCAAGCGCAATGAGTTCCACAACAAGCGCAGGGGTGACCGAATAGATACTCGGTATGACCCTGAGGAGGTGAATGCTGTGGGTATTGGAGCCGGGAGCAGCCAAGGGCAAAAACCTGCTGGAGCCCAGTACGGGCGCAACCAGAACCAGGGCCAAGGCAACAAGAAGCCATACCGAGCTCCTCAGTCGGGTAACGGCAACTCGGAGCCGGCTAAGAAGCTCGTCTTTGACGACATGAAGGATGGCCCATGCAGCTTCCACACTCATCACCCTTCAAGGCCAGCAAACCACACTACTCGGCAGTGCGAATGGTGGGAGCAGATCAGGAATGAGGGATTGCCTCCTCCTCCTCCCCTGCCAGTCGTGAATGCTCCTGTTCAGCCTGTTCGTGCACCCGCAGCTCGGCCTCCCGTTTTCCCGAGAAGAGAAAATGTGAACCAAGTGGCTTTAGGAGCCAATCGCAACTTCAACAACGAGCGTTACCGCAACAACAACAACAACCGCAACTTCAACAACAGAGGCAACAACAACAACTTCCAAGGCAACAACAATGGCAACAATGATGATGGGGGCCGCAACCAGTACCAAGAGCACCACGAGAGCTACATGATCTTCACTTCCGAGCCTGTCGACAAGCAGTCGCAGCACAGGCGTGCTATGGAGGTCAATGCTGTGATCCCTGCCGTTCCTCACTACATGCATTGGTGCAATGTAGAGATCACGTGGTCCCGAGCTGATCATCCCAAGGTAATGCCCAACCCGGGTAGCTACGCCTTGGTGCTGGATCCTACCTTCCTGGGTCCCGAGAAGAACGTGAGGTTCAGCAAGGTGCTAATCGACAACGGCAGCAGCATCAACATCGTGTACAAGGATACACTCGAGAAGCTTGGGATCGGCGAGAACATGCTGCTACCCAGCAAGACCACCTTCCATGGCATTGTGCCGGGGATTTCTTGCTCTCCGATGGGCAAAGTGTGGCTGGATGTGTTGTTCGGTACCAGGGAGAATTTCCGCACAGAGAGGCTGCAGTTTGAGGTGGTTGACCACCAAAGCCCTTACCATGCTCTACTCGGCAGGACTGCTCTGAGCAAGTTCATGGCTTCTACCCACACTGCATACTTGAAGATGAAGATCCCTAGTCCCAATGGCGTGATTACTATCGCTGGCGATTACAAGAAGTCCATAGAGTGTGCCTCAGCTGGTTCTCAGCTGGCAGAGTCGATGGTGATTGCTGCCGAGAAGAAGAAGATACATGAGGTGGTGGCCATGGCGCAGGCTGCGCAAGGTGTTGTGCCCGGGATGCCGAGCTCCCAGTACGGCACCGCGTTCCAGGCCTCCCAGGAAACAAAGAAGATCCAGGTCGACTCTGAGTTCCCCGACCGAGTTGCCATCATTGGCTCCGGGTTGGCGGAGAAATAGGAAGGCGAGCTCATCCACTTCCTCCGTGAGAATCAGGATGTCTTTGCCTGGTCCAATGAAGATCTGCCAGGTGTCCCTAGGGAGTTGGTTGAGCACTCTTTACATGTGCGTCCAGACGCCAAGCCGGTGAAGCAGGCCATGCGCCGTTTCGGAGATGAGAGGAGGAAGGCTATCGGTGATCAGATCACCAAGCTG
Organism: Alopecurus myosuroides; assembly: GCA_028641055.1. NCBI lineage: Eukaryota > Viridiplantae > Streptophyta > Magnoliopsida > Poales > Poaceae > Alopecurus > Alopecurus myosuroides. The sequence goes on from CM054057.1 coordinate 143,641,533, forward strand.
CTGATAAGCAATTTCATCATGGAGGTACTGCATCCGGATTGGCTAGCCAACCCGGTCATGGTCGAGAAGAAGAAGGAGGACCCCAAGGCTGCTACCGCATGGCGCATGTGCGTCGACTACACCGACCTGAACAAGGCCTGCCCCAAGGATCCTTTTCCGCTACCTCGCATCGATCAGGTTATCGATTCCACTGCTGGTTGTGAGCTTTTGTCTTTCATTGATGCCTACTCGGGCTTTCATCAAATCGCTCTCAACCCCGCTGATCAAATAAAGACTGCTTTTATTACCCCGTACGGGGCTTATTGTTATCGTGTCATGTGTTTTGGCTTGAGGAATGCGGGTGCAACCTATCAAAGGTGCATGCAGAAATGCTTGCACGATCAGCTCGGCAAGAATGTGCAGGTGTACGTAGATGACATTGTCATCAAAACGAATAAAACACATACTCTGCTTGCCGACCTTGAGGAAACCTTTGCTAACCTACGCAAGTACAAAATGAAGCTGAATCCGAGTAAGTGTACCTTTGGCGTACCAGCTGGGAAGCTACTCGGATTTCTAGTTTCTAGTCGGGGCATCGAGGCCAATACATCAAAGATAAAAGCTATCGAGAGCATGTCTTTGCCAAGATCCTTGAAGGATGTGCAGAAATTCACTGGGTGTTTGGCATCTCTGAGCCGTTTTCTCGGCCGAATGGGCGAGAAGGCCCTGCCTCTATATCAGTTGATGAAGAAAAGTGATAAGTTCGTCTGGACTCCGCAAGCAGACGTGGCATTCAATGAGCTGAAGGCAATGCTGGGTAGCGCTCCCATCTTGGCTAGCCCGCTACCCAAGGAGCCAATGCTGCTGTATATTGCTGCTACTAACCGGGTAGTCAGCGTGGTGATTGTGGTGGAGCGAGAAGAAGAAGGCAAAAGTGTGCAGCGCCCCGTGTACTATCTGAGCGAAGTGCTGTCGAGCTCCAAGCAGAACTATCCGCACTATCAGAAGATGACCTACGGTGTGTACCTGGGCGCCAAGAAGCTGAAGCATTATTTCCAGGAGCATTCTATCACTGTGGTGAGCTCTGCTCCCATCTCGGATATCATGGGCAACAAGGAGGCGAGTGGCAGAGTAGCCAAGTGGGCAATTGAGCTAGCCGCGTACGCTCCCGCGTATGCGAGAAGAGAAGCTATCAAGTCTCAGATTCTGGCGGAGTTTCTGGTGGATTGGGCCGAGGTGCAGTATGAACCTCCTGCTCCAGTTTCCAACTATTGGAGGATGCACTTTGATGGCTCGAAGGTGAAGGAAGGGCTTGGGGCTGGCGTAGTGCTTACGTCACCCAAGCGAGATCAACTCAAGTACGTACTGCAAAAACACTTCAAGGCATCAAACAACGTCGCCGAATACGAAGCCGTGGTGCACGGCTTGCGAGTAGCCAAGGAGGTTGGCGTGCAGCGCATCATTTGCTATGGCGATTCTGATCTGGTGGTGCAGCAAGTCTCTGGCACTTGGGATGCTTTGGATGCCAACATGGCATCGTATCGCTTCCTAGTGCAGTCTATGACTGGATTTTTCGAAGGCTGCGAGTTCCAGCACATCCACCGAGCAGAGAATGAAGCAGCAGACGAGCTTTTCAAGTTGGGGTCTTCTCGGCATTCCATCCCGGCGGGAATTGCCTTGGAGCATTTGAGGAAGCCATCCATCAAGCCATCCCCAACTCGGAATCCATCTTTGTTCCTTCTCTGCCAAGCGAGGAAGCTGAGCCCATGGAGATTGACTGGGAGAATGCAACACAGAACCCGGGGACTGCCACTCCCTACTCGGGGACTGCCGTTCCCTACTCGGGGACTGCCTTTTCCTACTCGGGGACTATCCTCCCTTACTCGGGGACTGTCCCTCTCGACCCGGAGTCTGTCGCATTCATTGAGGAAGTTCTTGCCAACCGATCAGGGCTTCAGAGAAGTGCTCCTAACCCTCCAGAGCAGATAGAGTTACCCGTTCCAATGGAAGTGGACGAACCAGTGTTTCCTACACGGGAGACACCGAGTTGGGCTATGCCCATATTATCCTTTCTAAAGGACGGTACCCTGCCAGAAGACGAAGTTGTTGCGAGGAAGATTCAGAGAAGATCCAAGGGATACACCATATTCCGAGATGTGCTGCACAAGAGAAGTGCCACTGGTGTGCTGCAACGCTGCGT